>VZTM01004892.1:53672-93402 GCA_013400555.1 Jacana jacana | reverse complement strand
GGAGCCCCGCCGGCAGCGGCTGGGGACAGCCCGTCGGCCGCCTGCGAGGCGTGCCGCGGGGACGGTGCGGTGTTTGTTGCCCCGAGGCTGGCTTGTCCGGGTCCATTAAAAATGCCCCAGTGAGTTCAAGGTTCTGGTTTCGTGTGTGCCCTCCGCTTGGCTTCCCCCCGCGGTTCTCCCTCTCTCCGTGAGGCGGGGACCGTCCCGCCGGGCGCTCCGGCGCTCCCCGAGTTGCCGGTAGCACCGACACGTAAAGTAATTGCGATGGGGTCAGGTTTGGGGTTTGTTTTCTTTCTTTCTTTCTTTTTTTTTTTTCCCCGAATCTGAGGTTAAGTAGGATTAATTTTAGCCCTTTTCATCAGGTTTAGCCATTTCCACTTTATATCAGCCGCTAGATGAAACCGGGCGAGTGTAGGAGAGACGCGAGTGGGAAGCGCAGGAGACAGCTTCCCTCTGCTCCGGGGATACTCGGACTGCCTGGTGTTTCAGACCCGCTTCTCGCAGGCATTCCTTATTATTTCAGCTGTGCAATATGTATTCCCCGTGCTATGACCATTAAGGTAAACTTGACCAAAAAGGGGGATTCCAGAAACAGTGAACAATACGTATTTATATATATACATATTTAAGAAATCTAGAGGGGAAAGGAAAGAATGGATGACTGCATTCCGTCCCTTGTGCCATAAGGGGTGACCTAATGTATTTAATTCTTTGCATTCATTATTTATTATTGCTTGGACACTTTCCCAAATCTCCTTATGTTTAATAAACTTATTTTCACTGTACATTTTCCAAAGTAAATCTCATCCATATACTCAGTCTGCCGTAGCCCTTAGGTTTCAAAGGAGGGATGTTGCTGGCCAGCTAGCTCTTGAATTGCTGAGTTGATTTCAAAAGGAGCCGAGAAATCCCAGGATTTTGTGAGATCAGACCCCAAATGTTGATGAAAATAGCTTTTACCAGCTAATTATTGGGTATTTTTCTTGCACACAGAGAATCTGGTGCTGTCAGTTTCAGTCTGGTGAATTTAGATGCATAATTTTAATAAAGCCATTATCTGATAACAGTGTAAAATTGTCTGATGTGTAAATAGGAATGAAAGATGCCTTTGAGGATGTCAGCTCTAGCCCCCTGCTGTGGCAGACATCGCGTGTATGCTTCCCTGGCTAAACTCATCTTCTGAGAAGTGGCATATTTTTGGCCCTGACCACTCTGACTGGTCAGCAGTGATTAGATTTTGATAAAATGTGATGCACACCTGAGGGACTCCCCCTTTAATGTCGAAGGGGGAGGATTATATGGGAAGTTCTGAAATTCCCAGCAGGTGGTACCACTTCAATAGCTGCCTAATCCCACATTGCAATAAGCGAATGCTGGTTGAAAATAATTAATCGCTTTCCTGCCATACAGATAAAACGGCTTAAATTTGTGGAAATGTTGCAGATACACATTTCTTTTTGCTGTTGGGGCTGCTGGGCCTCCCTCAAGTGAAATGTAGGGAGGATTTAGGGACTTTGGGGCTTTTCCATCTCTAGCCTATTTTACTGCCATTGTCTCCTGCGTAACCAGAATTGTGCAAATTTTGGGTTGCAAATATGACTGCAAAATGTTTACTAATAGACAACTACTAAGGGAACTGCTTTCCATCTGGGATTGTTTTTTTTTCCCTTTACATTCCAAAATGCTTTATTTAAAATAAAACAAGCATTTTGCTTGTTCTATTTTAAATTCCAATAGATGGGTGTTTTTTTCTGACAGATTCTGTCCGGTTCCCTGGGTACATCGAGGTGGCTGGGGTCCTTGCAGCTGCTTTGGGGGAAAAGCAGGCTGGCTCCAAGAGGATCAGTCCTCAACCTGAACCCCCACTTACTCGTTCCCTGAGCCCTTCTAGTACCACCTTCTCATGTGTGCCCTGAGTTGTGGCATGTCCCATGCTGCGACTGGATCCACCTTCACCTGGAGCCATGGAGCCTGGGGGACAAGAACAGGGCTGCACTTGCTGGGGGGAAGAGATGAGCGAGGACAGGCCTCTTCCCAATTTCAGAAGGAGGATGGAGGGGAGGGCTCAGCTCTTGTCAGGGGTTTGCAAAGAGGAGAAGGATTGAGCATACTTGTGGCAAAATGTGGGATCCATCAGTGGCACTCTGCTTGGTGTGAAGGATGCTCCAGGGCACAGAGGTATTGAGTGCCCTGAGTGTGGAGTAGCTGATTAATTCCTGATGGCCCTTTCTTAACTGCAGGACTCATTTGCCTCTCATCTCCCTTATGAAGGGGGAGTAGCTGCTGCTGTGCTGTTGCAGTTGATGAGGTTAGCTGGGCTAAATCAGCAAGGTGACAGCACTTGGAAGAGGTGGCTGGTTTGTGAAATGTCATGTCTGCTCTGTGGCCTTGGCTATTGCTGCAAAAAGTACTGGAAATCGTGAATCCAGTTGGCGTGTGGTTTGTTGTTACCTTGGGTTTGGTTTGGTTTGTTTGTAAAAGCAAAAGGATCACAAAATATGATTTTAATGACATAGTGAAATAGTGACCTTTTTCGAATAGATGAACATATGTGACTCTAATAGTATCTGTAGCCTATTCTGTTATTTCTTTACTTGCAAAAAACTGTAAATAAAACTGTAAATTTGTAAATTTCCTGTTTGTTTCTCACAGAGTTACTGACACAGTGGTGCCTGTGAACCTCCTAGTTCATGCTGGATTTATTCTTGTAATACCCATACTGGGGAGTGAGGTGCTATTTCCAGTGGAGAGCTATGTATGACACAGAAAGCTAAGTGATGTGACCAAGATGACACAGGAAATCTGTTGCAGAGCAGGGACTCGACGTTTTCCTGTGTCATTTGTGTTACACACAAGCCTCTTGGTCTTCACTTCCAAGGCCCTTTGTGACTTACTCCCTCCTCATCTCTCATTTCCAATTCCCTTTGGAGAGGAAGTCTTCCACTTCCAATCAGCCCATTACACCGTCTCTTGGAAGAAGAAAGCATCTTTTTATGTTGCTGTGCTTGCGCTGTGTCTCACACAATAGAGCCTTAGTTCGTGCTTGTCCACGAGAGCAATAAATTAAAAAAGCCAATTATTCCAAGCCTGATAGCCTTCTCTGTTCGATCACTTTTTGTCTCATTAAGTTAATGAACTTGAGGTAGAAGATCTGAAGAGAGTAGAAACCATTTAAGATGTACTGTCTGCCTTGAAAAGTGAAATTTTATGCAAGTATGAAAAGTGGAAGACTAATGGAGCAAAGGGAAGGAGGCAAAGATGGGGAGAGGTTCGAAGCAGACCTAAAAATGAGAAGAAATCTAGAAAGAAGTTGGCTTAGGGGAGACTGAGAGGACAAGGGAGAAGTCTGAACCGAGTCCAGAGGTCAGTGTAAGGCCTGTCTAAAATTGAGGTGAGGGGAAGGGAGGAGAAATTGAAGGAGGGAAGAGGTGAAAAAAACCTGTGAGGAAATAGAGAAGGAGCTACCCCTGATACTACCCCAGAAATGGGGCAGTGATTCTTGCATTCAAAGCAAAGCTGCTCTTAGAATTGAGCTAGCAAAGGAGTAAGATCTTGGGGAGGTTTCCTGGGGACACTTTGAGGGGAGCTTTGTTCAAAGGCAGGGCTGTTTTGCAGCCCATGGTCTGAATTAGCTGTGGGTGAGGTGGGAGGGCTCCCGCTGCAGCACAGTGACTGCAGAGGGTGAAGTAGCCTCGGGCTAAGCTTCCAGAGGTACCTGATCTCACTAACTGGAAGTTAGTTTTGGTACCATGTCAAATACTCCCATTTCTGGCCTGGGTGTTGCCCCTGGTTCACGCTGGAGCCTTTTCCCCCAAGCAAGCCAAGAGAGCACAGAGGGAAGGAGGTTTTGGTCTGATGTGTGATCCGCCCTACAGAAACGCCCAAGGGCTCTCAACTCCCTCCCTGGGCTTGGTGAGAAGGAGTCCCTGTCCTGGAAAGTCTGCACTATAGATACAGAGTAGGGAGAGGTGGAGTGGGAAAGAGAGGAGCAGAGTAAGGCTGCAGGTTGCTGACCTTGTATGCCTGGCAGTGGCAGGAACAGGAGCAGAAGTCAGGTCTCTTGTGTCTCCTGCCGGCACCCTGTCTTGTGGATGATGCTGGGTAAGGCTGACACAGGCAAATTAAGATGTAATGTGACTATCTTGATTGAGAGTGTTCTCCCATGCAGGGTTTTTTTCTTTCTTCCTGAGGATTTAGTTTCCCTTCCATAGCTCCGTTTCCCCTCTGCAGCGTGTTGCTCATTAGTCTGAGATAGGGAGCATTTGAATTTCACCTGTCAGTGTGTGACTCTGACAGAAGTACTTGTACAAGCCATTTGAAAAATACACAGCTAGGAAAGCGAGAAATGGAAAGGACCCCTTACAGCACCCAACACACTCACGGTTGTGGCCCATAAAGCATTTTTTCCCTCTTTATTTCAGAGGAGTTTACAGCAACGCTGCGTAAGTTCCGCTGTGTTCCCTGAGCAGGTATGCTAGAGGCCAAGGTGTCTGTCACAATTACTATATTTATTTATTTTTTGTAAATGAAACCTGCTTTTTCTTCCCTGCACCACTACGATTCTTTGTTTTGATTAACGGATGAATGGCCCGTAGTGATCCATGGGAAAAAGGAGGTCGCCGAAGGGATGCCGTGCCTGCTGCGGTGGCGGTGGGCCGCCTGGGAGAGCAGGCTGGCTCTCCTGCGAGCAGCCCGCCCCTGTCGCGAGGCAGCAGGTTTGTCTTCCTGTACTTTACAGCGTACCGAGCGAAACGGTGGGTGGTGGCGGTATCGCTGCCCCTATCTAATTCTTTCTGGAGCCTTGTCAAGTCCGTGGGCCGGATGATGATTATTCCCTTCAGATCTGTACAGCTATTATTGTAATGGGCTTTTACTGAGCAAAGCCATGCTGTTAGTCTTTTCTTAGAAATTATTGTCTCCAGCCGCCTGGCGCGGGGAACGGTTTAAAAAGCTTTCAAATAACAGGCCTGCTGTCTCTTGGTTCAACAGGTCTAGCGATGTGATTGTTGAAATGTCTCCTTTGGGATTCCCAAAGACGGACCTGATCTTTGCTGTACCTGCTTCCTAGGTTTTACCTTTTTGCTCTGCAGCTGTGGTCCCTCCTGACTTAGGTCTGCTCCAGTGCCAGATTTCCCTCATAAAATTAGGTTGTAAACTTTATGGATCAAGAACTTTCTCGCTTGTTTGTATGATGCTGAGCACAGTAAGACTGACTTGCTGATGCTCCTGTGCCGTACAAAAGAGCAATTCTTGCATTTTGAGAATGGTTCCCTTGAGCTAGATTTTCTCCTTTTAGATTCTCCCCTACTTCTGTTTCTGAAGCAAACTGTTGTTTTTGCTGCTATCATTATGCTTCCAACCTGTTTTATGTGATTATTATGAGACTCATAAACACTAGTTTAAAGCACATGGGCATAAAATTGTGAAGCTTGCCAAAAGGAACTCTATTTTTTGTTGGCTTTATCAAGACTGCAGAGAATATAAGCTTAAAAAATGGTGGAGGAAAAAGTGGAAGTAGCAGCTTTTCCATCTGCTCAGTCTGAATCAAATAAAAGGCAGCTGTATATCTTTCATAAATCTAGTAAGATAACTAAATATAGTACTGGACCTGAATAACAGAGCAGTTTGGTAGTTTGCTATTGAGTCTCTCTCAGGCTTGAAAGCAGTTCACAGTGAGTTATATGAATTGTGTAGCAGCAATAGATCTTCAATATCAATATGTGGTGAGGTCAGAGTTGCATCTTGTAGCCTTGTTTACTACTTGTTTCGCTGTCATGAGTCTTGATCTTAACATAAGACATGTACAGCAGCAGTTACTGCACTGCAAATGTAAATTGCTGTGACCTCTCTTTGTTCTTCTGGCTCGGGAGGTGGCATTTCTGCAGGGAAGATTTACTGTACCTGTACTTGCAGTTGTACTTACTCAGATCCATTGATACAGTATTAGTAGTTGTTAAGTAAATGGGAAAAAAGTGTTGATTAATATTGTATTATTTTTACTTACCAGTGGCATCTCTTCCTTCTTGTATTTTATGAAGCTGTAATTTTTCAGCTTTCAGGTGTTCTTGGAGAAAAGTGCCTGCCCTTCGGAGCTGAAGAAGGACATGAGGAGTAAAAGGACCTTGGATCTCACTGGTCAGAATGAAACAGATGTTGAAAGATTTTTCAAATCTGTTGTTAGTAGTGCTCTGTGACTATGGTGAGTATTAGAGCTATCAAGGGAGAACTATGAGGTGTGTATTCACACGGTGGTTTTGGATGGTGCCGTTTCCAGGTGATCTGTTGAAATCAGATGGCACAGAAGCCACCGCTGATATCCACAGAATATAGTCTAGATCTTATGCAATATTTAGGTGGAAAATGCAGATTGCATAAACTAGCCCTGTAGATCCCAAAGGCAGGGATCTTTCCTGCTGTAAATTTGCTCAGAGAAATACACAAGATAAATGAACAGATTTCTGTGGACATCATTGAGGGACTGGTTGTGTTAGCAGCAGTAACTGAAACTCTGCTCTCTTATGAGACTCATATTTCATAATATTTAATGAAAGTCACGAAACATCAACCTATTTTGGGTATCCATTCCAGAATGGGTGGAACTGTGCCATACAAGTACCCGTTTCCCACCATTAACCATAAAAGGAGCTGATGGTTGTTGCCTGAGATTTAAGCTTTTACAGGGCATGCAACCTCCTGTGATTGAGTGAACCTCCATCTGATGGACCTAAACTGCCACTTGGAGCACTTTTGAGAACAACAGACCATCTTTCTTCTGGCCATATGATAAACCAAAGGATGGTGATATTCATACTCATTCAATTTCAGTCATGGAAAATTAGGCAGCTAGTCAGAGGCAATCAGTCTCATTTGAGAAATCCACTAATAAGTCAGGGCATTTTGAAAGCAGCTCCAACCCATCTGCAATCTGAGATGTGTGGAAGGAAAAAGCACTTAGACATCTACACTGCAGATAGATAGACAACTGTAGGATGCCTGCAAGCTGAGAGGCATCCTGTGCGTGGGGTCTTATCTTTTGCAAGCGTGTACAAAGTAGGAAGTATATTTGCAAAGGGCATTAATTCTTTATTGCACAGTGAAATAGAAATTTTGCAAACGGGACTCTTAATTCCTAAATAATACATATGTTTTCCAAAATGACATTTGTAATTTCAAAGCAGTGCTCTGACAGCTGTTGGTATGTTGTCAAACCGCGCTGAAGGATTAAGGCCTGCACTGCTGACATGTCTGCAGCATGGAGAAAATGGAAGAACAACTCTTTACTCCCTGCTCGTGGAACAGGCTGTGGTAGCAGGTAGTTCACACACCAGACACCTGAAGATGTCTTACAAAGAAGAGAAATATATACAGCTTGCTCTCCTTTGGATAAGTGAGAAAAATATCATTATAGGTAGTGAGTGAATACTAGGCATGCTCAGCTACAGAAGCCTTGGTGTTCACTCCATCTCTGCTCTAGAACAAGGGATCGCTAGAAGGGGTAAAGAACCTTGAATTGCCATCTTTTAGATGAACTCAGTTCCAGTAAAAGTAGAGACAATTGTCTGTGGTTTTGAGTACCATTTCTTCTTTTAATAAGACAAAGTTAATTACCTGAGTTAGGAAGGCTGCACTGAGTGGGAAACAGAGTGAAAGTAACTATTAAATTGATTTAACCCAAGAAGTGAGGTGAATGACTGCAATATCCACTGGTTCTTGGTGAGTCAATCCTGGTGGCATTCACACCTAGTTGACTCAGAGGTAAAAGCTATTATTCCTGAACTTTAAGAGCATAGCACAGTCAGTAATTACAAGGTGGAGTTAAGGAGCTAAATCTCTGCTGCAGACTTTAGGTGCATTGTATTTTGCCTTATTTCCAGTTAGAGGGTGGTCCATAACTCAGAAAATTGCTTCCAAACTGTTCTGTGTATACACATCAAGTATCACATGTGTAAATAGTTTTTAAATAGCTATTTCACTCCTGTGCTTCTGTGTTTCAGTCCAAGACTATTTTTCAAATGATCCAGTACGCTCTGGAAAATTACCGTAATGGTAAAAAACAAAGCCCTAACATACCACAAACCAGTATTCTCATTTCTTATCAGTTTTTCTGATGTGTTTGTTCTTCTTAGCTGTGTGCTACTGGTGGCTGACATGCCAACAGCACAATCCCACTTGACTTAAACACAATGAAAAATAAATAAATATCAGAATAGCACCCTCAAATAATTCTTCTTGCTCTTCAGTAAAAACAACGATTTTCCTTTTGATCTTTCTAAGCATAAGTTCTTGCAAAGACTCCTCTGGCAGGTTGTTGACGCCACAGCCAGGCTCCATTCAACGGGAGACAGTTGTAATAACAACCAAAAATACACAAAATATACAAGATACAAAAATATACATTGAAAGCTGCCCCTGACTGGCTGTCCAAACAAGTGGGAGCAAGTTTTGGCGTGTGACAGAGTCCCGCGTGCGTGGTAGGCTGGAGGGCAGCCAAAGGAGCTTATGGTGGAACCTGTCTGCTTCTGACTGGTGCCTTTGAGCAGTATGAGTAGGGCTGATGGTTGGACTCGATGATCCCAGGGGTCTCTTCCAACCTAAATGATTCTGTGATTCTGTGGTGTAAAACTGCTACATGGGCTGTCCAAGAGTGCAAAGTTCCCGTGATATTAACCAAAGATGGGGGGAAAGGATGCTGTGAACTGAGGTGCACCAGCCAGAGCTCTGTAATACTCTAATAGCATCCTCCAGTAACGCTCATTTTCCTCACTTCCCAAGTGATCTGCATTAGGGCTGATGGAAATTCCCTGGGCTCTCTCCAGTCCTCCCACACACATACACAGTGGTGTTAATTCTTCTCATCTGAGCATTTCCAAATAAAAAAAACAGTGCAAGAGAGTCAAGTCAGTTGTAAAAGAGAGTAAGGACAGTAGAGCAGTAGGTACAAACAGCAATGCTTTTCATTACTATTCACTTGAATGTTTTTGTTGTAAGTTTAAACTGTGAAGTTGAAATTCTTCATCCTGGGTTTTCGCCACAGTCTGATGTCTTTTCCCTGATAATGTTTCAGCTAAGTTGAATCTAGGCCAATTCCTTTGTAGAGAAATGCATCATTTTGCCCATGTTCAAAGAAACCAAAACCAGGAACTGGCAACCATTTCACTGGGAAACTCTAAAACACAGCTGTGGGAACTTCATGTTTGTTAGAGTGCTCACAGTGGCCTGGGACATGCTTTCTGCAGTCCTTAGGCAGATTTGCCCAGACTTGGTCTACATACAAGTCCTTGTGCAGGAGGTGATGAGGAAGGTCTCTGAAATGTCAAGCATGCCCCAACTCCTGCTGGCTCCTCTTGCCAGCCCCATACAATACTGTCCATGCTCCAGCTCCCAGCATAGCAAGGTTCCCCACAGTTGTGATACCAGGCGCTAGAGTTGCTTGTCCTGTGCTCTCTGCTGTCATGCCAGCAGTGAGTAGGAAAGGTGCCCAAGGAAGGGGAGAAGGTAGCGGAGCTCTAAGGCAAAGAGATGAGGCCAGGAGTTTGGAGAAGCATGGTAACGGTGATGGGCTTAGGCTAGTACCCAGGAGATACTGACAGTAAGAGGGAGTAGGAGTAGGACTGAAAAATAGGGACAGGCTCAGATGAGCAAACCAAAACGTGAAGAGCAAGGAGAATGGGCAGTTGCTAGGCAGTTCATAGCCATTTTCCACAGGCATTCAAGGTCTCTTTCTTACTCAAGGAGTGAAGATCAGGTTTGCTGGGGTGCCATGTGCTCACCACAGCTGGGATCAATGGGACCCTGCTTTGGATATCTGCAGGACCATTGTATTTAAAATCAGGTCCTTGGCTGCTTAGGGCACCCACAATCAGTTGCTACTTGACAGCTTTCACCTTTGTGCCTCTGCCTTGGTTCCTAACACGCTAAACAAGCCCAGTGACATCCTCTCATCTTCCTAGACTATTGGAAGGATAAATTCATTAATATTTCTAATGCACTAATATGCTATGATAAGAGCACAATAGAAGAGTCCATGAGGGAAATGAATAATTCTGTGTTATCAGGGTGGATTTTGGATGGTGTGCAGTCAATAATACATGGGACCACCCATGGAAGAATGAGAACAAAAGAGCCCTCTGGTAACGAGCACCATCCATCTGCCAATGAAGCAGCGTCTTGTGGAAAACGTGGTACTGAGTCATGCAAATTAACGACTGAGTTATAGTACATATATTGAAGAGTTTATGCATGATTTATATGTGTAAGGCTGTGCATGCCACCTTCCTCCAGACTTTATGGATGTGGTTGGGGCTGGTTATTTTAAGCGTGTGTTATAACTGTTGGAGAGTACACGCTGCACCTCACCCTGATGTAAACGTCTGTAGCTGGTCAGATGAATTTCTTCCTGAAAATGTTCCCTGCTGACAGGAAAGTGAATCCAAGGTGACTAACTCAAACTGAAGCTTCGAGTGGTAGGCGTCTAATATTATGTGAGATGAGTCCTGCTACTCCTGACTGCTCAGTGCTTGCCTTGGCAGTTGCAGTGTTTTTCCAGCAAAGCTTTCTTTGAGGTAATCTTAAGACATGTGTAACAGATTCAACAAGTCCAAGTATTGTGAGTTGGTACTAGTTATGAAAGGATTGCTTTAACTGAATCTTACGTTTCATAGCACCTTCCACCCGGGACTCAGAAGCCTTTTCCCAGACAATTAATTAAACAAAGACGTCTCACGGCACATTCTGTATCTGAAATAGATGTATGCAGTTCCCTTTTTACAGATAACCTTTCTGTGTCTGAAATCCTTAAGTTTCAAGGGATGCAGAAAACCTAGCAGAGCTGAGAGCCGAAATGTGATCCTCCCAATCCATTCCTTTAGATATCATCTATCCCCGCTAGTTACAGCACGTCTCGGGATAATTTGGCAACTTGCACAAACGTGGTCATGCCAGAAGGGAATTTAAAAAGACTGTGCCATTTATGATGAAATGATGTCATTTAGACATGTTGCACCACATCTGAGACAAGTAAAGTGCTGCAGTCGCCATCACTGTTATTTTCAGCTCTTTCACTCAAGTGTCTCTGTGATGCAAATGAGCAAAATGAAAGATTCATAAGACAGAGCAAGAGAAGAAGCTTCAAAAAGCATCGTGCAGACTTCCTATTTTATTTAATTTGAGGGACATTTTTCATGTTTCTGTGTTAAGAGACTACTGCCCTTTTTTTGCTAAATTGTAGCTAAAGTAAGTGGACCGACAGCTGGCCACTGTGAAGTGGACTTTAAGAATCTGCAAGTGAAAGAAGTTGAGAAGTTTGAGAATCTATCCTGATAAAGTTTTCTGTGAATCTTTCGGGTTGGGGTGTTGTTTGGAGGTTTTGGGGGTAGTTTTTGGGCAGTTGGGGTTTTTTTTTTTGTTGTTTTTTTTTAAACCTTGTTTTTAACCTTCCTTGAAGATGTTACTGCAGTGGACTTTGAGCTGCTGCAGACCATGTCCCTGCACAAAGGAGAGGTGGTGAGCCTTAATCGCTACAGCTAGAAGCTAGAACCTCTTTTATTTGTGTGTGTGAAATGATTCACTTTAAAAAGTTTGAGAGCTGCTTTTTAAATATCTGCTTTATAAATCTTGGTTTTCTTCCATAAGGTAGTTTAGATAAACCATCAGTTGTCTCTTTGGTTCTTAATACTGTCATGAAACTCTTTTCCTTTCAGTTCTCAGCGAAGTGGAGTATCTCCTGTTGGAGAACCCGGGTCATGTAGCCTTCAGCAATGATACAGTGTCTGTGGAATACCAGTACTATAGTGGTGGTAATGTGTCAGCAGAGCATCTGTCCATCCTGTTGCTGGATGCCAGCACCAACGAGATAATTGCAAGAAAACAGCTTCCAGCAAATCAGTCCCAGGGGATGGTAGAGTTTGAGTGTTTCCATTTCAAGAGTGCTGGGGACTTCTTGTTCAGAATGGTGTCTCCCAGCAGTAACGGCAGTGCTGCCCAGTGGAACAGAAGCATGTCTACCCTCCATGTGGAATGGCCAGTATTTCACATTGATTTGAACAAGAGTTCGGAGGTGCTTGGGAACTCCCTTCAAGTTGGACTTTTTACAAATGAGCAGTTGTGCGCCGTGAACGAGACAGTGGTTTCGCTGGATGTGATATTCACTAGCACCCTTTATGAGTTCAGAAGAGTAAGCTCTGATGAGACTCTGGGCATCAGAACTAGCAAAGGAATTCTACTCTCTAGGTCCCAGTGGGTAGAGTTTGATTGCCCACCTGGTGGTCAAGAAACATACATCACAGTATTACTGAAATCATTAGAAACGCATTCCATCATTACCTCCATCGGACCCATAGATCTCCTCCACAAATTTGGATATAGACTGGTTGTGGCACCAGAAGCAACGTGCAAAACTTTGGTTCAGGTCTTCGTAGTGTCTCCACCCTGCATTTCTATCAGTGGAAAAGTTGTCGTCTATAAAGAGGCACTCAAGCTTCCTAGTCAAAGAACAACGTGGCTGTATGAGAACACCCTTCACCCAGGAGACAACAGGACAGAATTTAACTGCACTTTGTTTGATGTGGGGAAGAACAAATACTGCTTTGACCTCTTCAATTTCTCAAACCGAAGCCATTTCCCAGCAAGAGTTAAGGAGTGTATGATGATCCAAAGGAATATGGGTTTGTACTGATGTTTGCCCTCTCTTAGCTTAATTCAGCACTCTGCCCTGCCAACGTGGGTGATGATAAATAGGTTTGATTGTGGTGTCCCCTGATGAATAGCTACGTTTTGGGTCTCCTACACCAGACAAAACAGTTGTAATGTCGTATTGCAGATGGGAACGAGATGGTGTAGAGTGTTATGTGGGGCCTACAATAGGATATTTGGTAGCAAATGCCATTGTGGTAGCTTGAAACTGCAATAAGTTAACACTAAGTACCAACCAAAGCTGTTTGGGTCATTCTGAATAATCTATCTGGCCTGGGTAAATTGGAAACTTGGCCCTCTCGGTGAGCTAAGAAGCCACTGCAGTAGATCTGGCCCATTGGAGACACTAAAGGTAGGATCAGTCTTACATACATTTAAATGTTTGAAAGCCAAGGGTCCAACATTAAGTAGTTTAGCTTTTTAGTCAAGAGAGAAAGGCATCTCATAAGGGTGATTCATGGGTATAGAAGAAATTGAACGGTCTGAATCCTCACCCTTATGTCTCTTCCTCTGGACCATTTGCTGTAGGAATTTAGAATCCCACCTCTCAGATACACAAATTTTGCTGAAATGAATCAGGATTTGGCCATAATGAAGGACACTGTTGGGTCACTTGGACAGCTTGCAGGTTTTTCAAGCAGCCTTTTATCGCTCTGCTGCTGTGTAAAACAGACCAGGGTGTATTTTCTGACCCATGAGGCCACCTGGCAGATCACAGGTCACATTCATATAGCTAAACTTTCCCTCCTAGAAAAGATTAGAATCACATAGACTGCCAACTAGGGCCAGTCTGTGGTCCATATAGTCATTTGAGCCATGACCAGACATGGCCTGGGAGAGTGCTGGTTGGCAGAAACCAAAGCCATGTCCAGCAGTATGAATGTTCATGGTTAAGGAGTGATCAGAGTTAAGGATGATCACAAGACAGAGCTTGAAGCCATTCCTCATGCCTGTTTAAGGAGTATCTATGCATTCTATTTCTATTTATAAATGTGTATAATTTTTTATTTATACACATCTTTCGCAAATGTAGCCTGAGAGGAGGTAGTCCGTGGTTTGGCAGAGTCAACAAATGACAGCAGCATGGCAGAGGAAGCAGATGAGGCAAATGTCCTTCTCGTGTCTCAACCACAGTAAGGGATGGGCTGTATGTGGACAAAGGGATTGGGACTGGGTTGTGTTAGGTTGTGTTGCCTACACCCACCCTGGAACGGAAAAGTAAATGTTCTCATTTGGAGCAGGCTTGTGTCCAAGCATAATGAATTAGTCTTTCCCGTGTAAACACTTCAAAGAGTTTGGGTTGAAAGGTTTGAGATGTACACCGTTTCCTACACCTCCCCACCCTGGTCTCCCTGAAAAGGAAGTGCAGGAACTCCAGCCAAAAAAGGGTCATTGTGCTTCATGGGTAGGTCTCTTGAGTGGAGTCACTGGGAGAGCAGGAGCATAGGACACGCTCCATAGCGCATAGTCCAGACACAGCCTATCTTAAATTAGGCTCCTGGTGTCATATGGTCTGTCTTTGTACCATTTCTTAAATTCTAAAATGGTTAGCTCTTTAATTAACACTCTGTACTAAAAGTGACCTCCATTTTCACCATGTGCCAAACTTAGTACGTAGTTCTCTTCATCTCAACTTCCCATCTGCATTCTGTCTTGGCACTCTCTCTCTTCCTTTGGCACGAGAAAGCCTATTTTAAATGAAAGCATATTATTTTCTTAACGGAGGTAATTCTCCAGGAAACAGGAAGAGGCAATTCTAATTCTTTCCCTGTGCTTGAGCGGTGTGTTACACTGATACCATCTAGGTAATTACCTTGACAGGTGAATACCTAGGATATGACATAGGTATGTTTCTGTGCCCAGTAGTTGGCTGTTCCAATTGATGAGATGCACCTTAAGCCATGACTCCCTGCAGTCTCCTTTGTTTCCTTGGGTTCCCCGGTAGCACCCTCCTTATAACTGCAGCCGGAAATCAGGCTGTGCCTGTGAGGAACGGAGTTAAGTCAGTAGCTGCCAAGGTAGAAGTGTCAAGTCTACAAAGCCGATGAAAGGGGAGCCACGCCGCGTAGCCGTAAATAAAATGTCAATCTGAAATTAATTAGTCTGCAGCGCATCTGAGCCTGTGCCTGCCTCGGCGAGACTTCAAAGCCCGTGGGCGGCGTTGAAAGGAGCAGCGGTGGGTGTTCTGGGAGGGGTGCCTCAGCCCGAAGCCACGAGAGGCAGAGGGAACCTGCGCTGCCTTGCGATGGCCATCCGCTGCCTTCCTGGCTTGCTTTGGAAAGTCTTCTCCTGGGCTCAGGAGTGTCTCTCACCCTGCTGCAGGGCCTGGTGCATAGACCCAGACCCCTGCTGGCCATTCATGTGGAGCGTATGGCTGCTGCACAACAGCTGCCTTGCCACGAGTCCCTTGTTCTCTGCTTTGGACTAACTGAACTCACTCAGTTTAAGGCAAGGAGAGGTGATAACTCCTCTAGTCTGGGCTCCTGTGCAACACAAGCCATCCAGTTACCCTGGTGCTGAGTCCCACAACTAGTCCTTGCGTTCGACTGGTGCTAACCCTCCAGAGAGTTATCCAGTCTTTTGTTGAAGGCACCACAAAGCAGAGACCCATCTGCTGACTTCTCTCAATGCCTTAATTTTTTTATTTTTTAAAGGGATCTCTGTGTTTCATAACTAAAGCTCATCTAGCTTCAGCCTCTTGTGCCTGGCTCTTACTCTGCTGCTCTCTGCTAGAGACAACAGCTCTTTCCTACCCATTGGCTTCCCCCTGGAACACGTTTACACACCCAGATCATCTCAGTCCTTCCAGATAGTCCCACTGTTCTTGTTAATAAACTGAACAGATTAAGTCTTTAGTTGGAAGGTATTTTCTTCAGGATTTAAGTATTTTTCTGTCTCTTTTGGGCTCAATTTCATTTTTTTTAAACAGCCCTTTTATTTGAGGACAGGGCTAGCAGCTTTGGGTGCTGTGTTCTGGTTGTCCCCCTCACCGATGTCCCTTGAGCAGCTACTTACTGCTCCTTTGCTTTAATCCCCACCAGTTGCATTAGCTAATTTTGCCATAACTTTTACCCAGTAAATTCCTCTTGAGGTGTTTTTGCCTGTGACCTTTCAATACCTAGCCTACCATCCTGCAGGTACAATTTGTATTCCTTCTTCCTGCATTTTACATTTTCTTGATTTACAGCCTGATTTGCTTGAGTTACCTTAACTTAGCAAGTAACCTACATTGCTCGTACAACTGCACTGGCTGCTTGTGTCATCACAAGAGTGACATGTTTTCTCAGTAATGGTTTTATATTTATTTTCCTGTCAACTAGGCAAGCACTGCGCAGCACCGAGCCTTATACTGATCCCTTTGGAATCTCTCCAAATGCATTCCCACTCGGTGATGGGTTTCTGTTGACAATTGCGTATCAAATCTGTCGCTCAGCCAGTTCTTACTTCATTTAGCATATGCTCTATTATTACGCAGCAGAGATACCGTCTTGTAGAAGATCAAAGCTCCTAAATCGTTAAAATTATCTTCATCCAAACCACAGAGGGTGAGATAAATGAAGATTGTTTTGCCACACCTGTTTTCTGTAGATCAGGCATCAGTTATGTTCCTGACCCTTCATCAGTCTTGCTCTTTACGCCTCATCCCAGCCAGGTTTAGTCCAGTCTGTGAAACGGGAATCTGGTGTGTGGCTGGAATAGGAAGGAGAAGGGTCCTGGTGGCCAGGAGTGGGNACTAAACAGTCCCAGCTCGCTCAGTCGTTCCTCATAAGATTTATTCTCTAGCCCTTTCACCAGTTTCATTGCCCTCCTCTGCACCTGCTCCAGCACCTCGAGATCTCTCTTGTGATGAGGTGCCCAGAACTGGACACAAGACTTAATAATAAGGTCATCAGCTTCAGAAAAAATATCTTGTGCTGTCTAAGAGTGTGACTGTAACTGCTGAAGGTGGGGAATACGTTTATTAAGTGTAAACCAGCACTTGTGCAGCTTTCTGCAGACTCCAACTGGAGAACCTGTGAAAAAACAACAGCAAGATGTGGGTCACTTAATTCATCTCAGTGGGATGTTAACTGTTTCATGCAGGTGCTTTAGAGAAGGTCATGCAGCCGATTCTTTCCCTGTGTTTGACCGGATTATTTGAATGTCTGAGGTAGGAAGCTCTGTAAGATCATCTTACCCAGCAACACATGCTCTGCAGGCTCATTCTTTTCAATGCTTTATCCTGGGCTTTGCTCATCTGGGATTTAAGTGTCCCCAGCAGTGAGACTTTTTTGCTTCTTAGAAGGATGTTCCATTTCCTAGTGTGTGTCCCACTTGAAACATTTGGGATGAGACTGATAAAATGAATCAGTAATGCCACAGCATAGGAATGGGCATATTTTCTTCATATTTCCAGTGTTAATTAACTTTCTCTTACAGATCTTAGTTACACTCTGGAGACTGGTTTCGGCTTTGGTGTAACTTCCAGTGAAGTCTCTTGCACTTGCTGACACCAGAGATTAATTTTGTTCATCTGACTTTTGCCAACTGTCTAGAAGAGCTGTCTGCAGGTCACTGGGGCATAAGAAATGCAGCTGTTGCTGGCAAAGGGAAAGAGGAAGGTAGGGAAAGACTTTCTGAAGGGACAAGTGGTCAGTGAGGGAGGAGAGGAGTATGTGGAGTATCTAGGGGTCAGGCAGGGATACACAACTTCCGTCAAAATCTTGCTCCTTGAATGAGACTGTATGAATCAGACCTGCCTGTCTGTATGAAAATTTGGGCACCAGTTAGCTCTGTTTCCTGAAACCGTACCTGGCTTGCATTTATTTAGGAAGAGGTGGATGCAGGGGATCTGGCTATGCCAGGGCTGGTTGATGCCTTGTCCCCTTCTTCTGTGTCACGAGTGCTTCATCTGCACATCCCCAGCATTTTAGGAATAAATTGGGTGTTATGGGCTCACTGGGATAGCTCTTAGCTTCTGAAAAAACAAAATATCTCAGGCAGTGCGTCCATAATTCTTAAGGGTGACTGTGTGTGAAGGAAAGACTGTCATTTACCCAGGCAGAGTCTAGGTTTTCTTCCTTTAAAGGGATCCTCCTTTTGTTGTCCAAGTTCATAACCTGTTGGAGCATGCCACCATTTCAGTGCACACAGGCTTCATTGCCATGGAAGCAGAGAAACACGGGATGGGTGAGAAAGGTCTTTTCCCAGGTCTTGCCCAAACACCAGTACACCCAGAGTAACCTAGTCTCGGGACATAAAAACTCATCTTGGCTTCTACAAATACCCTGCAGTCCCCCAGGGCTGGTGTAGGCCTTCACATGAGCGTTTATATGTAAATAATTAGTGACTTTGTCCCTTGTCACTGCTGTCATTGAAGTGCTTTGGAGTGTCACACGTGTCGGGCTGGCAGGAGGACGCTCAGCGTGCCGGGTAGCACTGTGTGCTCAAGGGTCCTGCCGGCACAGAAATTGGAGGGGAGATAGTTATGCAGAGCAACAATTAACACAGTTAATTGCATTTATCTTTCATGTTGGCAGATCTGCCAACTGTCAGCTCTTTCAGACTCACTCATCAGTTAGATGTCTTCGCATTGATAATTGATTCCTCAATTGCATGTGAAAAAATTCACACTGACTAGAGCTAGTTTGCAGTGCGTACCTTCTGGTTCTTCCCCTGGCGCTTCGGGTCTGTTTGCCTTAAATGGAGGTTAATCATTTCGTTTCCTTGGGGGTGAATAAACTGTGCTTCATTTTCTTTTACATTCTGGTAATTGCAGGAAGTTGCAGAGCAAGTTGCAGGAGTTTAAATCTCCCGTCTCGCAGAGAGCTGGAACGTTTCCTGCGCTCCTGCTGTTCAGGGCTCATGTTCTTAGCCCCAAAGCTATGAATACCACGTGTTTTTGCTGAGGAACTCTGTCCCCTCAGCTGAAGCTGCAGCCAGTGAGAAGTGCCTCGCAGCAACGGGCACATCCTGGATTTCATGTCGAAGTTACTCATCCCAAATATTCTTGTACGTTGAAGCCCACGGGCATCAATGTGGAGGCTGCTGAGCACCCCACACTGCCACCGGAGTGAGCACTGGAGGCAACCAGAACCTTTCCAGGTCTGGCTGTATGTCTGACTGTAATTAACAGAAGCTTAAATGAGCTGGGAATGTGGAGAGGGAAATGAGCTCACTCACGCATTGGAAATTACGGCAGGGACTCACCAAGCTGCTCACATAAAGTAGTTTACGAGGAGGTGGGTGCTTTTCCAGCAAGGCTGCCTCCCTCTGCCAGTGACGAGGGACACTGCTGGAGGCTTTGATGGTACTGTTATGAAGAAAAGCATCATGAGATCCCCAAATACTTTGACACCATGAAGTCTTTTGGAGGAGGGATCCATGGGTCCTTGACTGACTGTTGATTATGGCCATTTTTCTTGCTGACTTAACTAATAACTCTACTTGCTTGCTGATATGATTTTGCAGCTCTCCAGGTTCTGTAACTTCGAGGGACTTCTTGCTCCAACAGAATTCCCCAGTTTCCTACTCCTTAGCAATTTTCCACTCCTTAGCAATTCCCCAGTTTCCCTCTCCTTAGCATCCTCTGACTCCCTTTCCTCCTGACACCACACACTGTCCAGTCTTTTTTCTTCACTGCTCTGTTTTGCACTTTACTGGGAACTGGCGCAGCTGCAAACTGGACGAGGGATGGGAAAGCTCAGCCTGTCTCTGGGCTCCTCTCCCCTGCTGTAGCGGCTCTCCAGCTCCAGAGACAGAAGGGTGAAAGCAGGGAGGTGCACAAAGAACACAGAGTGAAAGACAACCTGGGGTCCTGAATATCGCAGTAGTGTGTTAGAGTGGGTGACAAACAGCCGGGGTGTCACTTGGGGTCGTGTGGGCTTAAAGCCGCAGCACCCCCGGGGTGTCTCTCCATGCCCAGGGTTTTCTCTACCCAGCATTAGGCAGGGCAGATGTACTGGAACATGTGTGCACGTGCATACATGCCTGAGTGCATGTATGTGCATCCATGTGCCTGAGTATGTGCCCGCACACGCTTTACAGCCTCAGCTGCTGGCACAGGTGTAAGCTCAGCACCTCTGGGCCCTGTCCTGCCACGCAGGCGAGTACCTGCACCCAGGAGAGCGGCTGCTCTGGTTCTGCTCCTGGCGTTCACATCATTCAGCTTGGCCTGCTCGCAAAAATTGGTAGGACGGGGCCCAAAGCGGTTAAAATTTCCGGTTTGTTAAAACACAGCTGTATTTGTGTTTGTTTGAGACTTTTAAAAATACTAACACGCCGTGAACAAGGCAGCAAGCAATATAAGGCGAAATCGTAAAGCCATTTTCAGTCTTGCAGCACAGCCTAGTCCTTTAACAGCATAAATTGTCCACTAATCAGGAGCTGGGTGGCGTGCTAGCAGCAAAGCAACGGGGTAAGAGAGTTAAAGATTGTGACCTGTGTTGGCAGCAGCAACACCATAAATTATTTAAAAAAGCAAACGTTAGCCAATGTGATCTACATGTGGTGATTTACCTGATTTTCCACTCTAGCTGTGAAGGGCGAAGTGGAGTAAGTGGTGTATTGGTTTTCTATCATCTAGTGCATTTCAAAGCCAGGTCACTGAGTCGACTGACCCATAGGAGGGTCTCTGGGGGTTCTCTCCTCAAAGGTTGCACCTGGACTCGTGCATTGGTTTGGAGTTTAAAGTTGTGGTCCTGCCTCAGTGTCACAGCTGTCAGATATGGGCAGGAACGGCCCCGTCCTCTCTCTGTGCTCTCTCTGCTGTAAAGTTTGAGTGTTGAACACTGGGTGAGGATGTTGCCTCAGCAAAAGAGGGATTTCATTACGTATTACAAAATGATAGTATTTGAGGTAGCCTTAGAAACTGAGCCTGCCTCCACTTACAATAAATAAATGAACCTGCAAGATTTCATCTGGAGTTAATTGTCTAACCATAAGCAATAAAACAAAAGGGACCTGAAAGCTGTCAAGTGAATGATTCAATAACACGTTTGTGTGCTGAGAAGATAATAACGAGAAGAACCAATATTGCTGTTTCCTTGGGCCTTGTGGGCTTATCTTCCTTTCACAGTCATATAAATCAGGAGTAACTACACTTGAGTCAATGAAGTTACCCTGCTGTAAAAGCGCTGTTTGTCAGGCAGGGGTTGGATTAATATATAAATTACGAACCCATTCCAAAGATTTGTGGATTAATTTCCATGTGCCGTTGTTCCAGGCAGGTCCTGGCAGCCTCAGTTAACCCACCACTGGGTCGTTGGTGGGCACTGGAGCGAAACAAGGGGTGAAAAAAGGGGGAGTGTTGCCTCACGCTTCGATGGGAACAGAAGCAGGTCCCTGGATGCTGCATGCTCTTTTGGTGTTGCCGTTTGCATTGCGGTTACCTATTGTTGGGGCTATTGGAAATACAGGAAGACACATGGCCGTGTCTTTGCAGGTAAGGAGCCAGATGCGTTCCTCATTGCTGTGAACTTGTGTATTTGCAGAAACGTGGAGCCCGTGGCAGCCCTGGAGCCCCTGCAGTGTCACCTGCGGGGACGGTGTCCGAGAGCGCTTCCGAGAGTGCCTCACCTCCTCGCCAGCAAAACCAGGCTGCCCTGGATCACCCAGGGAGGCTTCCTCATGTTCGCTGGAGGAGTGCTTGTGTACGTAGCTCTGCTCTCCTCTCCCCTGCGGTCGCGTGGCTGCCCTGGAAGCAGCAAAGGGCCTATAATTAGAAGGGCTTTGTAAAACGGAAGCATCCCATCTCTCCTTCAGTCAGATTGATTTTGGGTGAGGGATGCTGCATTCCTGCGGTTGATGGAGGAGGGTGGTAGCCTGCATGCATTTGTGGGACAGCTGGAGACAGGGCTTCAAGGCTTAAGAAGTCTTCTTCATGCTGTGAGTGCCATGGAAGGGCTGGAGGAGTGATCTAGCAGAGTATGTTCAGTACTGAAAGCCGAAGACTATGAGCAGTAGAAACTTATAAAAAAGTGAAAACCTATGAAAAGAAGGCTGGTTCCAGGTGGGACCTGCAGTGTGGGGGTCTCAGTCTTTTTTTGTGGTGGCAGTGGTGGTGGTAGTGGTGGTGGTGGCAGACCTCATCACTCTCTACAACTGCTTGAAAGGGCATTGTAGAGAGGTTGGTGCTGGTCTCTTCTCACGGGCAATGAGCGACAGAAGAAGAGGGAATGGCTGCAAGCTGCAGCAGGGTAGGGTTAGGCTGGACATCAGGAAAAAATTCTTACAGAAAGAGTGGTCAGTCACTGGAATGAGCTGCCCAGGGAGGTGGTGGAGTCACCATCCCTGACTGTGTTTAAGAGTAGATTAGCTGTGGTGTTGCTGCACATTAGGAAAGAATTCTTCACAGAAAGAGTGGTCAGTCAGTGGAATGGGCTGCCCAGGGAGGTGGTGGAGTCACCATCCCTGGCTGTGTTTAAGAGTAGATTAGATGTGGTGTTGAGGGATATGGTGTAGGGGAGAACTTGTAGAGTAGGGCTGATGGTTGGACTCGATGATCCCAAGGGTCTGTTCCAACCTAAATGATTCTGTGATTCTATGATTCAGTGCCAGGTCTCCACCTACTCCAGGCTGCCACTGTTTTGAGCAGTGACAAGTGGGTGCAGATACAGGAGATTTGAGCCCACTGTAAGTCAAGAGGGGGTTACAGCAGCTGCAGAGCCCCTCGTGAGGCTGGATGAAGCCGTGCCAGCACCATCATTGGGTGCTTGCAGCTAGTGTGAGGGGCAGGAGAAGGAGTGTGTTTCAACAGGTGCTCAGTCCATGCAAAACTCTTGCTTCTTGCAAACTCCCTGCTGAAAAGGAGGATGCTGATGCCAAGGGGCCCCAGAGCTCCATGATCTACAAGCTCCAATGCCTTCCTGTCCCGCAGGTCCCAGAGGGGGCAGGGATGAGGGAAAGGAAGGTCCCCAGGGGCTCTGCAGGCTCCTAGGCTCTCTGGCTGTGATTTAACCAATAATTTAAGCTATTACAAAGTGAGCAATACCTTACCCAGTGCTTGGGCTGCTTCCTTGGCTAAAGTGCAGCATGGAGAACCGGAGTGGAGCCAGATAAAAAATGGACAGTTTGGGGATGTGCGCGCGTGTGTGTGTGTGTGGGTTGTTTGTCACATTGCCACTGGAATGAAAAGGGAAAGACAGCAGAGGGGGAGAAGGTGTAGCTGGAGCAGGAAGGGGGGAGGACTCCCTTTTTGACGGAGGGTGTTAGTTTGAACCAGCTTCAAGGTATGTGTTGAAGGAGCGCCTCAGAAGTGTACGGGCAGGACTGAAAGGCAGTGTGGAGCTCTGCGAGGGTGCTCCTGCTCCGGCAGGGGATGGGACTAGGGGATCTTTCAAGGTCCCTTCCAATCCCTGATATTCTGTGATTCTGTGAACAAGCTGGTATTGAACAAAAGGTCGGGTGAAGGGAAAATAATAATAAATAATTAATTAATTAATAATTAATAAAACGAATAAAAACTAATAAAAAGAAATAATAGAATGTACATTCCATCAAGCCAGGTGCTGCACCTTTTCAGTGCTGATGCAGCACTTGGGATGTTTTGAAGAGTTTGTTGTTACGGTGTCTGATGGTCTGTGTCTGGTGCTTCTACTGGCAGGAAGATGGTGGCCCTGTGGGTTCGCTTCTGTGGTAAAGCTGTGCCTGTAAGCAGAGGGGAACGAGTCAGGTGTTTAGGGCTCCAGCTTAAAGCTAGTGCCCTGCTCTCGGGCTAGTTGTCTTCCCTCTGCCAAACTGTTAGGTTGCTGGGGGCGGTACTGCCGCTGGTGAAAGGCACTGGGGCTGCTGGTGTTTTTCCTGAGCTGATGCTGAGCTGTGCTGTTCTGTGCCTCCCCCACTACCTGGTGGAGGGTGTTTCCCAAAGCGCAGTCCTTGCCTGATGGTTTCACCCCACTCCTCCGGAGCTCAGAGAGCGGTCCCAGTGCACAGAGCTGCCCGGAGGAGAGTCTGGATGTGTGAAGCGTGTGATGGATACCTGATTTGGTATCCATCAGGTGGATATACCATCATATGAAGGGATGGGCCTCTCTGATGCTTCTCAGAGGTGGCACTCTTTCCATATAATGCCTGTATAAGGCATATGATGGTTTCCAGAGAGGTCAGCTATCATCTGTGTTATCCACAGTGCATGTGCCCATGGCAGTCTGGTTGGAGATACTGTCTGACAGTGCTCAGTAGGTCTGGACAATCCTCAAATTCCAGTGAGATCTCTGGAGGCTTTATATATAGACAACCCAGACTCATGGGAGGCCTACATCTGTACCCATTGCTGTGCGATCGTCTGGAGGAACTACCTCACTTCTCTCCTGTACCTGGTTTCTAATCCTTCTGCTGCTACATCAGGCAGCTTTCTTTTGCAGAATCACCTACATGGCTTCATATCGATTGAATCTCTTTATTTGATTGATTTTCAATCAATTTTAATTGATTTAGGGCTGATGGTTGGACTCGATGATCCCAAGGGTCTCTTCCAACCAAAGTGATTCTATGATTCTGTGAATCTCAGGCTGAGATTCAGGCTTGAACCTCAGTCTTGACTCACTCAAGAAGTGACTTGATACCTGCTCCTAGGGTGTTCATTTGCTGCCTGATCTCAGGCTGGGAGTGTCATTCCTCCCCACCCCCTGCCCATCCCAACCTTTCTGAAGCGGGACAGATTTTGTTCAGCATAACTATGTTTGCAGTCACTAGTCCAGCAGATGGAGCAAATGGCTGGATAAATGAAACCAGCACACAGTCTCGGGGCAGAGGTAGATGAAGTGGAGAGAAGCAAAACTAGTTGACTAAGTCATGTTTCAGACCTTGCTATTTGCCAGCTGTCAGCTTTCTACTCCAGCGGCACAGCACAGTCTATGTTAGTGATAGAAAATGGAGGCTTCAGAAAACAGCTGTGAGACTGAGAGGAGGATGAGCAATGGATGAGTTGTTCTGCTGGGGTGGTATTGACAACAGGGCAAATGCTGGTCCTGCCTTCTCCACTGGGGTCATCTCTGCTCAGGCCCTCAGAACAGCAGTGCTCCATGCTCCAGGCATGATGGCATTGGGCTGAGTGCAAGCTTTAGGGTTCCTTCAAAAAGGATTCAGCAGACAGTGGCTTTGTTCTTTTATGCTGATGTCAGGCTCTCAGAGTGACATGAAGATCAAGGTTAATCCCGTGGCAGCATCTTTCAAAGGTTTTGGGACTGTCCCAAGCTGTCAAAGAAATGTGTCTCCTGTCCACGCAGTGCCCTGCCCTTCTGTTATCATGGCAGCCTGAGACCTTCTGGCCTGTGTTCATTTGTGTACTTGTGCATCCTGCACACCTAATGGTTGTGCTACCAGCTCACTGGTATGGATGAGTGTTCTTCTGGATTATGGGAAGCACACAGTGTCTGCTTCTTGTTCTGCAGACGTGTTTCCTGTGGCTGGATAGTCACTGTGGTGCTGGCAGGAGCACCTGGCAAGTTTTACAGCAGACTGTCCATCACCCCAGTGGAAGGCTCTGATAAAACTGGAGACTGGGAGAAGGTTGTTAAGTGGTTCAGTTCGAGCTCACAGCTTCATTGTCAGCTCTTGTCAACCACAGCTGAGTAGCCTTGTCCTCCAACAGCATTTCTGTCACTTTGTGAAGCTGATATTTGGCCACAAAACGTTGGGAAGTGAGTGCTAACTAACACTAAAATTAGCTGCTAGAGCAACTCATCCATCAACCGGACTGTTTTTGCTCAGGGCTGCCACTGAAATGCTGGAGACCTCATCTGAAAAAAAAAAAAGCATTATTAATCCCTCATTACTTCACCTGCCTACGGTGTGATGTGGGTGAGAGGTTTAAATAGGGCTGTGGAAAGCTCTGAGATGTTCACACTACAAGTTTGTAGGCTATTCTTCCCCATTCGAAGGCCTATCTCCAGTCCACCACAGAAGAGCACTAGTACCAGCGTGCCAAGGGCACCAGAGCAAGGAGCCTGCTGGGGGAGGCCGGGGTGGGGGGAAGGCTTTGTTCCCTGGGGCTGTGACACTGGGGGGTGGTGGCAGAAGCACCCTGGGAGGGCTGCTGAGAAAAGTAACACTGCCCCTGCCGACGCTGCCACTCAGCTCTTCAAAACTGCCTGCAGTTCTCACGCCCACTGAAGCTGTCCTAAATATAATTTTCAAGTGATACCTGAAGCACTGGCCTGGGTTGGGTTATTTTTACCCATCTTTTATGGCACTTTTTCACCAGGGGATCTTAATGTCTTTCCTAAAGGAGGGTCAGATGTTCTTCGCCGGTTTTGCACATATTTAGGGGTGCCTTACGGAAACGGCAGGTCAGGCAGAAGCAATGATTGTGTTTAAAAGGTCCAGTTTAGAGCGAGTAGATCTGTTCCTGCCAGTCTGAGGCCATCAGCAGGAAGTCATCTAAAATAAGCAAATCTTAACATCCTGTATTATAACAACTAGTTAATTTTTGTCCTCGTAGTTAAGTATCCGTCCTAAAATACCAGAATCCTGATGGCAGCGCGACTCTGACAGACCTGTGTGCTCTTTTCCTTGCAGCTATCAAGCCTCCCACCCCACCTTCAGTCCAGCCAGGGGAGGACGAGAAAGCCAATAATATAGTCACCATCACAGGCATCTCCTTATGCTTGTTCATCATCTTTGCCACCGTTCTCATCACCCTCTGGAGGAAGCTCTGCAGAGCCCAGAAGTGCAGCGCCGCCGTCCGCCGAAACTCCGTCCATTCCCCCGGCTTCCGCAAAAACTCGGACGAGGAGAACATTTGCCAAGGAAACAAGCAGCGGGACAGCTTCGCCGAGGGAGGGGACGCGCCTGTTAACATTCCTCTCACCTACAGGCGGAGCCTCCAGTTCGCCCAAGAAGAGGATGCCTCTGGAAGTGAGAACTTTCAGCCAAACGCCCAGAAAATAATCCCTCCGATTTTCAGCTACCGCCTGGCACAGCAGCAGCTGAAAGAGATGAAGAAGAAAGGCCTGACTGAGACCACCAAGGTGTACCACGTGTCTCAGAATCCTCTCACGGACACGGTTGTTGGTGCCACCACGATGCTTCCCCTGAGCGGTGAAAACCAGGAGGAAGCAGCAGCAAACAAATTTAGGATCAAATCGCCCTTTCTGGACCAGCCAGTCGGTCAGCCCAAATTCCTGGGGGAAAGCTCTCACGCCAGGCTGGATTTGCCACTCGCACAGGCCAATCCTGCAGTGAGCCCTACCCAAACCTTGGTGAGAAGAGCTCATTTCAAGCACCAGGATAACAGAGGGGACTTGCCCGAGAGGGGCTGTCACAGAAACCCGCACTTTCGAAGAACAGCCAGTTTCCATGAGACTAAAAAGGCCAGGCCTTTCAGGGAGAGAAGCATGTCCACCCTCACCCCCCGACAGACTCCTCTCTACAACTCCAGGACCAGAACGTGGGACCAGGGTTTGGAGGACAGGCCGCGGCCAAAACCACGAAATGCTAATCTAGCTTGTGAAAAGCTGGATCCGCCGCACAGCGCTGGGCTGGGCTGTGAACCGCAGGGCCACGGTGTAAAATGCCACCACAGGGCAGGTCCTCCAGTGAAGAAGCTGGACCTGATCACCGACCGCCAGCCTGCCAGCCAGGACAAGGCAGCTGATAAGCCTGAGACCAGCCGAAGCAAGAGGGGCCCTTCACCTAACCCCAGGGGTATGTGGCGGAAGGAAACGGGCTCGGTGGGCAAAGATAATTCCCAGAGAGGTCCAAGTGTAAGCCCTGCCCAGTACCGGAGGGACAAGTGCCAGAGCTTCCCCTTGGACCCTGAGTTTGCCTTCTATGACAATACTACTTTTGGCTTAACGGAGGCAGAGCAGCAGATGATCGACCTCCCTGGGTATTTTGGCTCCAATGAAGAGGATGAAACGAGTACTTTAAGCGTCGAGAAGCTGGTGATCTGAGTGTCTCATTGCAGCCCTGCAGGAGGGGCCTGCGCAGGAGAGGATCTGCTGAAACCATTGGCTTCTGGTGGAAGAAGCAGCGGGAATCGTGTTCCCTCCACAGGGAGCAGGAAGGAATAAGTGCCCCAAGTCTGGCTTGTGGGAACACATTCCTTTCTAATTACTGGGAAGTGCTTCCGTATCATTAATTTTTGTGTATGTATGTTTGTGTGTAGAATGCACACAAAAACCACCCTGGGAGAAGGCGTGGTAGGGAAGGGGTGGAACAGCCAATAGACCATAAAGTGGTCACATTTAGTGCATCATGCCTCACAAATGGACTTGATCCAGCCTTTCTCACCTCACGGACCGTGTACCTGTAGGTGATGATGTCCTAAAGCACCCACCGTCCAGTACCCTCAAGCAGCTGTCCTCGCTGGTGAATCGTTCTCCACTTAGAAACCACAAACCTGGAGCTGTGAGCCGTCTCCCTGGTTATTTTCTGGTAGTCGTTACCCAACGGTGTTGGTTGGTCGTGGTTGCTCAGATCAGTCATACGGCGGCGATTCCTTTCCCTGGCTGCCTGAAAGCATAAAGAGTGGATGCCGAGTGCTTGGGCTGAATTTAGAACTGAGGGGGCTTTTTTCATCCTTTGAGACTGATACTCCCTTTCTGCTGATAGTTATGCCAAGGAAGCCGTAACCAACAAATACCGGCAGGAAACGAGTAGAAAAGGGGAGGCTGCTGGGAGGGCAAAGAAACCGGACGATCGAATTGTAGTGCCCACGGCAATGTTAGTGCAGCGTTTACCCACCTGCAAAAGGCAGCGAGAGAACTGATGAATCGCCCGTCCTTTCCCCTGTCAGCTTTGCCTTTATTATAAACTTTTACAAAATGTAAAGAAATTGACAAGAATACTGCTACAGCAAGCTCAAAATAAATGAGGGCCATAAACCAGCCAGCAAGAAATTTATGTGATGAATATCTTGTTTTGTGAACAAAAGGAAAGAATAAAATGACCTGATGACATCTGGTGATTCCCATCAGGAATCCTATTAGGAAAAAATTCTTCCCAGAAAGAGTGGTCAGGTACTGGAATGGGCTGCCCAGGGAGGTGGTGGAGTCACCATCCCTGACTGTGTTTAAGAGTAGATTAGATGTGGTGTTGAGGGATCTGGTGTAGGAGAGAACTTTGCAGAGTAGGGCTGATGGTTGGACTCGATGATCCCAAGGGTCTCTTCCAACCTGAATGATTCTGTGATTCCCAGAGAGTCTTATGGGGGAAATACAAATGTTGTGGGGGTTTTTTGTGTGCTTTAAAAGCAGAGATCACAAATGAGCAATTACCCACCGCTGCACGTATTCAGAGCCAGTTTGAAAGCCCAGTTAATGACAGTCGTAGCTGGAGCCAGTGAGAATGAGTCAGAGACTTTGCTGGGCGTTTGTCAGGATAACTGCCTCTTCAGGCAGCTCGCAAAGACCAGGGGAACGCTGTGGGGCACGAAAAGAGGAGGTGCTGCCGGTGGAGGACGGAGGGAGGGAAGGTAGGTTCAGGCAGAGGACTTTCAGTCTTCCAACAGCTCTCCCATGAGGAGCCCAACGCTACATGCCCTGTAACCCGCCGCGCGGGTGTGAGGGAAGAATGAGCACGTGCTTTGGCCGTGGGCCGCTGCCTTCCTCAAAACTGAGCGGAAGGCAAGATTTCCCAATCCCGAGATTTCCCAATCCCACACTTGCTTTTTCTTTTCTTTTTTTCTTGTTTTTTCCCTCCGAGCCAAGAACAGTTTTGAAGGGAGAGCGGCAGAGCGGCATCGCTGGGCGTTAGCCGGCTCCCGGCGGCGGCCCGCTTGAGGCCTCCAAAGCTGGCGCAGGTGACCTGACAGGCGCGGGGCGGGAGCGCTGGCTTGTGGCAGCCGCGGAGGAGCCAGGCGCTCGGTATCTGCCCTCCAGAGTCCAACCCCGCCATGTGCACAGCCGCCTTTTTCAATGGGGGACGTTTTGCAGCTGCTGCTGGCACCCCGGATCTGACGGGCAGGGTGAGGGGAGCTCCCTCCTTCCCCGGAGCTTCGCCAGCAGCCTGCGCTGTCAACAGCCCAGCGCAGCGTCCCCACCAGCTTTGGATCCCCATAAACCCTCGGCTTCAAATATTGTTTAAAGCATTTGAAAGCACGTCCAGGCCCGAGGATGGCTCCAAGGCTAATCAAATGTAACTTGTCTTAAACTGACTTCCAGGAGCTGGAGATCAGACAGACCTTTGAAGCAGTCGCTCCTCAGGTTACTTACCAGCCCCGCAGTGGGGTAAGCTCCGCTGCATGGAGCATGTTTGCCCTGAAGCAGTGATCTCTCAGCATGAGACACCCCACCACCACCACTCCAGTGCTATTTGTGGCTTTGCTGAGCCTTTTGGCGTGGGAGACCCTAGAGAAATGGGGAATCGAATGTACAACACAGCGACCTTCAGCAAGCCCCCCCCTCAGTGGGAGTGACCTGAGCTTGGCGGTAGCCCTCGGGTCAGGTAAGTACTCTGCCAGTGGGAGTTTACCCTGCTTGTTAAGTTCAAGAGAGCTCTGAAAACCTACCTGGGGTTTGCTGGGGGGGTTGCGGGGTCCTGCACAAAGCCCTGTGACACACACACACCACCCCCCAGCATCGCAGAGCGGGTTCCCTGTGTCTATGCCAGATGCTGCTTCCTGCAACCCTGTCTCAGTGTCGGGCTGCATTCAGAACAGCTGCTGGGAGGCATTAGACAGACTCACTAAGTACATGGAATCAAAGAATTATAGAATGCTTAGAGTTGGAAGGGACCTTAAAGATCATTAAGTTCCACCCCCCCTGCCATGGACAGGGACATCTCCCACTAGAGCAGGTTGCTCAAAGCCCCATCCAGTCTGGCCTTGAACACTCCCAGGGATGGGGCATCCACAGCTTCCCCGGGCAACCTGTCCCAGTGCCTCACCACCCTCACAGGAAAGAATTTCTTTCTAGCATCTCATATAAATCTCCCCTCTTCTAATTTAAAACTGTTACCTCTTGTCCATCGCACATCTAAGACAGCAGCTCAGACCCCTTCCCTCCCAGCTTGTTGGATTTTGCCCCCTTTTTCTTTCTCAGAGAGAGAAAACTGTTTATGGATGCTGGCTGAAGGCAGTCTAACAGTAGTGCCTGCCTCTCCACAGAGACACAGGGCGAAACGGGCTCCGTACTCTGGCCTTCTACATCACTCCCTGCTCACTCACTGAGGAACTGGACTGGGTAGTGGTCATCTAAGCCCTGGTGACATCATCTTCAGAGAATCATAAAATCACAGAATGCTTTGGGTTGGAAAGGACTTTAAAGAGCACCAAGTTCCACCACCCCTGCCACGGGTGGGCAGGGACACTGCCCACTGGACTCGATTGCTCAAAGCTCCATCCAGCCTGGCCTTGAATGTCTTTTGCCTGATACTCCATTTTCACACGGTTTATCAGCTGCTCCATGAACTGTCAAACCAGTAATGCTGGCCCTTAGGTGCTGTAGGCCATTTCCAGCACGCAGAGCTGAGCACCACCACTCTCTAACCTTTTTCCTAGCCCTCTGCTAAAGGGGGTTGAGCAGCATCCGCCAGAAGGCATTAACTTACTTCACTCACATTCCTCTGTGCCCTCTGCCTAGAGGAGAATTGTCCTTGCTGCCCTCAGCACTGCATGGGTTGCCACATGGTCATAGTGTGTGCACGGTGAGCCCTTACGTTCACAGTTACGGCCTTGTGCTAAGATTTTGCCCCAGTGAAATACAGAAGGAGTGGTCAGGAGGGAAACAGTAAGTGCTGGCTGTTGGCAGCCCTCTCTTCACAAGGGCAACCTCATTGCCGAGATGTAGGTGCAGGTTCCGTTCCACACGAGTGTGTGCCAGCGCTCGGGAAGAGGGCAGCGCTGCAGGGGCATGGCCTGTTCTACTCCGGTGTTCTCCTCTGCAGTCACTGGGATTGGCTAAGAAGAAGCGAGAACAAGGTTTGCTGGGATGGCTGGGAAGAACTGAGAAGGAGGCTCACCTGCTGGCAAAGCAGAAGAACCAAACCCAATTTTACACTCGGTGTTCACACCTCTCTGCTTTGTCTCCAGGATGGCTTGAGCCAACAGAAATTCAGCTTAACCTTGCAGACCCCCAAAACTACCCAGAAACATTGATGTGAAAGCAGCAGGGCCAACACCAAAAGAATGAAATTCTCCTACTATGAGGTTCCTCAAGATTTTCATCCATATTTCTGTTCAGGTTCCTACTGTTGACAACCAGATAAGAAGTGTTAAGTCCTACTGAGAGGGTTTTATTTCACACTTTGTGGATATATCGTGCAAATGACAACATGTGTGGATCTACAAGCGAATACATGGGAAAAGAACTGCCAGTTTGAAAAAATGCTCACAGTTCAGAAAAGAAACAGGCTCATTCTCCAACATGGTAGTTGAATGTTTTGCACTGGGTTGATCTTACTGTTCATTTGTGACTGTTGTTACTAACAACTTGTGGAAAATAAACCTTCTGTATCCCATTTCCTCTGGGCTTTCGTGTTGCTCTTTTACTTCTGTCCAACGAGACAGTCGTTGCCCTTCACTGACTCAAACTCATCGGGTAAATTAAACGAGAACAGACAGATGAGTCACGGCTGCCTTTTATGAACTCCTCAGAATATCTGTCCCCATCTCAAATTTAGCAAAGTCTGCCTGATTTTAACCTGGGGCTTAGGTCGGGTCGCCAGCATTGTCTTTGGCTGCAGTGATTTGTCTCTGCTGTAGAACTGGGTCAGCAGTGGGGAGCTGTTGGCAGTGAAACGCAGCGTCCACACTGTCCATGTTGTGGGGGTTGACTTTGGAGTCACCTTAGTCCGGAAGAACGTTAGCAGCTGGAGCATGTCCATCCACCAGTCTGGTTTCACACGCTCCAGGAGCCTTCTGCAGCTGAAGTGGCAACTGGGGACCATCGCCAGAATTTGCTAGTGCAAATCACATGAAGTTCAACCAAGCCAAATGCAAAGTTCTGCACCTGGGACGTGGAGATCCCAAGCACAAATACAGGTTGGGTGGAGAATGGCTGGAGAGCAGCCCTGAGGAGAAGGACTTGGGAGTGATGGTAGATGTGAAGCTCGAAATGAGCCGGCAGTGAGCACTGGCAGCCTAGAAAACCAACCACATCCTGGGCTGTATCAAAAGAAGCCTGGCCAGCAGGTCACAGGAGGTGATTCTACCCTTCTGCCCTGCTCTGCTCTGCTCTTGTGAGACCCCACCTGGACTACTGTGTCCAGCTCTGGAGTCCTCAACATAGAAAGGACATGGAACTGTTGGAATGGGTCCAGGAGAGGGCTACAAAGATGATCAGAGGGATGGAGCACCTTTCCTATGAAGACAGGCTGAGGGAGCTGGGCTTGTTCAACCTGGAGAAGAGAAGGCTCTGGGGAGACCTTATAGCAGCCTTCCAGTACCTGAAGGGAGCCTACAGGAGGGCTGGAGAGGGCCTCTTTGTCAGGGAGTGTAGTGACAGGACAAGAGGTAATGGCTTTAAATTGGAAGAAGGAAGATTTAGATTGAATACGAGAAAGAAATTTTTTCCTGTGAGGGTGGTGAGGCACTGGAACAGGTTGCGCAGGGAAGCGGTAGATGCCCCATCCCTGAAAGTGTTCAAGGCCAGGCTGGATGGGGCTTTGAGCAACCTGCTCTAGTAGGAGGTGTCCCTGCGCATGGCAGGGGGATTTGAACTAAGATGATCTTTAAGGTTCCTTCCAACTCTAACCATTCTGTGATTCTATGATTCTAATTGCTTGAAAACATTCTCCTGATCCAGAGTGAAGTGCCATCACCTTGCTCTTTCTGTTCGTAACATTCTCATAACTGAAGCGCTGATGGTTAAAATCAAGAGGAGAAAGATTTATCTCTTGAAGGCTACAGATAGCCAAGAGAACATACTTGACCATTCAGTGAGGTCCAGAGAGCTTTGCACAAACACTCAGCAAAGAAGTCCTGAAAGCTGCTGAAGAGGAAAACTAGTTATTCCATGACTGAGATCCATATGCTTTCTGTTAAGATGTTGGCTGGCCGTGCTCAAACAACTTGTGACATCAGCTTCAGCCAGTAGAAACAGGAGCAGCCCCAGTTATCACAGCGTGGGTTTGGCAGCTGGCAGCAGCAGAGGGCTGGCTATTAACTCCCACAATTCCTGTCAGCCTCTACGGTTTTTCCTTTCCAAAGCAGCAGGTTTCAGTTGCCCTGACTGTTCTCACTGTCCCCGCTCTCGCCGTCAACAAAGAACGGAGGCCTGATTTTCATGGCTGAGTATTTGAGTGAGTACCACTTCCCGTGCCACGTCGACCAAATGATGCCGTTGTCATGGGATCCGTTGTACCTCCCCGTTCTGTAGTACCATCCATTGAGGTTTACAGCGTGGCACCTTGTAAGGAAAGAGGAGGGTCAGCATGGGAAGGCATTGCCTCATTACAGTGAAGGATGATTTTTACCCAGCGTGCATTTAGAAATACCAGGGTGGGACTCACTGACAGGTTTAGACCCGTAGCTGTATTTGTCTGCACTGAACGTGGTTATCTGAGGTCCTGCTGTAGCCTATGGAGATCTGGTTAATGCATTTAGTGGAACATGGAGGAGTATGCAGGTCATCCCTCATCGTTAGAATGAAAGGGAGTGGCTGCAAGCCCCAGCAGGGTAGGTTTAGACTGGACATTAGGAAAAAATTCTTCACAGAGCAACCTGGTCTAGAAAGAGTGGTCAGGCACTGGAATGGGCTGCCCAGGGAAGTGGTGGAGTCACCATCCCTGACTGTGTTTAAGAATAGATTGGATGTGGTGTTGAGGGATATGCTGTAGGGGAGTTGTGGAGTAGGGCTGATGGTTGGACTTGATGATCCCAAGGGTCTCTTCCAACCAAAATGATTCTGTGAATTTGAGGAGAAATTCTTTACTTTGACGGTACCAGAGCACTGGAACAGGTGGCCCAGAGAGGTGGTGCAGTCTCCTTCTCCGGAGATATTCAAAACCTGCTTGGATGCCTTCCTGTCCAGCCTGCTCTAGGTGACCCTACTTTGGCAGGAGGGTTGGACTAGATGATCTCTGAAGGTCATAGAATCATAGAATGGTTAGAGTTGGAAGGGACCGTAACGATCATCAAGTTCCAAACCCCCTGCCATGGGCAGGGACACCTCCCACTAGAGCAGGTTGCTCAAAGTCCCATCCAGTCTGGTCTTGAACACTTCCAGGGAATGGGCATCCACAACTTCTCTGGGCAACCTGTTCCAGTGCCTCACCACCTCACAGTAAAGAATTTTTTTCCTTTCCAAGCCCTACCATTCAATAATTCTGTGATCCTAAAGTAGACACCTACATTGGTCAGATAACTCAACCTGTTGACTCCTTCAAATGTATTAATTATGGACATGATTCAGTTCACCTCCAGCTGCTGTGAGGCAGACAGGTCCTCTCAGCTGCACAGCCACCCACGCCCTCTGCATCCTGGAAGAATCAACTGCTTTCCATACCTGTTAAACCACCAGCCGCCTTTGTTCTCCAAAGCGCAGTTGCCTGCCAGGAATCGATCATGGTCCTTGTCAGATGTGGTGAAGTCCATCCCTCTGTGAGAGGCTGACCACTGATCTTCAAAACTGCTCCCACCAGACAGAGCGTCGCCAGCGTTACCAGAATAGGTGCCAAACCATAACCTGTAGTTGCCCTGCAAGAATATGGGAAACAGGGCTTTGATATCGGCACTTTCTGCCCTTCCTCACATTTTTGAGATCAAATTCACTCTGACCATTGTATCCACTGTCAAACCCCCTGACTGTTGAAGTCAAGGGTGACTTTTTGCCCCATGCTTTAATGACCCTAGTGTGGATCGCTCATTTAAGCTTCCAGAAGGGATTGCTAATTACTGCTGCTACAAAGGGCTTCAGGTTTTATTGTCTTTCAATAACCATTAAATAAACTGTACAACAAGCTGAAAGGTTCCTCCTGGCTCATCAGGAACAACTTGGCAGGAAAGTAACCACCTTCATAAACTCATCAGTTCTAAGTTAGAACAACTCCTGTAGGAATTGGGCTCCTGCAAGAGCTAAAAGCCATCATTTCTTGCTAAACGGCCCGGTCCTGGTAGGAATACTTGGAAGAATTAATTCCATTGCGCACAGTTAACTGATCTGAGAGACATTTGATGTGAGATGGATGATTACTTTTATTGGTGTGGGCTTTTTCCTGTCCTCATATTCCACTTTTATTTGTGAAGAATAGAAGTAAGGCATTAAATCAAGCTGTTCAAACTTTTATCAAAAAGTTCTAATTGCAAACTGAACATAATGAATACATCGCTGGACCAGTGATGGGGCTGGGACTAGCACTGGTCCATGCAATAGAACTCAAGTCTGTGGCTATTCAGGCTGCTCAGAGGTGGTGTTCAGTGAGGAAAGCCTGCAGAGCAGCACCTGCATTGAAGATGACACTGTCTAAAGCTAGAACACAAACACGTAGGGGGCTACGTGAGAGATGGGGAGGGACTCTTTATGAGTCTTTATGACTTTCTGAGACTATGAGCCCTAGTGATAGGATGAGGGCTAATGGTTTTAGAGAGGGAAAATTTAGATATTAGGAAGAAAATCTTGACTGTGAGGGTGGTGAGACAGAGGAACAGGTTGCCCAGAGAAGTTGTGGATACCCCACCCCTGGAAGTGTTCAAGGCCAGGCTGGATGGGGCTTTGAGCAACCTGCTTTAGTGGGAGGTGTCCCTGCCCATGGCAGGGGAGGTTGGAACCAGATGATCTTTAAGGTCCTTTCCAATCCAAACCATTGTATGACTCTATGAAAATACAGGGATTTTTTGTTCTTGGGCTTTTGCTACAAAGTGTGGTTCTGAAAGTACCTCTATTCCAGATGGGAACTTGAAACTGCTCTTTCAAAGCCTTGATGAGAGTTCACTGCTTAAAACAGTAGATGGAGTTTGTTCTGGTAGCTGTGTTTTATGTGACAGTCTGAAGCACTCTCCTGGGAAGCAGGAGAATGGGGTTCCGTTTCCTGGCAGAGGTTCAAACCCTTGTCTCCTCCCTCATGGAAGACTCTTTTTAATCATGAGGCCAGAGGCAAACACATGTGGGAGCCCTTGTGCCCTGCAGCGAAGAGCTGCCCTCCCTCTGTGCAGCAGCAGAGTAAAGAGCACGTGTCATCCTGCTACCCAGTGGCCTGGGCACTGAGTGGTTGTGAGGAAGAACTCATAGGCTGTTTGTCAGTCAGCCAAACTGGGAATCCCAGGGAACCGGAGCAAGTAGGTTTTGCAGAGCTGTAATTACAACCCTGATACTGAAATCCGCTGCCGCACGTGGGGACGCTCTCCCCTCACAGATAGATGAAACAAGCAAACCCCTGCTCTCTCCGTTGCTTACCTGCTCGTTGGCAAGCTGTAAATTTTCGTAGACTGCGTAGCGTCTTTCCCCATTCCAGTCCATCAGGTCAATCTTTAATGAGGTCTCTCCTAAACACAAAGCAGAGCCTGGTTAAGTGAACTAGCTCATGCAAATCGGGAAGGAATCTGTGGAAGGAAAATACTTGCACCTCTAGAAAGCAGGTCATGAATGTGGTCATTGCCCAGCCAGTATTCATCATTCTTGCCCTGGAATTTTCCAAATCCCAGTTTGTACTCATCCCATTTCCTGCAGTGAGATACAAATACCAGTTTCAGCATGTGAGGGAATTAGACAGTTTGTGGCGCTTAGGATGGTAACAGGTACAACTTCAGCTGCATCTCTAAGACGCTGGTTTCTAACAGTATCATCTGCTTTATTGCAAGCCGAGCTGAGATTTGTCACTCTGCTTTAGAAGTGAGTGCAACTCACAGCTTCCTCGTGCGCCTGCTAAACCCGGGCACACACACATACCGGGACCAAACCTCCAAACTGCCAGGCACAGCGCTCGCACAACGAGGTTGTCAGTTGGAGAGGAAGGGGAAGCAGCAGCTGTCATACTGGTCTGCAGCAAAGCGTCGGATGCTGTTCTTCAGCGAGTCATAATTCAAATGCACTCCCGGCTGGAAATTAATGTTGCTGTCTAAAATATGCTACAATCTTGGATGTGCGGTGGAGAATCAGAGACTGAACAGAAGCTGCAAGCAAAGGCTTCCAGATGAAGTCAAAAGGAAAATATCTAGGTCTGCTTTGTGCTCCTGTTCCATTTAAATCTATTTTTTGATTCATTGACCATTGATTTTTTTCAGAATTACTGCTTGGATGTGGCAACTTGTCCTTCAAAGACGTGTACTTACTTTTCATCAGGCTTCATCTTTCTAAGAGAAACCTCCTGCTGTTACTTTCTTCTCACCGTATCATTTTCTTAACATCTCCTCCGTTATTTATGTATTATCTTTGATATTCACATATACTTCCTGTGTATCATCAGTTCCAGTTTTAGTAACCCCATGTTTATTCTCTCTCTCCTGTTGCTGTTTGGGATATTAATCCTGCTTGACCTACATACTAGTCAATGCTCCTCTTCAGGAGGTTTTTCCTTCTGCTGAGAGCAGAACTCCCATGGCTCATGAGCCACCACTCCCTGGGCAAGCCAGCTCAGAGCTTGCTGAGGTAGCTTTGCAGTGGACTGCACACACTGTAAGAGACACTGGATGTGCCCTAACTGTGTGTGTGCTGTGATTGACAGTGAATTAATCTGGGTGGGGACGTTTCTTTTTTTCCTGTGTTATCAGAGCATCTTTCCCCCTTGGAGATTTTCAGGTGAAAGTCACCTCTCTGGGATTTTAGCATGGAGAAAGGACAACCCAGACCAGGGGCTTGGCCTCTTTTTGAATGGTCTAAATAAGGAAATAAATGTTGCACCGCACTGAACATAATTCTTGATATAAGTAGAGATAATATGTTCAGTGGCTCTCAGTCTATGTGCTGTCAGCACATACCTGCCAATTTGGACTCTTCAACAGTCTCTGATAATGAAAGAACAAATACCTACACATTTATAAACTCACTCAAATGCAGAGAAGCCATGGAATGGGTGTCACAGATCGATTTTGAAAACGGCTTCATGCTACCAGTACGCACCACCACATTGTCCTAATGCAAAGAGTTACTGTCACTAAGGTATAGTTTTGCATATCACTGGGTTTTGCCAGCGGGAAACAGACGGGACAGAGGGTGAGAGCTGGAGGCCTGACTGCAAGCCCCTGTTGATAGCAACCACGACACGCTCACCTGTTGAAATTCTCCTTGCCGTTACTGCGACGCTGAATGACGGTCCACCCTCCGCCATCAGACATGTCACAGTACACCAGGAAAGGCTCTCGGTCCGCCCTGGGCCTGATCCGGTAGTAGCCGCTTTTGGTCTTCTTCCGGTTGTACACCTCGGAGCAATCTAGCCAGAACAGTATAGGTTTGTTGAATGGGAGGGAAGGCAAAGAGAAGACATGTCTGAGAGGCTGTGTGAAACAAGGACACTTGGCCAGCCTGTGTATAGCTCTGCAAGCCCCGCAAAGCCAAAGCACGTGGTTCAGAAGTAAGGTACCAGCAACGCTGTTTTGCAAACTGCTGGGCCTGATGAAAAGCAGGAAGGCTCAAGAGCCTTTACAGCCATGCCCTCTGAGGGAGTCATTCCCAAATCTTTGGTGAGATATTGGTTGGCTGCAGCTCAGGCTGAGGCTATAGCATGGGAGCAGTGCAGGACCAGGACTGGCTCTCTCAGCAAAATCATTTGCAGACAAGCTAATTTCCATGTGGGAGGTAACCTCAGCTGTACTTTAGACTGGATCAGGGCACAAAATTTGTAAAATAAGAGGGTAAGGTCCTGTCACCAGCTCTACCAGGGCTATAAGTAATAATAGCATCTTTGTTGGAGACATAGACAGCAGGATAAAGTGCACCTTCATCAAGTTTGCTGACAACACCAAGCTCAGTGGTGCAGTTGACACACCGCAGGGAAGGGATGCCATCCAGAGGGACCTGGACAGGCTGGAGAGGTGGGCTAGTGCAAATTACATGAAGTTCAACCAAGCCAAGTGCAAAGTTCTGCACCTGGGACGTGGAGATCCCAAGCACAAATACAGGTTGGGTGGAGAATGGCTGGAGAGCAGCCCGGAGGAAAAGGACTCAGGAGTGCTCGTGGATGAGAAGCTCAACAAGAGCCAGCAGCGCACACTGTAAGCCCAGAAAGCAAACTGCATCCTGGGCTG
>VZTM01004892.1:33220-53565 GCA_013400555.1 Jacana jacana | reverse complement strand
AAGGCCAGGCTGGATGGGGTTTTGAGCAACCTGGTCTGGTGGGAGGTGTCCCTGCTCATGGCAGGGGGGTTGGAACTAAGATAATCTTTAAGGTCCCTTCCAACCCTAACCATTCTATAATTCTATATCCAGAAGTTGCCTTTCAGGACCACTGAGCTTCACATTTTCAATAAGATGCCCACAAAGGATGAAATCTTGGCCAGAGCCCACAATTCCAGTAATGACAGTGTTCTCAAAGTGACACCAAAGAACAGAGCACTCATGCCAGCTACTGCTCCACAGAAATTATAGAGGAGCCAAGAAACAGGGAGGCTGGGCTTCTCCAAACAGGTTTCAGTGCTCACAGCTGAGCTAGGCACTTGTGGCTCCTGTAAATCACCCAAGGGAAATGGGTTCTTCAAGAGCAAGACCCATCTCTTCCTAAAGCAAATGTTTAAAGAGGTCCCTGTTCCTCTCTGCACCAAAGTCCCAGGTGAGAAGCCCAGCTGCAGGTGTCTGTGTTGTACCTGGGTCCTAGCTAGCCATCTGACTCTGACCCCAGGGAATGTCTGCTGGTACCCGGGCCACCAGTCTGCCCTTCCCCTTCCCATGTATCTGACTGCATTTTAAAACACAATCCATTTTAAGAAAAATCTAAAACTTTTAGCAGAAATAAAATATGATACATGGGACACTGCAGGGAGAAGTCAACATTCTGGCAAGCTGAAATTTCCACATGCACTACTGCAAGCTGTACCTTGATCGTAGACTATCAAATTTCCACTGGTTGTGGGTAAAAGCGTCTCGTGCTGCACACTCCTGTTGGCCGAGAACAGCCCACTTTTTGTTCTGTGGTAAGTGTTCTCCAGGATGTCCTTCAGTTGCATTTCATACAAGTAAAGCAAGTTGTGAAGGTGTTTTAACCTTTGTCTTAATTTATTGTTGTCTAGGAGGCAGATATCATTTTCCTACGGAGAAAATAAAACACAAAAGCCCCGGGCTTCTGTCAGTGGTAAGAACAGAGAGGCAGAGAGACAAAGAGTGTCTGTCTCCCCTTGATCCTAACATATCACACCATCTCCATGGAGCAAGATGATGTGATGGTGGTCTCCTCCTAAAATACACTACTCTTGAACAGTTTGGGCCATTGAGTTGAACCCATTGGAAAAGGGCTTTCTAGAATGACCTTGCCGCTGCTCAGAGCATCCCAGAATATGATCAGATACACACAAAGTGACTTTTCACCAATATAATTCAGCTCCTATTTCATGAATTCAAGGGAAGCATTTACTATGAGACTGCTCAGTGTAATAAGAGAGGGGAAACCTGCTCTCCCACTGCAGCCAGGCCAAACCAGCAAAGTTCCAGAAACATCTTTGTGTAAAAGTGGAAGATAAAAGAGCTGATACTTAGTGCAAACAAGGAGAAAGCAGCGAGCCTATGGAGATCAGTACAGTAACTTCAGAGCTGCATCCTGTAACCAAGACCAGAATGTTGCCCAAACCGGCTGGGATAAACATTTTAAGCAACATTCAGTCTGCAGCTGGTGTTACTCCATTAAAAGTGTAACAAAACAGAGCAAAATTTCTTCCCAGACAGACAAGCAAACCCGTGCAACAAGAATCACTGGCTCTTTTTGCTCTGAGCAGCTGGCTTGAGTGACACCAGGTCAAGACCAGTTCTAGGCATAAGCAAAACCAGCAGGTTGCCCAGGACAGCAGACTGATGAATGTGCTTAAATATGGTCTCCCAGCTGCCTCTTCCTTCTCCTAGGCCTATTGGTTTTCCTCCACAGAGGAGGAATTCCAGGCTGGAGGCACACAGGGACCTGCTGCAGACAGCCCCCAGCTCGCCAAGAATCTCCTTGCCAAGCCCCGTGCCTCCTTGGTATAGCCCAAGAGTCATTTTCTCAGCAGACAAGTACAGATTGGCTCAGGCTATGCCTACCGCCTCTTCCCCTTCCCATTCTTTAAAAAACAATGAATAAAAAGAAGGCCGTTTTCCCTGGGGGAATGGAGTGGAGTATTTTTTCACTGGCTAGAAAAGCACTTTTTTTTTTTTTTAAGGGCTTTTCTTGTTGTTGTTCTTAACTCTTGGCAAAGTCAGTCCAGCCGCCCAGAGAACTGTGAAGTCCCTAACACCGTGAAAACCCTCTATTATGAGGACAGCAAGCATGACCTTCCTTTAGCTGCAGGCTGACACCTTCTTGTTCTGCTCTCGCAGGCCCACATCCTTTTTGAGGGGGAGCACCTCTCTCTACAGCCCTGGGAACGATAAACCACTGGCACACCACAGGGAGGTTGTACAGATACTAGCCAAAAGGTACATACCGAAAACCTGGGTGCAGCTGAGCTGAAGACGACCAGGAGGAGGAGCAGCAGCAGCAACCAGGGTGTCATCACGCTCATTTCTTATCACCTGCAAAGAAGCATGGACAGGTTGCACTGGAGGTTCCTTTAGTTCCTCTCACAACTCAATACCCCATCCCCAATCATATTAAATTCCCCAGAAAATGCTGCAGAACTTACTAAGGAGGTTGCTTGAGACTACAGACAGGACAAAATCTGTGAAAAGATGGAAGTTAGGGAGAAGCTGAAGCACCATGCAGTGTGCTGACAGGGGGACCGAGGTCTGAGTCCAAGCTCCTGCTTCCCTGGATGAATAAATACCCAGCGTGACTCTCTAGCAGCCTTTGCCCCTTCTCCCAATTGCCCACACAGATGGGAAGCTACTCAGCAATAAAGCCTCCTGGGAGGACTCCTTGCCAAACTGGTTGGCCAAACCCACACAGTCCTTGTTCTGTCCAAAATCCCCCAAATTAAGAGGAATTTTGTCTTCTGGATGGGTGAGCGTAGGCATTGCCCCTCCTCAGTCCACGGAGTGGTCTGTCAGGATGGGATTACCTTGGAGCCCAAGGGCAGAAGTCACCCATGGGACAGGGTGAGCATGGGAGAGTTTTTGCCGGGATTTCAGTGGAAGAGATCTCTGCCCCAGCACACAGATGGGGCTTTAGCTGGAGATCCCCAGCTAGAAAAAACGCTAAGCGACTGCCACTGGGAACACGCAGCTGAAGGCGAGTGAACAGCACAAATTGTTCACAGTGTGCTTGCATGGCGCTTTAAAGAAAAGAAAAAAAAAAAGCAGAAAGAATTACAAAAGCCTGAAAAATCGGCTAAAACCAACTCCCCCGCTTCACATCTGGAAGTGCTGCAGAAACTTGGCTTCCCAGCCCTGCACTCTCAGCGATGTGCTTTGTTTCAGCTAGGGCTCTGTGAGCATCCCCGCGGCGGCTGATGCTGGGGCTGCTTTCAGAGCCGGCAAAGCTGCTGGCAACGGGGGAGCTGAGAGAAGCAGCCCCCTGTGGAAGTCACCCATAAAAGATGTGCAGGTCAGGATCCGGCCCCGGAGCATGTGGGTGGAGGCAAAAAAGTTAACAGGAAGGATGGGTTTGAGTGATGGCTCCTGAAACCCAGGCAGTGCAGACCGGAGGGAGAGAAAGCAGCTTCATTTACGCCTTTATCCACACGTATTAAATGCACATACCTGTAACTCGCCTTTCCTTCAGGCCTCCTCCTGATAAGATTATCTCCCTTAAAAGTCAACTGCAAAAGAAAGTGATCATAAACCTGTCTGTGCTTCTAGAGGCTGATGAGATGATATTCCTCTCCAGATGGCCCACATCAAGGGCGCAGATGAAGATTGTTTCACAGCACTAGGCAGTTCCACAGAGAAGAGGCTTGCAATTCCTCGCCTGAAAGAGTTACCCAAACCCCCTTTTATCTGTTGTTACCCAGTACTCATCCTGCTGCCTCCCAGTCAGGATAAAGGACAGCCAGGTTTCCATCAGCGGTGCTCTCCCAAGGAGAGGGGCTCTGCTGGTTGTGCACCATTACCCACCTTATTTGACCAGGAGCTAAGACGGATTTCTTTGAGTGTTTATATGAATCACTCAGACTTAACGCTCCCCGCGGGAGTTTTATCTCATGTTTAATACAGCCAGGCTCATTTCTAGTAAGTCAGCCCTGCAAGGTGGAAATAACACAGCTTTTCCATTCAGCATTCCTTTTGCTGTTTAATCGGGTTTATAGGCTGAAGCACAGCCCAGCTGTGATGGCAAAGGAGCTGCAAATCTGAAGCGAGAAGCCAACATGGGGGTATTAAGCAAGACTTGCTATTACACGGAGATCTCGGGAGGTTTGCAGTTGTGTAACTCCCCTTTGAGCCGGATGATTAGATTTGCTAGTGAACACAAACAAGGCCATTTGTGGAAGAGAGAAAATAAACCCACCCAAACAAACAGATGGGTGCCTCCCTTTGCCTTATGGCCAAGGCATTACAGGTTATTTTAAAGAAAACAGCAGGAATGGGCCATTTTACAGGAGGGACCCTCCAGGAGGAGGGACCAGGGGCAAAAAGACAAGGCACATAAGCCCATCATAAACTTCTGCATAACTATCCAGGAAAGCTGGACTGTCAGCTATTACCAAGTACAGGGATGATGCTTATTTCTGCATTTAAAAACTGCATTCCTCTTCTCCTGCAAGAACCACTGACCCATTTCACCCCCAAAGCATGATGTAAATGGTGCTTTTCTTCACACCTGTTCTCTACCCCCAGTTTTAGGCTGGTTTGGAAAGCTGTGAAATTAACCAAAGGAAATGTTCTCCTCTCCTTCTTAGTGGGTACTTGGCCCTTTCTTTCACCCCTTCATCCAGTGGCTGCAGCTGATGGTGGGTGCTGGGGCACCGCACTCCCGAGCACAAGGGTCTGCACTCCAGATCCTTGAGTGTTCATCCATAGCAGCCTCTTAACTGGAGCCATCCAGTCAGTATGTGAGACTGCGCACCAGAGTCCTGCCTCAATGGCTAACAACCTCCTTGACCCACAAGTACCTCCTGATCCTGGGTGGCATCGACGATGGGCCTGGGTCTGCAGTGGCAGCATTGGAGTCACAGTGTGACATCTGCTTGAGGACAGGATCTGCTTGAGGACAGGGATGCTCTACAGAGGGACTTGGATAGACTAGATAGATGGGCCAATGTTAATGGCATGGCCTTCAATGAGGCCAAGTGCCAGGTCCTGCACTTGGGCCACAACAACCCCATGCATCGCTACAGGCTTGGGGCAGTGTGGCTGGAGAGCTGCCTGGCAGAAAAGGACCTGGGGGTGCTGGTCGACAGGCGGCTGAACATGAGCCAGCAGTGTGCCCAGGTGGCCAAGAAGGCCAATGNGGGCTGATGGTTGGACTTGATGATCCCAAGGGTCTCTTCCAACCTAAACAATTCTATGATTCTATTCTATGATTCTATGACTGGCAGGAAGCATCAGGCTGCACGTTTCCAATTCCTGCTGGTCCCAGGGTAGGAGGAGGAGGTGGAGCTGCAGTCCTGGTGTGACTCACACATGTATATTACGTGATTGCAAGTTTGCCAGAGAGCGGGACTCAAAGTCCAACTCTGCTTCAGAGACCCCCCAAACACTTCTCAGAGCCAAGACACCTGCAGCACTTTTATGCTCTCCCGAGGACTCCACCAGCATGAGCCTCACCACTGTCTGTGTGTGAAAAACCCAGTCATCCAGAATGTGTTTCTTGCATAGCTGCTTCACAATGAACTTGTTTTCCCAGGATAGATGAAGCTTTGGGACTATCTGAAGCGCAAGAGAGGGATTGTCGTGAGCTCGAGTTCACGTGAGGTGGGTCTAGCAGGAGGGTGTGTTCTGTACTGCTTCACTGGCCCAGAGCTAAAATAAGTCATCGTAAAGAGGATGGACATCATGTGATTACCGGTGTTGTTCCCTCACAGATGTTGAAGTCCCTGGGCAATGGGATTGCAAATGCTCTTCTTTTTCCTCTTTTTTTTTTTTTTTCCTGGAATACACGTGCTGTACACACATTCTGCAGTGAAACCCCCTGATTAGTTACTTGGAAGGAGATCAAATTCCCTCTTCTTAAGATACTCAGTGATCTTGTCAGCAAGTAACAGTTTCATTAACTGCAAACCTCCCCACCCTGCTCTCCTCCACCCTCCTTCCAGCAAAAGTACGTAGATGCTGAATATCCATCACAAAAACCTATTATTTATACATTAAATGCACAGCCAGCATAGCAAGAATGCAAACTGGTGGATAAATGTGAGTGAAGAGAGTGGCTCTGGTGCAGCTCTTGATATTCCTGCAGTCACGGGGCACTGGGCTCCCTCAGAAAGAATGGCTTGGGATGAAGAGATGGTGACACCCAATGGACTTTCACTCCCTCAGAGCCCAGTGGAACATCACTGCAGCTGGAAGACAGAGGTGGCCTCTCAAAACCCTCCCAAGACCAGTTCCTCCTGGGTTGTTTGTTTGTTCTTAAAGGGGGAAGGGAAGAAATGAGGCGGATTGCTTCAGACTCCAAAGGAGGTACCTGAGGTTTTCACAGCAGGAATCTGACTACCTAGGTGTGCCCTAGGAAAATTCAAAGTAGTCTACATCCAGCTCAAAGCCAAACAGTTCATTTGCACTGAATCCAGGTGCTTTATGCATTTGCCATCATATTTATACTCCTCTGTCATGTCCCACCTTCCATGAATATCCTGCTCACTGGGAGAGACAGTGGACCAGGCAGGCTCCTTTGCAGGCACTGCCGGCCCTGGATATGTGAACTGCTGTACATCTTCCATAGGAATCTGAGCTGCCAGATCAGTCAATGTATGAGATCTGACACAAATGTCTATTTTAAAAAACCAAACAAACCCAAAACTTAACAAGGCAGAGTTTCATCAGAAGTAAGATAATTGTAAAAGACCAGGATGACATCAGGCACCAGAGTTTCAATCTACGGAATAAGCGAAACCAGCCTTTGCGCATGAAGAGTCTGTGGTTTGTTAGCAAGGAGGAACCACAGAAATCAGTGTACAAAGCAGGAGTAATGGGGACAGACCATGACACATGCCAGAGCTAAACGTTTCAATAACGTTCAAAGAGCAAAGGCACAATTCAGTGGAACTAACGAGTCTGCGTGCAGCTTCGGAGTATCTGATGGACGGGTTGACACAACAAACGTAATTAGTTTATAAGTTCCTGAGGGCAAGCACAGGTCCCAGCGGGTCTCACTTACATCAGGAATAGCTGTAGCAAAGGGAATTAGTCACAAGGCCAGAGGGAGTATGTGAATTATCTGCATGATCTTCTGCCTACCTGAGGTCAGAAAACTCTCACCTAATCCACTCCCATTTGAACTAGAGCATCTCTTTGAGAAAAAGACATTTTGGTGTAAAAAAAACAGCATTTGAAGAGCAAGTCACAGATCTTAGCATGCTCTTCCACTGCTTACTTACCCATGTTGTTAATTACTACTTTTTTTGCCCTGAGTCTGAATCTGCCGAGTCTCATCCTGCAGGTTCTTAATCTCACGATGCCTTACTCTGCACAGGGGAAGAGCCCTCTGCTGCCAAATGTCTTTTTCCCAGTTTAAGGCCAGGTCCAATCTGTGCCTGCCCCTGCCTGGGAACCCAAACCCCAGGAGCTGCTTTGGCTGTGGTTGTAAGTGCTGGGGGAAAGCCAGCAGGGCCACGGAGTGAGGAGTTGCATGGAACTCATCCTGGGCAAGGCTGGCCACCATGGCACAAACATGCCCCAAGGGAAGAGCACCAGTCGGTAGGGAACTTGGCTGCCACGGGGAGGGACGAATGGCAAAAGCCAGTTCTGCTCCTGGGGTGATTTCATTCAGAGTTGTTTAATGCAGAACATGTACATAGAGGTGAGAAGAGATATGGGTGGGGTGTAGTGGAGGTGACTTGAGGGGGCTCCAGGGACTGCAATACCTCTCTGTCCACTTTGGGGATCCTGATCCACCCTAGGCAGAGGCAAACAGCAGAGTTACATGTCCAGGACTGTCCAGGGCACACACAGGAGCAGAACTGCAGATTCCCAGCGGGGGGAATCTCTGCAGCCCAACAGAGAGGTACCCAATCAATTTAATTGCCTCCAGGGTTAGGCAGCTGCTGAACATGTACCTTCTAGGTCTAAATTGAAGTCTGTTTACACCCCTTTGAGAGCACCTAGACCTTTTTCCACATCCATCCCTGACTGTTTGTGATGAAGTCATCTCTTATCTGCTCTTTCAGAAGACAGACAGCTTTGAGCTCCTCACGGAGGTGTGATGAGGTGCACTGCATAGCCTTTTACTAACCTCACGGGTCTTACCTCTTCTTTCTAGAGTAGTGCTTACCAGGACTGCAGAGCAGAGAGCACAGAGGAGCCAAGTAAAGAGCTCAAGCAATGTTTCCAACCCAGTATCTTTCCTTTTCCTGGATCCAGGGATCTTGCTATTCCTTTTGCCACAAAGCCACATGCACAATCACCTGTGGCTGGCTACTCCCTACTCTCATCCCAGGGTTTTTCAGTTACCTGTTTCTATAATGCAGCCACTGATGCTCCAAGTGTCTGACCTGCCATGGTGTTATCTCCTGCAATCAGGATGACTGTGATTTGCAAGCCATGAGAAGCTTGTCCAGAAATGCTTGCAAGCTTTTTGACGTGTATGCACATACCCCCTGCAGGTGGCAGGTGCCTTGCAGTGACAGTCAGTGGGACATGCAAGGATGTTGCATGACCCTTCAGGTACCAAGGGCGAAAAAGCACCATCCTGAGGTCCTTTGTTCTGACATTGACAGTGGATGGATGGAAATGGAGACTGCTCACTCATCTGCACTTACCTGATGTTACAATTTTCTCAGTATTAGGCAGCTTTCTTCTATGCAACTGCTTTTCCAACTCTGTCTCAGCTGCAGACGTCAGCACTGGGGTTTTTATCTGGGGCATGGTTTAAAACAAAACAATAACACAACATTAAACAGCATAAGACAGCACCCAGTCCCTGCAGAACCCTGCAGGAGAGGAATTGCTTAGGCATGGTTCTCCTTTTAGTTATTTTAAGACCAGCGCGCCGGGTTTTCACCAACGTGAACCAGATTGAGTTGATATTCTTCTACTTTTTTAATCAAATGTGATTTTCTAGCCAGGCAGTTGCTTACAGAAGCAACAACACACTCATATCAGTAAAGCTTGTAATCTTGTTTTAGAAATACAAATTAGTCTGTCAGGAATTACTTTCCCCAATCCCATGTTAATTGCCTATTATTATTATTAGTATCACCTATTTTATTAGCTGAAGCCTCCGTCTACTCCGCTTTCATTTCATCTGGGAGCAAAGCCAAGTTGACAGATCTATCATGATCACTTCATCTGATCTACCTGCTTTTAATACTGACCGAGAACCGATTTTTGCCCCACTTATCTCCATATACCTGCTGTCCCAAAGCTTATTAAAACTATTTTTCTTGGCCGTCTCTCTTACGAGTATCTGTCCTGGTTTGAGGTAAAACAAACCAATTTTCTGTTCAGTAGTTTTACTTTTTTAGCTGGGCCTCTTCTAACTAACTAAAGTCTGAAACTAACAGCACATTGTTCAGAGAGTGTTTCGTCTCACAGTGATAAGACCTGATTATACCAAGGGATGGTATGCAGAGAGGCCCTTGCTTATACTTACTGCTAGAACAACCAAGGTCAGGTAATTTTGTCAGGTGACCTAAAACTGGCCAATTAGGGTATTCCATCCCATCCGCATCATGCTCAGTAAAAAAAGCTGAGGGATCAAGGGGTTGTTAGTTTCTTCTTCCTTCAATGGCCGACGTCTGAGGAGGACCCTGTCTGTTCGTCTGCCTTTGATCCTGGTCCGGAATCCAGCTCCTGCCGGTCACCCAGTCCAGCCTGGGATGTTCACTGGTGCTGCTGGGGACATGATCGTTGTCCTGGGAGCCTGATACGGTTTTGTACAGACTGTATACTTTTTTTTTCTTTATCCTTTCTTTTATATACTTTTTAATTTTTCTTTTTATTGTTTATTATATTATTGTTATTGATATTTCATTAAAGTAGTTTAGTTTTTATCTAAACTCCAGAATCTCTTAATCCTTTCCTCTCCTCTCTTTTCCTTAGTGGGGGGGGAGGAGGGGTCATCATCTGTCCCATTGGTCAAACCACCCCAGTATCACATATAAATGAGCCATACCTACAGGTTTCAAGATCTGTCAAGTTTACCACCCTCTCTGTTATTTTTGGAATGCAAAGTATGTCATCACCCCTCTGAGATGTGCACACTTCATCCTGCTCTCTACCCAGTATGTAACTGGATTATTTACCCAACATTTCAGTCTTTTCGGCATTTTGTTGACAATTAGGTTATTTTACAGTGAGGAATAACTGTCAAGGGGTCAGAGCTGGATTCTGAGGGATTTTCAAATGTCAGTATCATGAGTTAACCAAGCAAAATAGAATGAAAATGATTTACAAGTCTTGAATTTAAAGAACAGAATATTTTCAATGTTTCCCTTTTAATTTTAGTTTTACAAATCTTGATTCTTGTTCCTACACTTTTCGCCACCAGTTGAGAGCTAGAAATTATGATTTTACCAATAACAAAAAGTGGTGGTTTTATTTTAAAAGTAATCTGATTACAGAAGTTAGGGTTTTAAGAAAATAGATCAACCACCAGGAAACTCATGATGAGGCATGAGAGCTGGCAAACCTTCTACAGCATCATCAATGCTCTAAGATTAGCAACATTGAAAGGAGCAGCTACAGTGTTATCACTGGCAATGCAGCAGCTACCTGTTTGATAAAAAAGAGGAAGAATTGTTTCTCCTTTTCAAGTGCATCTGCAGCCTCTAGTAAGCTGGGTCATTCGCAGCCCTGGCATTCGGTCTGAGTGCCAAACTGGAAGCAGCCCAGCCTCCAGCCCCTCCTTTGACCGGTTGTTACAGGTTGTTCTGTGAAAAGTCCGCTTCAGTACCCAAACTGCCTTCACACCTCGGTGATTTCAAAGCCCAGTACAGGGGAAAATGGACTAGTGTATTTCTACACTCTTCTCCAATATGGTCCTCCCCATGAAGGTGCTCCACAGGCATAAGCTTCAGCACAGAGTAGCTCACAGGATACCCACATGGCTCACAGGATCAAGCCTGTACTAAATAATCTGCACTTGTAAACTTTTTTTTCAGAACTAAGAGCAAATTAATCAATTTTTTTTCTCATCATCCAGCTTAGTTTCCATCCATGTTTAGCTGCTTCTTGAATACATAATTATCTGAATATACCAAACATATTTAGCTCCTTCATAGAACCATAGAATTGTCTAGGTCTAGGCTGGGAGGGACCTTTGAGATCATCTAGTCCAACCATCAACCTAACTCTGATAAAAAACAACAACCCATCATTAAACCATGTCACTGAGCACTATATCAACTTGTCTTTTAAATTCCTCCAGGGATGGTGCCTCAACCACTTCCCTGGGCAGCCCAGTCCAAGGCTTAAGAGATGCTTTCTGTGTAAAAAAAANTCATCTGCAAACTTACTGAGGGTGCTACCATTGCATTGAGTAATGCCAGTCTGCACTAGCTACTTACCCATATATTTACATATACGACAGACTTGAAAGGGAAATTTTCTACTTAGTTTGCTGCCCAGACATGATCCCCATTTTCAGCATTCATCTTAAGGATTTTACGTCTTTTAGGCAAAATGCATACGGAAAGTCTCCCGACATTGGTTTGACCCCACCTGCTGGGAGAAAGCTCCTGCTGGGAGCAGCCCCCAAAAGCTGGCTTTGAGCTCCCTCTGCTGCCGACCCTGATGGAGAGAAGCTTTCCAGCCCAGCCCTGGCTTCACCAGCAGCTGTGTGCTCCACCTTAGGATGCTCATGCTGAGGGACTGCTTGTCACTTGCTGGTGAGAGACACGAAGCCTCTGCAGGGCTGAGGGTAATGCGCTGTATTCTGCCCTGCAGACCCTAATTCTGAAAAAAAAAACCCAACCCCGCAACACACCCAAAACAATGCTCAATGTTACGTGAAAAAAAACCACATCAGTTCTCAGTATTATGTGAGAAAGGTCAGTGCTTGACGTAAGGTGTCTCTGCCCTGCATGGTGGCAGTCGCTGTCACAGGCCATGGAGGCCCGAGTGGCGACCGACCCGCACCAACCCTCTCCCCATCGCAGACCCCCAAAAGCCACCATCCCACAGGGATCAAGAGGTGTAAAGGCCCAGCAACAGCCATGGCTACAAAACCTGAAGGGTCGAGGCTGGGGAGAACGCAGTAGGCCCTGCTGAGGCAGCCTCCCTGCTCCTGTGGGCCCAGGACGAAGTTACCCCCGAGGGAACGGGCAGGCCCTGCCCCGGTGGGCCCCGAGAGGCGCCTGTGGCCGCCGAAGACCCGCTGCTCCCCCCGCTCGCTGCTGGTGGGAGGTGTCGGGAGCGGCGGCTTGGTCGTGGCCATGGCAGCGGTCGGGCCCAGCCCCAGCCCAGGTGCAGCCGCTCGGCGCTGCCGCACCATTTACCCGCGGCCAGGCGCGGGGGTTGAGGTGCCTTCCCGCTCCACGGCGCGGCCTCGCCTCAGCTGGTGAGTGGGGCTCCGCAGCCCGGCCCGGGGGAGGGAGGGAAGGCGGGAGGTTCGGGAGAACAGCCCTCAGGAAGTCTAACGCAACTTTCCGCTGAGTCCGCCGAGCGCCGGGGGCGGGTGTCCGGGCTCGACTTTGAGCCCGGTGGGCGGCCGCGCTGAGGTGAGGATGGTCGGTGGGCGAGAAGGGGCTCCCGTGTGGCGGCTGGGGCGAGGACTCCGCTGCGCTGCCAGCCCCTCTCCGGGAGTGCGGGGCGGGCTCCTGGCGCTGTGAACTGCGAGGCTGTGCCTGAGGCGGTCCCAGGGAGTGGAGCCGCCGAGTTGGAGGGGATGAAGTGCGGGACTCCCGCCCCGGGAGCTGATGGACCTGCTCCCCGAGGCTTCCAGCTCGCCTCCGCCGGGGCTATGCTCCTCCCGGGGCTCGTAGCTGTTTCGTAGTGTGAAGCGGGGAAGGGGGGGAAAATACATCATCGTTCGGTAAAAGTTGTTTTAATGCTATTGTCACCGTGGGTCGTTAGGTACAGTCAAAAAACCCTCATCGCACTAAATGCACCGGCTTTCATTACCCTTCAGGATAACGATTGTGCTCTGGGAGGTGGGATGGGGAATAATTGAAAACGAAGCAGAGGCTTGTTTGTGGGTAGCAAGAGTGTAATGCTGCTATAGGGTGCTGGTATCCACTGTTTCTCCTACTGATCTTTCTTTAACTTGATGTGTTTCTCCTCAGACCAGCAGAGCAAGAACGGGCAAGATGACAACTGTGAAGTATGAACAAGGGGCAGAGCTGACAGAAGGGTCCAGGTGAGTGAAATGAACTGCACCAGCACAGGGGTTTGGGATTGAAGTATGCTGTGTGTGGTTGCCTGTCTAGACTTCTAGTGCTTCAAATCTGGGAGTAATGGTGTGCTTGAAGCTTATATAGCACACAGTCTTTGTGTTGTCCCCCACTCCCTCCTTAAAGTGCTGTTGCCTGAAAGGAGTGATATCTTTGAGAGGAAATATGCTGTTGTGATTGACTTCTTGCAAGTGGTTAAGAACTAAGTAAGAGGCATAGAGCACCCAGACCTGGTATAATAAACTCACGGCAGTAAAGCCTGTTGTCTTCTAGCACCCTGTACTCAGCACTGGTGAAGCCACACATTACGTCCAGTTCTGGGCTCCTCAACACAAGAGATCTCGAGGTGCTGGAGTGAGTGTGGAGGACAACAAAACTGAAGGGCCTGGACAATAAATCTTATGAGAAACGATTGAGGGAGCTGGGACTGTTTAGTTTGAGGAAGAGGAGGCTGAGGGGAGACCTCATCACTCTCTACAACTACTTGAAAGGACATTGTAGAGAGGTTGGTGCTGGTCTCTTCTCATGGGCAATTAGCAATAGAACGAGAGGGAATGGCTGCAAGCTGCAGCAGGGTAGGTTTAGGCTGGACATTAGGAAAGAATTCCTCACAGAAAGAGTGGTCAGTCAGTGGAATGGGCTGCCCAGGGAGGTGGTGGAGTCACCATCCTTGAATGTGTTTAAGAGTAGATGAGATGTGGTGTTGGGGGATATGGTGTAGGGAAGAACTTTGTAGAATAGGGCTGATACTTGGACTCAATGATCCCAAGGGTCTTTTCCAACCTAAATGATTCTATGATCCAGAAATACTGTCAAAGTCTTCTGTAAAGCAGGATGCTCTTGCTCTGTTCTCCTTCAAAGCTTCAAGTCTGAAGTTCCCTTTAGCTGTGAGCAGTCAGAAAAGCTCACGCTCTGTATGGAGAGTGTGCCTGCATAAGAACTAGGTTCTTCTAGTATATTCTCATTTTCTTCTCTTCCACCCCAGTAGTCAAAGACTAAATGTAGTAGCTTGTGGCAGAGTGCTTATCCAAGCTGGAACAAGTAGATATAGAGTACTCGGCAAAACAAACTCCCTCAGAGGAAAACGTTATCTAGAACTGAATTTTTGTGTGAGAGCACAATGGAAACAGTGTACTCAGGGTTGACTGCTGTTTTCTTTGTGTGTTAAAGATTGGCTTCCTAACCCCAAACACCACTGTTGCTCATTCTTCTTTTGGCCTATTTTAATCACAGTAGACAAGTGGCTTTTCGTGCCTTTCATGGGTCTACAAGTATAACCAGGTGACCTGCAGCAAAATTAACGAGTGAAGCATTCAGCTGTACAGTAAGCGGAGACTTGCCAGTGAAATCCTGTAAGAACAGCTGGAAAGCACAGCTGAATGGCCAGACATCACTAGAGCTTTGCTTCAGTTCTAGGAATAAAGTGAGGATACAGGTGTCTGGAGGTACTGGAGCTGGAAAACTACCTTTAAATACCAAAAATGTTGGGGGATGGGGAGAGAAATATTTCTCTTTAGCCTGATACAGAGTGCAGGTGGTGAACCATCAGTACTGGTTGCTGACACCATAGGAAATGCATCATTAAACTTCTTGCTTAAAAGGGAGTCAGCCCACACTGCAGAAGCAGCCCATTGTGGGGGATGAAGAGTAGATGGGTCCTCTAACTTGTTACACTAAGGCTTAAAGCATGCTAGATTGCCTCAGGGCAGCATGGAAACATCAATATTGAATACGTGTGCTTAGTTCCTCCTGCCCAAGAAGCGAGGATGCCAGGGACAGAGCCACAGCCTTGCTATAATGCAGCACAGTATTTCTGTGGAGGAGGCTGAATTAAAAACTCCTGGATTTGGATGTTACACTTCATTTTCTCTGAAGTCAGTCATGTGGCCTTCCAAGCTTCTCAGGTGGCTGAACAAAAACGTGATCTAAAGAGACCCTTTTAAGGAAGTTATGGCAAGCAGCCACTGCCCTGAGAAAAATGCTGTTCTAGCACTAGCTCAGCTCCTGCTGCTGCTCTGGTCTTCCAGTTTCCGGTCTGGTATCCTGCCCTGCACAAAACCATCTCTGTACTATGGCTTTTCCTGGTGAAAACATTCGTTCTCTGAACAAGTAGTTTACTGTAATAACATTAATGTCTTTTGGACTCTGCAGCAATTTTGCATATTTGTGTTTCCAGCATTTCCAGAGTCTGGACTAGACTGTTAAGTCCTCAGTGGGCTCTTGGATGTCCTACTTCAAAACCCTTTGTCCTATTACTGAGCACATCTGTTCCCTTTCTCCCACAAAAGAGAAAGTTTTGAAAGGTGGATTGCTAATGGAAACTTGGTCAGTAGAAGTCAAGAGTTTGTGCTGTGCCAACATATGAAAAGTCTTTCTCCCCCTTGGTATTAGGCCTGTGCTGTGGCCCAGGTTGCTTCTCGCTGCTCAGCTGACAGTTAATATTATTTTCTCTGGAACAATGAAGGGGAACAATGTATGAAGTTGACATCTGTATCAGTGTTTGATTTGTATTATTCCTTTGCCAGCTCTCCAACAGAAGAAGAGCCCACAGTAAAGATTGATGATGGTCGCGATGAGGATAATGAACCAGACAGCTGTTCCAGGTAAGCTAATGTTATCCTAAATACTTTGCTTGCCTCCAAAAGTGGAAACCTTTTAGCTAAAATAAGGTGGCAGATGGCTTTCTGAAGTAGAGATAAGCCCAGTAAATCACTTCATGTTGACACTTGTTCTAGTACATCATAAAGGCAAGTAAACTCAAAGTTTCTTTTTGACTCTAGAGACAAAAGCCTAACCCAAGAACTAGCTAAGAGTCACTTATGTTATGGAGAATGCCTAATCCAAGCTGCATTGATGAAATTTTCCCAAAGGAATGAGTTTAGGAGGGCACAGAAGAACAAATGCTGGTGAGAAAATGAGGTAAACGAGTATCTGAGGCAAATAATGAGCATAATGCCCTTGCCAAGACTAAACTATCTGAACCTGCTAGTAATTAACTCTGTTCTTGAAGTAGTTATTTTCTAACAGTTTAGCTCTTGCCACCAGACTACCAACTCTTGTAGCATTCTTAGACAAGTCAGTGACAAGTGAATAGACTTGTTTTTCTGTTACTGTACCTCAAGAACAGTAAGGTTAAACCTGTTATCTCAGTTCTTCTATGTGACGGCTTTCTAGAATTCAGAAGTTGGCATTTACAAAAGCATTTCACAAAGGCTATAAGCTAAGTAATTGAGCAAAGGTACTGCATTTTCCTCAACTGATTTGAGATGTTGTCAGGCCAAATTGGAGTGGTGTGTCTGTCTTTAGTGTACCTAATAATAGTACTTGCCCTTAGACTGTGGAAGTCTTGGTGTACCTACTACATTTGCAGTGTAGGGCTGACTGGGTGAAGACATACACTAACAGTTTGTTGGTCTAATTATTGCAGAGTGTCCTTGGGTATTAAACATTCTAAATACAAGGAAAACCTCCTATATGCTAGGCTGCCTTCAAGACAAGACTTGTTATTACATCCTTGATTTCTAATGGGGAAAAATGGGTACTACAACCTAAGTATCTCCTTCCTGCTTAAGGATGCAGGTACTTGCTGGCTGGACCTTGTTTCTTAGTTTAAAGTTTCAACTTAATAATGGGAAGTATGGGCTAGCTCAGTAAGCCCATCGAACTGCTTCCTCATCACTTCGAAGATACCCAGCCTTGGTGTAAAGGGAGTTGTTGAGGTGTTACTGATGTGCACTTAGTGGAATGCAATGCTCAAGTTACCTTAGAGGAAACAAGTAGCTCGGACAGGATCACTGGGGTGCAATATGCATTATTGAGGTGACAAAGACTTCCTGTAACAGTGGCATCTCTAACGGCAGTGGGGAGGGGAAGTCTAGTAACTGTACATAACGGGAAAGATAGGGTAAATACATGGACAACATAAAAGGAATCTACCAGTACCTTTTTTTGTCAGTATGTCAGAATCTTTGGTAGGTCCTACTGTTGGTGATATACATGGAGAAAGAGCTTTCTTTTGAGTGTCTTTTCTTAGACTGGGGACTTACAGTAGTTAAGTAATCCCAAGATTACTTAACAGACCAGCAATCTGTTTTTCAAACTGTCAGAATTCAGGGTTTGCAGATAATTGCTTCTACCTTAGTTCTTGGTGTAACCTAAAGATACTTTCAGCTATTGAGATAGTTACACAGAGTCCTAGCTTTAAACCAGAAGGATTAGAGCATACTAAAGGGGCAACACATTTTCTGTAACTGAAAACAGGAGCTGGAACCCTGAAAACAGGCTGGAGATAACATTCACAATTGCAAGAACTTAGCTTCAGTAACTCACTTTCTTCCAACACACTTGTCTTCAATCTGAATGCCAAACCAACATTTCTTGAAAAGGCAGAAGGATGGATTTTTCTTCCTCTATTCCAAGAGCACAGAAGCAGTAGTAGAGCTATTAACAAGTGCAGATTTTTCTAGACCTGGAAAAATTCCCTGATATAATAAGCTAATATCTTGAACAAGATGCCTTAGCAAATGTTTATCTCTTGATGTTCCTCTTGACCAATAGCTGCTATATAAACCCACTCCTTAAAGCTTATAACTGGGCATTAAGCCAGACTTCTACTGCTCACTGGGATTGTGACACTGAATAGTGTTATGCCTAAGTACACACTGCTGTACTTCTAAGGTCTGTAATTGATGAATACTACTTCTAACAAGTGGTTGAAGTGTTGCTTTCAAGTACTGTCTTAACCTATATGCTTCATGAATGCAATTGAGTAATCTTTTCTTAAAGAAATCACTACTGTACAGAACTCTAAAACTGAGAGTGTCACAGTGCTCTTGTGACTAATATCTGTAGCAAAATGTCACTTGTCTTCATGACAATTCTTTTTTTCTTGCAGTGCAATTAGGAGAAAAATTTCCCCATTTGTGATGTCTTTTGGATTCAGGTAAAAGATCATGCTTGCAATGATATTGGTAAGGTAGAAATAGTCCTTATTTCTGGTGTGAGAACTTGAAGAGCTCTTTGAACAACAGTGACTCCAGCCTGCTCTGTCTGGAAAGTACTGAATTCCACATCACACACTGAAAGGGTGACTTGAAAAGTACTTTCAGAGTTGAGTCTTAAACAGATATGACTACATTCTCCAAAGAGAGCTGAAAGTCAGAACTGTAAGTGCTGTTGACTGGGATAAAAGCTCTAATGGCTTACAGAGCTGTAATGGTTCTGGCAGCCTTTGAACAACCACTTGGTCAGTTGTATGTCATGTAGGTACTGAACAAGGTAAGCCATTAAAGACAGTTCTTTTTAAGGGACTACAGCGATTTATGAGTGGGAGGGAAGGTGAGTAAGCTGAAAGACAGCACTGGCACTTGTGTGCATTCAGGTTTGTACCACTTCTAGGTAGCTGTGGAATTATGGGTTAATAGTTACAACTGAGTCTGAAGTAAATGCACAGTTCCACATGGCTGATGTATTCTGTGCAGATCCCTTTAAAATGCAATCCTTCATCTGCTTATACAAGCAGGCCTCAATCTGCATATGAGAACACAGCCCTGCTGAAACAGCTTAAAATATATCTTGGCTCGTGCTTTTCTGTCAATAAGTGTCAGCAATTAATTTCTACTTCTCAAGTCGTATTCTTTTTTTTTGCAGAGTATTTGGAGTTGTACTTATCATTGTGGACATTATGGTGGTGATTGTGGATCTGGTTATCAATGAGAAGAAGGGTGTTAGAGAGATTCTTGAAGGTGTTTCCCTGGCAATAGCACTCTTCTTTTTCATCGATGTTCTCCTGAGGGTGTTTGTTGAAGGGTAAGACATGGCTGAAAGTTAAGTCAGTGCGGCAAACCCTTAGGCTAGTAAGGAAGCAATAGTTCAAGCTTGGACTATGAATGTGTCCTGTAGGCTAATTTTCTGGCTATAGGAAACGGCCACATCTTTTATTAGTGGTGTATATTGTCTGTTACCTTTCTACAGAATAATTTGTAGAGTGCTTTGGATATAAGAGAGCACGTGGAAACTGCATCACCTTTGCTGTGGCTTATGCATGTAGGTGAGGTGTAGGATTATTTTCTCTAGTGAGCTTTCAGTGCTTAGCATTAAGAACTACTTCATAAGAGCTTGATTCTAGCAGTAATTCTGTATAGGTAGTTCTCTTCCTGAAGATGTGTCTCAGTGTTTGCTATCCATATGGGCATCTGTCTAAACCTTTCCTTTATTTCAGCTTCAGGAACTATTTCCGGTCCAAACTGAATATTTTGGATGCGTTCATAGTCGTGGGCACCCTGTTAATTAACATGACATACTCCTTCTCAGACCTTGCTGCAGCAGATCAGATGCCAAGGTAAGAATGGTATGGCAGCTCTTAAATGGGAGATCTCTTATAGTCTGCCAAGAGCTTTCTTGGGCACCTCTAAGTTACGTGTGTGCGTAGATAGCAGTACAGCTGTGAGTATTTCATGGTACAGACTAATGAAGGATAGAGACACCTGACTTTGGTCTACAGGTATGCTGCCCCTGTCCCAAAGGCAGAGATGATCTAAACCTATCAGTTGGGGTAACTGGAAGTGAATAGTGAGGCCATCAAATGCTGTCACTCAGGGTTATTTTTTTTTTGGGGGGGTGGGTGGAGTGGGGGTAGAGGGGGTAAGGTGTGCAGCATCCCTGATAGAGAGGGGAGTCTGAAGAAAGCCAGAAAGTGGAGTTGGATTATAATGGCAAATGGATTTAGTGGATCTTGAAATAGGAGTTGTGCTGCCTTGTTTCTTCTATCTTGCTTTTCCAAAAGCCTCATGGTAACGTGTTGGATTTTTCAGGTGTGCACTGGTAAGGAGAAACATCCTGTCCAGAAGTTACTTCAAGTCATATTTCAGTCTGGTTTCTGTAGATTGATAATAAACTGTGAGAGGAATCTATTCCTGGTGGAGAGAGAACTGCATCTCTGAGATTAGTTTACCTACACTACATTTGAATTAGTGAAACTTGTTAATATTGGTGAGGGAAAGAAGTTGAAGGTGTTTTGTGTGTGGTTTGGGTTTTTTTTTGTTTGTTTGTTTTTGTTTTAAAACTAGTCACCCCCCAGTTTAACTACGGGGAATGAAG
>VZTM01004892.1:605-32925 GCA_013400555.1 Jacana jacana | reverse complement strand
GCTTTTCCAAAAGCCTCATGGTAACGTGTTGGATTTTTCAGGTGTGCACTGGTAAGGAGAAACATCCTGTCCAGAAGTTACTTCAAGTCATATTTCAGTCTGGTTTCTGTAGATTGATAATAAACTGTGAGAGGAATCTATTCCTGGTGGAGAGAGAACTGCATCTCTGAGATTAGTTTACCTACACTACATTTGAATTAGTGAAACTTGTTAATATTGGTGAGGGAAAGAAGTTGAAGGTGTTTTGTGTGTGGTTTGGGTTTTTTTTTGTTTGTTTGTTTTTGTTTTAAAACTAGTCACCCCCCAGTTTAACTACTGGGAATGAAGGGGGAAACATTCTTCTAGAAAAAATCTCAAAGTCTAATTATTGAAGAACCCAGACTAGTTGGACAGATATCTTGAAGTATTAATTGTCCTTTCAAATGTCAGCTAAACTTGGGTTTCAAAGAGTAGAACTGTCAAAGGAGTAGCTTTTGCAGCCTCATAATTGTAAAAGCCTGTTGCCTTCTAGGTTATCTTAAACATTAAGCAGAGTTTAATGATTACTTCCTGTTTCTCTGGGCATGTTTTTCTAAATCAGCTTTCGTCTTATTGTAGCATCCAGTTAAAGGTAGGTGAAATAACACTGACAGGGTAATCTGTGCTGCTCTTTACTAGGCTGTTAGTAGGCCTGATGCTGCACTGACCCATACTGTTGCAGCCTGGTGTGTGCAAGTTCCTTGTATTTTTAACTTGCTGAAGTTGATGGGAATTTAGAATAGGCTTTTGGGTCACAAAAGGGAGTTCATGCTGACATCAGAAGATGCTCAGCTGGGGCCTACCATCTCACCCATGCAATTCTTGAGGCTCTCTGTAAAATTTCCCTTGTTAAGGGCTCCTCAGTCCTGTTCTGACCAAAATGTTACTACCTGGCACTAGATGATACCTCAGACTTGGCCCCAAATGTTGAGATGGTCTTCCCATCTAATATTCTAGTAGTGCCTACAATCCAGCTAATTCCCAATAGCCTACCTGGTGTTTATTACTCTTCTCACAGATCTTCCCCAGGAAGCAAGCGATAGTCTTAAAGCACCTGATATATCTCAAAATAGTTGAATCTGAGCAGCTTTTCTGGATGAAAGCATATATGTGACAAGTGAGATTTCGGTTGCAGTCCATAGAAGTAACATGCCCTGATAGAGGGGTATGGTCTCTGTTCTTAATCTAATCTAGCTGGGTGCTCACTGGGATGAGCCACCTACTTCCTTGAAGTCTGAGCTGTTAAGGGACACTGAGGAATGAAAGTAAGCCTCTCAGTCTGGGAGCTGATGTTTAATGGGCTAACTTCCTAAAGGGCAGAATGCAAACTGCTTTTATCCTCAACAGCTGCTGCTCACAGCTGTGAGTTCAGGCTGGGGAGAGTTCTTTGCTCCAGTGTTGGTTTATCTCCTTGGCTTCTAGCTCTCAGGGAACTCTGTTTTGAAAACAGCAGGGTTATCCTAGCCTAGGAAGGAGCTGGGAGGAAAAACTTTCCTCCGGGTGTCCATGAGAACCTTGCTTTGTTGACTTTAACCTCCATGTCAGTGGAGAGCAGACTGTCTCCAACTGGAAGGTGATGGAATAATGTTTCTGTAATGTTGTAGGTATTCACCAAGATTCCTAAGTGAATCGGTACCTGAAATACGTGCCTATGCTCCTTAAAAGTGTATGCTCACATACCTCCTTAAGGAATAAATGCTAGTTTGCCCTAGTCCCTAAGGGTATATGAAAGTAGCTGCCCCTGTTCAGTTATTTCCATAGAATTGTTCACATAAGTATCTTGCCTGCTTCAAAGTTCAACAGCAGTTCAAAGTTCCTCAAACCAAATCAGCAGCTCAAGTTGCTGAATGATTAAACAAACAGAGCTTACAGTGATTTGCTCTCAGGTTTCTCGATCAAGCTATGATGTATAGCTTTTTCTTTTTCTCCCAGCTATTTTTCAGGTAGCTACTTACACTTAAATGCATACTTGAGAACAAACTTCAAGGAAAAACAGTCGGGGCATAATAATGTAGGTAGTGCTCTTTGCTGGAAAGAGTTGCCTGGGAAAGTCTGTTAGAGAAAATAGGGGGTTTCCTAGTTCTGTTAGCTGCTCAGAACAGGTATTCCAAAAAAACCTCAATAAAACAAGGGTATTCCTCAAGCATAGTATTCTTTCTCCAAAATCATCTTGATAAGTCCTAGTTCAATATATGAAACAAAGCTTTAAACTGTCTCTGAAGCAGCTTTTAAATAGATTTAAGCTTTCCATCTCAGTTCAGTTGTGTTTGTTTTCTTGCATGGTGAATCTGACTCTCATCCAGAATGGTTACTTTACTCCGAGTTCTGAGAATTGTCATCTTAATAAGAATATTTCGCCTGGCTTCACAGAAGAAGCAACTTGAAGTGGTGACCAGGAGAATGGTAAGTTGGCCTCTTAATGTATGTAGGCTACTCTTACTCTTTCCAACTATCTCTTTCTCCAGGCAGCTGCCAGTGGTGAGCAGCAGGACTGCCTGCAGCCTATTGGTCTCCAACTGATAATGTTGCCGAACCAGCATGTCTGCTCACTGTCCCCAGGAGGGTACTGGAACTATGCCCCGAAATCCAGTGTAGCTAATAATTCCTAACTCTCCTCAAGTCAGCAGCAGCTTGATCTGGAAGGCCACCATAACAAAGTGGTTGCAACACCACCCTGTGGCTCATCTGGGAACTTCTAGTTAGTGTGGGACACAGACTGTTTTTCCTCACACCGGGAAGGATGGGAATTCTGATGCTTCTGTTGCTTATTCCAGGCAAAACCAAAACAATCTAGCTGTTGAAGCCCTATCCATTGTAGATGCTCCTTATTTTCATCAGGGCACTACAGTGGTACTTGAAGCTTCAAGTATATCCTCTTGCTCGGGAATAAGCAGTTTTGGTTATGCCACCCGTACCTTTCTTCTTCCTTCCTTCAGCCCCCAAACACTCAAATAGCAATGAGAGATTCATGCTCTGGTCTGCAAAGAGTCTGTGGTGGTGTTTCCACTAGAACAAGCTTATACTTCAGGGTAAAAATTCTCTATGGAACTTCTACCTAAATGCTAACACAATAAATATTATTCTCCACTAATTCTGTCAACCTTGCTATAGGAAAATGAGCTTTGCTACTCGGGGCTTAATTTCAGACTCTTAGATAGCTGTTTTTTTTCCTAGAAACAAGTAACACTTGTTGATCTCTGGCACTGCTTTGGAAGACTAACTCTCTACTCTTTTTGTTTGGCAGGTCTCTGAAAATAAAAGGCGTTATATGAAAGATGGCTTTGATCTGGATCTCACTTATGTTACTGGTTTGTAGAAGCAAATGACACTTTGCAGCATGTTACGTCCTGCTAACGCTAGTCAGTTAATAAGTGCTTGATATGAAATACAGGCAATGCTTTAGACTAATGAAGCTCAGGTATGAAGTCAAACCAGGCCTACTCCTTTTCTGTGGGATTTTGAAATATGGATTCCTGACTGACACTCTTCTCAAGGACTAGCCTTCTGGGAGAGAGATGGTACATGCTGTATGCAATGATACAAATTCTCCTGAGGCCTAGAGGACTACAGCCAAGGAACTGTTGAGTAACTCTAGTATTTCTGGCTGGTAATTCTGTGGAGACTGACACAATGGTAGCTAATGGTTCAGGAAGCATTATTCTCCTGCTGTAGCTATACTAAGTGCAAAAGGAAACCTCTCTGAAATTAGTAGGTGTGCTTATAATTAGGGTAGAAATAAGCGGATTCATAATGATGTTGCTCTAAATTGTGTAGTCCCTATATGTGGAGAGGCTTCCTCCAATCCTTCTGATTACTGTTTCTTCCACAGATCGCATTATTGCAATGTCATTTCCCTCTTCTGGGAAGCAGTCTTTCTACAGGAACCCCATAGAGGTAGGACATCTCTGCTATACCACGTTCAGTATTTCTGAATGCTGTTTCACTTCTAGGTTCCCACTAACTTGCATGTGGAATGGATTGTCACATTGGTCCTAGTTCTGCTGTCTTAAAAGATCTACATTAGAGCTATGTTGCCCGATAATGTAGAAACATGAACACAGCAGGGAAGACAGTTGCAGTAGTTATTCTGTTCCAGACAGGAACCTGAGCTATTGGGCTGGGAAGCTCTGTTCTCTGAGGGCTGTTTATGAATGAGGTTGCTGGAGCCCACTTGGAGGGTGGGGGTTGAGGTGGCAGTGGAACTAAGGAGTAGCAGAGTACTAACTACTCTGAACTCGTATCTTGTTGTTGCTGTAGGAAGTTGCAAGATTTTTGGACACCAAACATGCAGACCACTACAAAGTCTACAATCTCTGCAGTAAGTATGTTTAGCTGCTGACTGCACTGAAATACTGCTAAACAGAAAAACATTTTTTTTCAAGGTATGATGCTGGCAATACTAGATCTCCAAAAGTACACAGTGGTTTCTGACTATCTTCTGTCCTAATGTGGCTACTGACTTTTGGCATCTAATAGATTGTACTGAAGCTTGCAAAGGAGATGCTGAATGCCTTGCAGTTTGGACTTCTTGGTCATGTGGAACCATTGCTTCAAATGTTCCAAAATTCTTAATGAAGTGGAAAACTAAACCTGGGCTAAAACTTGAGGTGGTGTTGGAGGATTTATCCCATAGTGGCTTAGAAGAATGAGGTGAATGAATAGTTAAAGCTCCTCTGTTTCTAGGTGTCTAAAACAATGAAAAATACTTCAGGAACAACTATTCTGTAGTTTCTCCTTTCACAGTAGAGCATCAGAGGCGGAAGCAGGCAGGGTGGGATACAGAAGTGTTGATACTGAAGTTGTGGAAAAAGTACAAGTGTCTTCTGGCTAACATGGGTAGATAAGAGGTCACAGATGAGGCGTGTGGTGTTAGCAGCTCCTCAACACTTTGTAGGTGGTGTTGCTGTCATTGACCCTGGGAGTACCTCGGAATAGTCAACTTTCAGATCCATAAATAACCTCTATGGAAAGGAATGGCCATCTGGGCCTGGAGATGAATTCTCACTTAAAAGTGAGAGATGTGGAAGTAGAAGCTAAGAAGCATGTCTTGGCCAAATTAATCATAGCTTTTCCACTTTGATCTATTTTTACTTCTGTACTTCAACTAATATATGCTCAGACCAGCAGTGTGTGTCAGAACAGCTTTCTCTGTTGCAAGTTTTGTTCCCTTTCCTGGTATAACTCCAGATCTTTCTTTGTAGGTGAAAAAGGCTATGACCCCAAGTACTTCCACTACAGAGTGGAAAGGATCTTTATTGATGACCATAATGTCCCAGCACTACAGTGAGTCTTGTCAGGAAATACACACACTGTGACGTTATGACAGTTCTCTGTGAGCATTTGCTTTGATCTGTTAATTTTTCTTCTTATGCAGAGACATGCTGAAATTCACTGCCAGTGTCCGTCAATGGATGAGTCAAGATGAAAAGAACATCATAGCAATTCATTGTAAAGGAGGCAAAGGTAGGAATTCTTATGTGTCATCTGTGTATGCTGCAAATTACCAGTTATTCTTATCATGGCTTCTTTGATGCAAGTATGACCTTAAGCCATAGCATGGGATGGGTTTAGAGCATAACTTGACAAGCTCTGTAGATGCTGTGGTGACTAGCAGCAGTAAAGCACTGTGTGTTTAGTATTGCACAGCCCCAGGTCTAGGTGCCCAGGTCAGTTCTTAATCGAAGCTGGTATCTGGTGTCTTAAAGTGGTCTTCAATAATTCTCTGTTGTCCTGACTGCTGGGAGAGCAGTCTCCCAGGAGAAGCTGTGCACAGGGAGCTACTGAAACTGTTACTATTAAGAGTGTTAAGCTGTTGCTTTGGCTCCATGGCAGCCAGTAACCCACACCAATTATCCTGCACTTTAATATACATCAAGGGTTGTAACTTCTTACTGGGGAAGGAGTGTGAGGGGGTGGAATGTCATAGGTACTGGGTCTTAAAGCAAGATACACAAGGTATTATGTGATAGAGGACAATGTAGCGTTATGAGAACAGGCTACTCAAAGCTACTGCACGTGAGCTGACCTATTGGTGCTATCTGCAGCCTGTAGTAGAGCAGGAGGTGTTGAAGTGCCTAGATAGCTGTACAAATAAGCCAAATTTTCCTGTGAACATCTGCCATATTTTAGCTGCCTGATGTTACTACTACAAATATTTGGATTAAACCAGGTGGCTACTTAACATAAAGAAGGCTTTTCCCCACCCCACCCCCCTCTCAAAACCACAGCTTAAGTTTTGTAAAACTGAACATTGAAAATACCTGCAGGCCAAAACCAGCTTGAGGAACAAGTGTAGGGTGAGGTGACTTGACCTCTGAGATCTTAAGTTCAAAGCTGAGACTATACCAGAGTCTTCATGCTAGCAGTCTTGATGTCGCCTTAATGGGGTTGTGGGGGGAAAGAGTTGGAGCAGAGAAGCAGCTCTTGAGGATTAGAGCACTGGCAAATGCTGGTCTAATCCAGTTTAGCAGCGTGGGCTTAACTATCCCCTGCTAAATGCTCTATGCAGATGCTGGCCAGCTTCCTAAGCATACTGCATATCCTAAGTATATTAAGAATACTGTAGAGATGTGGGGAATCCTTTCAAGGAACAAGTTTACAAGCTGCAGTACTCTGTCTCTTAACTCATTTTTCAAAGAAATACAGGCAGTGGACTACTGTCTCTTATGTCTTATCTCTTCTATATAAAAAATTTTATACCTTCACAAAAATCCCAAATATCTTGGATTTCCAATAGTTCAATTTGTCTCTTGCTTCTAATACAGGCAGGACTGGAACAATGGTCTGTACCTGGCTTATAGACAGTGACCAGTTTGAGAGTGCAAAGGTAAAAAAAACCAGTGTTTATGTTTTTGATCCTTCTAGGATTCAAAATGCCCCTTCAGAACATACTACTAGGTGTGAAATGCACTAGGTGTGAAATGCACTCATACTCTATACTGGAAAAAGGATATTGTGAACAATCTGTTCTGCAGTAAAGTTCTTGCATATCTTGCTGCTATGTAAAATCATTTCTGATGAGGAGCTGGAGAGAGAATTCAACAGGATACCAACTTTGAAACACTTTTTTTTTTTTTTAAATTTTTTTTTGGAAGCTTAATAGACCTAGGATCTTAAGCAACAACTTCCTTAAAGTAGGTAGCTTCTGAGCATGCTCTGACACTATCTTTAGTAGATAGTGTCACTGGTTTCAAGTGTAATTTTTTTCCCAATCTCCTTCCAAGTTCTGTGAAACATCAAGAATTGTCCTGTCTTGACTGCAGCAGGCCGTTCTGAGGAAAGGGAGAAAGATCAGCAAGTCCCAACCAGGGCAGATGCACGTGGTGCTTTAGTACCTCAGGCCTGGTGTGTCAGTCTGGAGACCTGGGTTGCACAAAGGCCCGGGTCACTCATGGTAGTTTAGCCAGAGTGTGTATCTAATCACTTGCTTTTCTGAGTTTGGCTTGTGCTGTGTGGCAGACCAAGTTGAACATTAGTTTGGATCTTCACATGAGACATAAATGGTTCTAAAGTAAAATGTATTGCTCTCCTCACTCAACGGGCATTATTAGCACTCTTTCAAGGATGACAGGCTTAATGTATCTGACTTCCTGGTAGAGTCATAGGGTGATTGGGATTGGAAGGGACCTCAAAGATCATCTAGTTTCAAGCCCCCTGCTGTGGACAGGGAGGGCTGTTCATACAGTTAAGGATGCTGTTGCTGTATCTGACTTCCTAATTAGTACTTTCTTATTCTAGTTAAAAGCCTCCTTTAGAAGGTACCAAAACAACTATTGCATATTTTTGCTTGCATTCCCTTATTGGAACTGACTAATGTAATTCCAGTTTACTACCCACTTCTTGGGAAGGAGATGGGGGGATGAATATCTTAGTTCTTGAAATTATCTTCCTATGTAGGAAAGTCTGGACTACTTTGGGGAGAGAAGAACTGATAGAAGCACAAGTACTAAGTTTCAAGGAGTTGAAACTCCATCCCAGGTAAGCTCGAGTGGCTTCAGTAACAATAGCCAAACCAAAACTAGTCTTGTGAATGCTTACACTACCCCATCTCCCCTGCCTTGTTTCAGAGATGCAGGTTCCTATTAAAGCTCAACTCCTGAATCTTCTGTACCCTTTCTTGAAGGGCTGGAGGACTAGCAACTGGTAGAGTTGCACTGCATCTTCCCCCCCACCCCCTCCTTCTCTGTCCAAGCACATTCCTTATGCTTTTCTTTTTGTAGTGGCACCAAATCTGAATTATAGTATCTGAGATAACGGAACTGCTGAAATTAGGAGAGCTTTCAGTGCAACCCTGCTGTTCAAGTAGGGTGAGTTAGAGCAGGTTGCCTTGGGCCATGTCTGGGTTAGATCTGGAATATCTCCACAGACGGAGACTCCACAGCCTCTCTGGGCAACCTGTTGTAGTGTTTGGAGCATGACCCTGTAAGACAACTGGGCCCTTTATTGAGGATGTACTGAAGCCTGCAGCCCAGCCTGGGGAGGGCTATGGCACTGATGTAGCTGGGTGGAGGACTGCACCTTCTAAAGGCTGCATTCACTAAAGGCATACTAAACAAGTCAGTACCTCGGATCACAGCTTGGGGCTCTGCTCATTTTGATTCTCTGTGTACTGAGATGAAGCTGGTGACAGATGCTTTAGTTGCTGGTAGAAAATAAAATGGAAGTACAGCTGTCCTTCAGAACATGCTTCTGCAACATGACAGTATCTTACTTTTAAATATTCTGCCCCTTTAAAAAGCTGCAATATAAAAGCTTCTCACTTCTTGCTGAACTCAAAAGTACAGAATTCCTCTTAAAACAAACTTAGAAGTTTATATACTGCTTAAAAATGTAGACATTTGAATTGGTCTAAGATTGTTTGTTTGGACCGGGGAGGGGAACAAATGGCTACTTTCTTCTTAGCTTTGGACTTAGAGCTAAAAACTTGTTGTAGAAGACCTATTTAATCTTACTTCTGCCTGTAATTAGTCTGTGTAGGGTACAGAAGCTGCATAATGTGTCTGGGTTTTTTGCATTACAGAGTAGGTATGTTGGGTATTATGAGATCCTGAAAAACAAGTTTAACTTGAAACTCCCACCAGAGAGACAACTCAAAATAAAAAACCTCAAAATCCACTCTATACATGGTAAGAACTCTTGAATTTGGGCATTCCTCTATCTGGTAATGGTTTCCTAGTACAGGCAGCTGATCTCTATTGTCCCTCTTGACAAGCCCATGACAGGAATGTAGACTTAATGGGATTTGAGTATTCAAACAGCATGGTTAAAATACAATGGAGAGCATTTTGGAGTGCAATTACCCATGTGTTCTTTCCCTTTTTGGGTGTCTGGTCAATAGGTGGCTCACATACAATGTGCTCTGCTTTGGGAGGGGAATCCCCTTTCAAGTGAAATTAACTCCACATGTGGAACTCAGTCTGTTTCTTAGCTTGATATACACACCTGTTTCTGTACACATGTACTGGCAATTCTGATTAAAAGGGTGGAATTTCAGCACTGCCTGTTCAAGAGGATTTTAAACTACTGATCTTGTTCAATCAGTGGAACTAGACCCTACGTTAGCTTGTTCCTGCCTCACTGGTAGGATTCATTGCTGCTTCAAAATTCATTGCTGCTTTCAGCCACTGAATCTTGAGGATTTAGAATCTTCTACCTTTAGGATTTGAGTTCTCTAAAGTCTCTAGCAAGGCAGTCTGGAGAGAAGGCACATTTTTTAATAGGATTGCACTTGATTTTCATGACCACTTGTGTTTCCAGCTAACATATGTACAGTCGTATAATGCAGCTTTGTCTTCCTAGGAATTGGGAAAGGCAATGGAACTGATATGAAAGTGCAGATAATAGTGAAGAAGCAAGTTGTGCTAGAATGCGTGTGTGCCAGTCAAGGAAACTGCAAGGTAAGAGTACTATCATGGAATCATTCACCTTGGAAGAGACCCTTGGGATCATCAAGTCCAACCATCAGCCCTACTCCACAAGTTCTCCCCTACACCAGATCCTTCAACACCACATCTAATCTGCTCTTAAACACAGTCAGGGATGGGGACTCCACCATCTCCCTGGGCAGCCCATTCCACTGACTGACCACTCTCTCTGTGAAAAACTTTTTCCTAATGTCCAGCCTAAATCCACCCTGCTGCAGCTTGCAGCCATTCCCTCTTGTTCTGTCACTAATTGCCCATAAGAAGAGACCAGCACCAACCTCCCTACGATGCCCTTTCAAGCAGTTGTAGAGAGTGATGAGGTCTCCCCTCAGCCTCCTCTTCCTCAAACTAAACAGTCCCAGCTCCCTCAGTCATTCCTCGTAAGGTTTATTCTCCAGGCCCTTCATCAGTTTCATTGCCCTCTTCTGCACTTGCTCCAGCACCTCGAGATCTCTCTTGTGTTGAGGTGCCCAGAACTGGACACAAGACTCAAGGTGTGGCCTCAGCAGTGCTGAGTACAGGGGGACAATCACCTCCCTACTTCTGCTGGTCACAGTGTTTCTTATACAAGCCAGGATGCCATTGGCCTTCTTGGCCACCTGGGCACACTGCTGGCTCATATTTAGCTGCTTGTTAACCAGCACCCCCAGGTCCTTTTCTGCCAGGCAGCTCTCCAGCCACACTTCTCCCCAAGCCTATTTCACCTATGAAATGGTGTCAGTTGAGTCTCGGAACCTGAAAGCAGACTTACAGGTCAAAGGTGTGTTCCTGTAAAAGTTGAATACTGTACATACAGCATTGCTTTATTTAGATAGTTTTAAATGCTGAGAGAACGGAGAAGCTAAGCTTTGCTCAGTCATAGGAAAAATAGTGGTAAAATAGGAGAAATCTTTCATTAGAAGTCAGCTAAACACAACACTCCAGACCAGAGAAGCTAAAACTGGCTATTATTCTAGTGTTGCTGTTTGTATGCCATGAATGAGTAGTAGGTATTATCATTAATTGGTCCCTTGCCTCTCTGCAGTACCTCTTTGTAACAGTAATGCTGTATTCTGTTATCCAGCTCTTCTTTGATTCTGAAAGTGACTCTGTAGTCATTGGCTTGGAAGACAGCCCTATCATAAGTGGTGATGTGAAAGTCCGCTTTGAATCGCATTCTGTAAGTACAACAGTGTGAAGGCCCTCACTTGAGTATCAGGAGAGGCTGCAGCACAAACCCCAGCCGGGCTGTGGCGGGGAAGAAGCTGTGTTGAGCTTCTGCTGTGTGGGGTGGTCCCAACTGTAGTAGCTGAGGATGTTATTCCATCTCTGTGCAGTGAGTGATGCAACAAATGGCTACATCAGCCTGTGCAGGCGAGGGAGGCATCTGACTGGCCATAGGGTGTCACCAGGATATCTTAACTGAGTTTCTAACATGGGTTTCTTAACATGGGTTTCTAACTTCATTGTATTAAATTTAAGTGGTCTAGGCCTGAACTTATGTCAGTGAAAATAGTGATCTGGGTGTAATGTTGGGTTCTTAGCACTGCAGCTTTGTAATCCAGACCACCGAGTACAGGTGGCTACTCTTGCCCTGCAAAAAAGAGCCCTATTGCCTCATGGAATCCTTAAACAAGGTCTTTGTGTTTAGGATCTCCCGAAAGGCTATGATGACTGCCCCTTCTTCTTCTGGTTCAACACTTCCTTTATTGAAAACAATAGGTAAGTGAGCGTTGTGGCTACTTTCAGATCCAAGCTTCTGGTGTCTGAATGAACAGAGTTCAAGCTTCCTAAGTGTGGTACTGAAAGCTGAGAACACTGGCTGATGAAGCCTGTCTCGCCCTCTGTGGGTACTGGTCTCTGACTCTCAATTGAAACTTGTGAGCAGGCAGTCAGTGCTCACTTGCTTGCACTGTCCTAAGTGTCTTAAATGTGTGAACTCTTTAATCTTAATCAACTTAATCCATTGGTTTTTTTTTCCTTAGCTCTATAAGTATTGTTAATGTTAATGCACCTGAATTCAAACAGGTAATGCTATACTAGTCAAACCATAGGCAACTCTGCCATCCTCTGTAGCGTGGCTGCATGCTCATTCAGCAGCTTAAGACCAGAGTTAGAGGTACTGCTGCTTGAGATTGTGGAGAAATGCTCTTCTACAGCTTCTCATGCTTTTGTTAAAGTTAAAAGTTACTGTGGCGTTTCTTGTTGAGGCTAGAACTCCTGGCAGGGCTCCAGCAAGGGAAAGCTGGGCTTGTCTGTCTTGCTAGGGGAGTCATGTGAAAAATGCAGAGACAAGAGAGCCTTCTGTCTACCAAACTTCACAGATTTAAACAAAGAGACAGTGAACTTGATGCTTGATATAATTACTGTGCTCCCATGACTGGGATAAGAAGGAAATAATTTTTATTGATCCCATCAGAACATGTGGAGAGGCAGCATGAGCCTGTGGTGTCATAACTCTAATGCTGGCTCAGCATATTAAGTTTACACCTTGCAGTCTAGGTGCAGCTATTCTGTTAGACCAAGCCAGGCCCAGGAGAAATGTATGCCTGCTGTCTGACAGGCATAGACCGTGCTCTCTCAAGTTTCACCCAGATGCTTCCTTTCCTCCAGGGCTAGGGAGGATGCCCCACCAGAGCTTCTCAAATGTAATTTAGTAGAGACTCGCTTTCTGCCTGAGAAGTCTGGTGGACCTGAGGTGGACTAGGTCTGATCAGCAGTGAAAGAGCTGCTAAGGCAGTGCTCCTGTCTCTGTATCTCAGTTCAGTCACAGCTGATGGGCAAGTGCTAGTTAAGTAATAACTAGACATGAATTTGGTAAAAACTAAAAGTGCAGAATGTACCTGGTGAGCTTGACTGGGTACGGAATCAAATCTTTGCTGTTATTAAATTCCTGCCACTTGCATCCCATTAGGAGGCCTTGAGCTAAAATAACACTGACTTTAACAATCTGGCACTGTGGGGCTGCGGGGGGAGAAAACTCCGCAAATCCATCAGGTTGACTGTGTGTTTCTCAGGCTGCTTCAGAACCATAGCCCCGTGCAGGCTTGGCTGATGTATATCTGAATTCAAGATCTGGGGTCATATTTAATATTCCAGTGCTGAGATTGACATTGTCTTGACTGGCTGAAAGGACAAACATGTTTTAGGCTGTAAGATCTGCTACTGAATTTTTTTCTTTTAGGCTCTACCTTCCCAGGAACGAGCTGGATAACCCTCACAAGTCTAAAACGTGGAAAGTCTATAGTGAGGCATTTGCTGTGGAGGTGAACTTTGTTGAACCATAAGGGAAACAGAACTCATCTCTTTCTGGAGAACAATGTCTTGCTGCTTCTGTACGAAGTGAAGCAGTCACATTTTGGTGTACTTAACGTATTTTGGTGTAGATACAACTCCTCAAATAAACCTGCATGAAGTTCTGTTGTGCAGAGCAATACCACTCTGAGGAGTTCCTTGGTGTGAGCTGACTGTCACATCACAGTAACGAGCTGTTGGATCCTTTGGAGCTTAGGTGTCCCTACACCCAGGTAATCCCTGCTCTATTATCCTCAGACAATTGTCTGTCTTCAAGCAAGAGCATTAATGTGGTGGTGGATGGAGGCCAGCAACCTGCAGGAGACTTGTTAGAGAAATCTGACGTGCTTTCCCTCAGCATCAGTGTTTTCAAAAGTCAGTAGAATATGGGAAATTGGAGGGAAAAAAGATTTGTCTACCTGTGCTAGACTCCCATTTTGTAAGTAGGAGTCTTGGTATTGATAAAAATCATCAGAAATCCAGTGATGTAGGGTTTTGAGCAACACCTAAATGTGGTGTTGGTGGCTGCACAGCTGCTTCTCTGCTGCTCCACCTCCCCTCAAGGGGCTGAGATGGCCACATTCCCTAATCCTTCCTTAAGTCTGGGTGCCATCAGCTCGGGAGTGTCCCAGCTGCCTGGGATGAGTTAGCCAGGCTTGCCTCAATACCTGCACACGTGTGAGATGGGCTTCATCCTTGAGCTAATACTGCAAAATGCTGACCCCTCTTGAGTGGGACTAAGACCTGTGATGCACAAACTCCCAGGTTGCTTATTCTGCTTCCAGCTGTTCTTCTGTGGGGACCGTGCAGGCCTTCCTTGATGTGAAACCTGTGTTGAGGCTCATGTGTACACCTCTGTTCTGAGATCTCCCTTGATCTTTTCATTGTTAGGAACCAAGAGTGGAAGGGGAGTGACAGCTTTCCATAGCTCATACCTTAATGTGGTAGGAGTGCTCTGTTTAATGAAGAGATCACATACTTGCCCTGTGCTCTCTGGTAGTGATATACTACCACAGGTAAGTGATGCACAATGAAGCACGTGTGTGGACTTGGCTTCTGCTATTGGTGTGTAATTACCTTTAATTAACTGTAATTACCTGGTATTTAGCTCCCATGGTGTTGGAAGCTGCTTCTATCAACATTGTACTTCAAGTGTGGAGGCTGGAATTGGTCTTGAATGACCGACAGTGCTCCAGGTGGAGGGCAGAGTGAGCCTGGGTCACTTGGATACATGCAGTCCATACAACCCAGTTCAGTTCTATATATCCCAGTGGATAGGGTTTTCACACAAGACTTAATCTCATCATTACTTTTCTTTCCTGGCTGGAATTCCCCGTGTTCCCAGTAGTGGCTGTTGCAGCTTGTCCTGCCCCGGTATAACTCTGTGAAGAGCCTGGCTCTGTCCACACCCATGAATGAGGTAACCACAGACAGCAGTAAGATCTCAGCTTTCTGCTATGGGTGAACAAACTTAGGTTTTCTCCACCATCCATCCCCATTGCCCTCTATTTGACTTGCTCCAGTATGTCACTGCTTTTCATATACTGGGGAAAGTGAAATTGGATATGATGCTCCATGTCTGATCTGAAAGATGGGAGAAGTGTGAGCAGAGGGTCAGGACTGTCTGATTTGCTGGCTCTGGAGCCTGCTGTTGCAGCCCAGGCTCTGCTGGAAGGTTGTGTTTGCTCATGGTCAACTGCTGCAAATGCTGTTCCCCAAACTAGCGTTGCTTCAGGGGCTGCAGGTGTTACTGCAGTGTTAAGGGACACTGGTGAAGTTAAAGCATCTCTGACTTGAGAAAAGGAAGTGCCCTTTATCCAGGGGTAAGACCACAGCTGCATCACTAGAGGGCGGTGGAGCAATAGGGTGGACGAGGCCTCTATCTCCTCGCTGAATGGAGGAGGAGCTGGTGCTAGGATGCTGTTTCACAGAACCACAGAATATCGGGGATTGGAAGGGACCTTGAAAGATCATCTAGTCCAATCCCCTGCTGGAGCAGAAGCACCTAGAGCAGGTCACACAGGAACGTGTCCAGGTGGGTTTGGAATGGCTCCAGAGGAGACTCCACAACCTCCCTGGGCAGCCCTTTCAGCGTTCCCTCACCATGAGGTTTTTTCTTGTATTTAAGTGGAACCTCCTCTGTCCCAGCTTGCACCCATTGCCCCTTGTCCTATCATTGGACATCACTGAGAAGAGCCTGGCTCCATCCTCCTGACACTCACCCTTCACACGTTTATAAACATTTCATTGCAGCTAGAAGCAGGTGGTGATTAAGTTCCCCTTGGCTAAGCTCAGGCAACTGGATATCACTGTCCTAGGATGCCCTTCCTCATAGTTTGCAGGGCTGTTAAGGTGAACCTGCTTCCTGCTTATGGAGCAAGCTCATCCTCTCATGCAGCGGTGGCTGTATCAGTCAGACTTTCCCGGCTGTAGCACGCAGTTAAGTGCAAACCATCGTATGGGCAGGAATGAGTAATGAAACAGCTGTATGAGGGGGATGGAGTTCTCCAAACAGATCCAAGCACTACAGCTCAGGAGATGGTAACAGTAGCTCCTCAGCCCCCTGCAGCACTGACCTTGTCTGGCTTCAGGGTAGTGGACACTCATCCCACACGTACACGGAGTACAGGTGACCTGTGCTGGACTCCTGGCAGGAAGTTTTACCAGGATATGTCCTATAAGGTTATCAACATCGACAGCTGAGTGAAACCTGCATAGTGGAACGGGTTTTTGGTGGTAACAAAGCACCAGGCTGAGGGCTAAACCATGGGCTTTATGTTTCCAACACAGGTGATGCAAAACCTATAGTTGTTTCATAGCACTAGTATATATAGTTGTTGTTAGTAGTAGTAGAACTACTAGTAGTACTACTACTAGTACTACTAGTAGTAGAACTAGTATAATAGTTGTTTCAAGCAATAGTCAGGCACTCAGTTACCAAAATCAAACTTTATTTCCCCTGAATTACAGTGTCAGCATCCAAAGCTCTGAGCTGAACAATGCTCCGTGCACACAGCGTAAGCAGCTGTGAATGGAAAAATTACTGCTTACACAAACTCCTGGAGGTAAACCCCTCAAACCTCCTGTCTTTCAGCCACCAGCTTCTTGCTGTAGGTTCAAGTTCTAATTATCCTGCTCCTCTCACAGCTTCAACTTCTGTATTACAAACTGCAACCCTTAGTTTAAAAAAAACTAATGCAAGTTTGACAAGTGTAAGAAATAGACTGGAGCATTCCCCTGAGGTGGCATCACTCCTCGCCTTTTTGTAACTAGTAGAAACACATATAAATATACACTTTCTCTTGGGTAGACAACTTGGAAAAGAAGGGGAAGTCTGACAACTCTTAAAGCCTCACTCTTGTACCTGAATTATTTAAACATTTGGCATATAGTCTCTTCAGCTACTGTCTATGCACAGTGTTACTGCAGGGCAAGCTGGGGCAACAGGCGCTGCAGGTTCTCCAGTCATACCCTGTTTCACTGCCTTTTCTCCTGGGTGCCTGAAAGGGAGATGAACAGCTCTTGCTGCATGTGAAGGCTGGGGAAGCAAGAAGCGATTCTGGAAGTGCCACAACCACCTTTCATCAAGGAGTAGCCTGTTGCAGCCCATCCTGGCTGAGCTGTGAGAGGCAGCAGGTGGTGAGATACTTCCATCTACACCTAAAGCTTCTTCCCGTCTCTGGGATCTGGAAGGGAATCTGTAACACTCAAAACTGAGCTGTTCCAGCTGTGACTGTTGTCACTGACAAGTTGTGGTTGCTGGGGCAAGCTGCTGCTCTCTGTGCAGCTCTGGTGATTGTGGTGGGTCAAAGAGCTCTGTGCTCTCCACAAGGGTGGGCTGTACCCTCCATACTGCTCTAGGCTGTACTGTGCTGAGACCTGCTTTGTCTTCTCCCAGGACAGGCAGTAGCTGCTTCTTCCAAAGCAGACAGCTTTGTATAAAGAACATGCTACCTCAAGAATGAGAGTGGCATCTAGAAATAGGCGTTCCTCTGTCATTTTGGCTAACGCTGACTAACCACATGTTTAATTAAGTAACATGACCAAGCAGGAGTGTCCTCCAGGCCTGAAGGTGATATAAACTATCTGGTCATATGAGCTTTTTCCACTCAGCTGAGGAGCGGAGTGAAAGAGCGAAGAGGGGCAGGACCCTGGGCCAAATAAGCACATGCTACACCATAGAGACCACGGTGTCAGCTGTCTTTAAGAACTCACTTCTGGCTTTCTGCTGCTCTTCAGCCTCCTGTCCTTCAAGCACCTGGACTCGGGTCAAGGTGAGTCAAGGAGAACCCTGCACAAGGATACAGTTCTGTGCCTGGAGCCAGCAGCTATTTGCAGCAGTCTCCCTTACACTGTTTAATTCAGTGGCACTTAGCCTATCCCAGCACTTCTTGAAAGGATTTAGAAAGTAAAAAATAATGGTCTCCTTAAACCCAGTAACTATGTTTCTATCTCTTTATGGCTTTAAGTCATACAGGTTAGGGGGTAAATACTTCCTACTTTTATAAGCATAGTCACTGGCACACAGTACACAGTTCAAGCATCAGCTGCCATCAGCTGGAAGTCACAGAGCAGAAGGGAGCTGGAGGAGGGCAGGGGTCCCAATGAGGGGTATGTATGGACAAGGACCTCTGTCATTATGACTCAGAGGCTTGCCAGCAACACCACCACAGCACAGATTTTCAAACAGTGCTTTGCCTTAAAGAAGTCACAGCTGAGTGGGACATATTACATTAAACCCAACAGGTCACACCTTAAGTCCTTCTGGCACCATCGCAGGTCAGTAAATACATTTATGACACGTGGTGTGCCTAGTGCAGAAGCTGCAAGATGGAGATGGGTCTGCTGGTCCCATTCAAGCACCATGTACACACCTCTATAAAAATCACCTGAATTGAAAAGATTACAAATCCTGAAGTTCTTAAAATTAGGTCACGGATTTGGTCCTGCCTGAGACCAGGTTTTTGATCGTTTATTTAAATGATCCTTAAGCAGTCTTTTGTTCTCTGCCTACTAGAAGACATCAGTAAGAATCTACTTGTTTCATCATAAGTTTCCGGCTGTACTCGTAGGCAAGGAACAGTGCCCCATTGGCCAGGAATGCACGGATCATGGTTGGCTTTAGTCCAGAATACAAGGCAAGTACACCTAGAAATGAAGTGAGAGCTAATTAGCAATTGATTAAATTGCCTGTCCCCATCAACTGCTGTGCTTTTACCTTCAAATGACACTGAAGTAGTGCTGCTGTTTAGAGGGGCATGGACACAGAAAGCTGAAGCCACCCTTGTAGCTGCTGACCACACTGTGACTGGATATTGATAGAGAGGGAGTATCTAGACCTGCAGCTTGAGTTTTGTGACCAGAGTTCAGCCATTTAAGTGCTTACAGCAGAAGCTTATCTCAGGTATGACAGCACCTTCGAGCAGCACCTTGGTCACCTGAGGATACAGTTCACAGCAGCTGTACCACAGCTGGCAAGGGGACAGAAAGAACAGCAAGACTACACTGAAGCTGTGTCCCAGGTAAGACCCCTGCTCTGATGAGTATCTTCTCTAGCACCAGGGCCAGGAACTCATATCTGCCATGTACATTCTTGCACCATCTTCTGAAGTACCTGGTGCAGGCCTTTTCCAGAGATGAGACACTGAGGTCAATGGCCCAAGTTGCCAGGGTAGGACTGATTTATCAAACAGCCCTCAGTGAAGAAAAATTCTGTACTGAACAGGTTCCTTCAATTTTCATGCATGGGTTTGGTTGTGTGTAGTGGAGCTCATTCCTTTATTTGCTTTTAAGGTGTACAGAGCTTCTGTTAGCATTAAGTGAGTTGTCTCCTGAACCCAGAGGCACAGCAGATGTAGTAGAATTGTAGAATCATAGAATCATTTTGGTTGGAAGAGACCCTTACTCTCAACTTCTAGATTCCAGGCTTTCCAGACCACACGGAGCACCACTACACTTAGAAGCGGTTATTGTCCGTCTCCAATATGTTATCAGGAGACCAGATTTCTCAAGCAATGTTGGGTATTACAGATTTTTTTTAGTATAGATTTCAGTCTGCAGCCCTATGGATTCAGCCAATGCCCTGCACACTCACCTTCCGTTCTCACAACAGTTACAAATGTTCCCATAAAGCCTGTCTGTTTTCCAGCCATTGAAAGAACCTGAATTCTGGATTTGACACAGTCCACGGGATACACAGCAATCCACAGGCAGCTGCCTCCAAAACCACCGCTTAGTAGCAAAGGAAGGGGACCTGCAGTTAAAAAACAAAACAATTAAAAAAACAACACACAAAACTTTTATACACACCATGAGATATTCGCCAACTTATCCCGTTCTTTCATCTACGGGAGTCAAAGAGAACACAGAGGAACTCGCTTATGACAAGAGAGCGGTTTTCCACTCCCCTACAAACCTTTAAGTTAATTTTAAGCCACTGGTAAGTTGCAAGTCTAACTAGAAGCTCAAAGGTTCGAAGGAGCCTCCTCGTTTATGGGCCATGCTGAAAGAGCATAACTCAGAATTCCTTTTTGACTGTATTAACTAAATTAACTCCACTCCTTCCACACTCGCAGTAACTTTCCGGTGTTAGCTGTGAAAAGGTTTAGAGTAACATCACGTAGTGTAACCTGTGGAGATTTATTCAGTGCAGTGAAGTTTCCTTATGATCAACCCTTTTTCATGATGCAACCTCATTTTGGGTTACAGCTCAGATGTTTACAAACATTTTGCAGCAACAAAGACCAGAATGCACACAGCCAAAATCCTCACTCCCAGCAAAACAAAGTACAATTGTGCAGTCTTTGAAGAGGAGACAGACAATCTTTATTCTGGCATCCCCTCACTTTTTTTTTCCATGTCAAGTTTTCAATTTCATAGAATCATAGAATCATTTAGGTTGGAAGAGACCCCTGGGATCATCAAGTCCAACCATCGGCCCTACTCTACAAGTTCTCCCCTACACCATATCCCTCAACACCACATCTAATCTACTCTTAAACACAGCCAGGGATGGTGATCTCTTACTCTCATTATAATGAGCTAATGGCCAGTGCACATTTCAGCATACACCTGAACAGCCAGTTCAAGAGAACACAGCTAAAGACATCAAAATCGCTCTAAACAGCTGCTGAAATGAAGTAGTTTGGAGGAGCTGTGTTACACTAGTCAGATATTTAAGTAGCTTTGCAATATTACTGTTAGCTCACTGTATTTATTCCATCTGCAATACATCCTGCTCCATTGCAAAGTGGTTACTTCAATAATTCAGTACTGTATATACACCAGATGGGGACCTCCATATACTGTATGCCCAGCTATCTTTATTTTACATGTACTTTACAACTGCTGTGCATTATTAGCATACCTCCCTCCCTTATGTCCCCAGTGACAGCAAGCTATTAGAATCCACGCAGAAAAAGGGGCACATACCTAACTCATCTTTTGATCTCCCAGCAGCAAAGAACGTCCGACTCAGTTCATATCCTCCAAAGAAGAAGAAATAGCCCGGGACTTCCCGCAGCAAAGTGCTTGACAGGCCACGGTAAAACCCAAGGGGACCATCCTTCTGAATAACACCCTTCACCACTGACCAAACTGTACTGATAGAGAGGTTGATCCCGTTAGCGATGCTTTAGAGACAGATAATAAGGTGGTTACAGAACAACAGGCAACCGCAGCAACAAGGAAGGGTTAGATCTACAGTGTAACAGGGCTCAAGTCAGACTCGGAATAAAATCCTGCCAGGAGCCCTTCACTGGTGCCAGAAAGATTTCGGGGCTGCAACACTCCCAGCCACAACTCCTCTCTGGTTAACAGTGCACTACAGAAGTGACACTGAGCCAACACAGAATTAAAAATAATAGACATAAGGAGGTTTCAGAGATACTCTGCAGGGTGTAAACTTACTTGTGTCCCTGGATTATCTTTCCTGACAACTGCATTTCGTGCATGGCCTGCAGTCGGCACTTCACCAGCTCTGTGGGACACAGGACAAGGGTGGCAAAAGCAGAGGCGAAGGAGCCGGCAGCTGCGTTCTGCAGATCACTGCAAGAGAGGAACCGCAGAGGGTATTTGGGCACCGATGTTCAGTGCACCAGCAATCAGCTTCCTGAACCTGCAATCTAAGTATCATCAAGAAAAAACTCAAGGACAGTCTTGGGGGAAAGAGCCTCGAGGGAGAAGGACGGTTGCTTGAACTAGGGAAATGAAAAGCCTAGCTCATCCCATCTTCACATACAACTCACATACATCATTTTGACACCCGAGAAGAAATATTGCAACCTTTACCCTTTTTTGCTATACTTTAGTGACTGCAGCAGAATAAATGCTGTGAAATCTGCCCCTTCCTGGCTTTTATGAAAGTTTCCATAGGCTTATTTTACTGGACAACTTTTGGGTACTAGTTACTTCCTCAAAAAAAAACCAAAAACAACCCAGGAACAATGATTACCTCATGCAGATGTCACTGTTCTCAAGTTCACCTTACCAGCACTAATATGTGCTTTCAATAGAAGATGCTAGAAATCTTGAACTAAGGCACAATGGACCACCATAATCTTTTCATGGGTGTGCTGCTATGAATCACAGAATCACGTAGGTTGGAAGAGACCCTTGGGATCATTGAGTCCAACCATCAGCCCTACTCTACAAAGTTCTCCCCTACACCAGATCCCTCAACACCACATCCAATCTACTCTTAAAACACATTCAGGGATAGTGACTCCACCACCTCCCTGGGCAGCCCATTCCAGTGATTGACCACTCTTTCTGTGAAAAATTCTTTCCTAATGTCCAGCCTAATGCAGCCATGTGAATCCAAGACAGCACAGTCAGACATAACTGACCAGGCCAGCACTGTCATCTGCACTGACTCACAGGATTCCAAAACCGGGACTTGCTTCCCAGTGCTTTTACACCTATCGCAAAGTCTGGGCTGCTAAACTGCCAGGACTCAAGAGGTTGGTATGCCAGGATCGCACCTTAAAGCAGGCTCCAGCAGACGTTGGTATGTTGGACAGGAGCTGCATGACAGCATGGAAGTTCTTCTCAGAGCCTGGGGAGTCAGCACAGTGAAGACTGACCTTGCCGCTGCACAGAAGTCCTTCCACGCCAGGGAGATGTTAGCCCAGTGCCCAGCAGTTTTATACAGCTACAGTATCAGAGCTTAAAACTACAACTTTTCCCCTTCCATTGCAGAACTAAAATTGAGCTGGTGACAGGATTCAGATATGGCAGTGACAGGAACTGCCCAAGCAGAAGCAGCACGTAACTGCCTGCAGAGCAATTAAAATATGCAGTAAATAAGAAACCACAGCATCGACTGCGCCGTGCTCTTGCAGCACGCACAGCCCGGCGTGACAGGGACCCGAGACACAGCACACCGAGGGTCAGGACAGAGCAAGGCAGGATGAAACACACAGCACGTGGCTGAACGCTGCAGTCATCAAGCTACAAGCTGGAGCAAGGCAAGGAGGTTACACTTTGAAGAATCAGGAAAGGAAAATATGAAAGAGGTGCCTTCTAACTATGCACTAGAGAGCCTACAGAATCCTTCCTCCTTCAAGAGAGAGAAAAAACCCAACCAGACTCTACCAGTCTTGAAAAGAATTCTGACACAGGTACATAAAAGACTGGATTTAGCCCTAATACAGATCTTTAATTCTTTCACCTGATGATGTTTAATAAAAAAATCCAGCTAGACCCACTGTTCAGGCTTTGGTCTTTAATCTAGTGGGCCTCACTGCAGAAGTGGTAAGCCTTGAATCCTGTTCAAGTTCCCTCTCAACTCAAAATGCCGAATTCAGTAATTTTTCTGGATGGGAGAGTTTTGATCACACAGCACAGCAGCAAGAATCCTTTATACTCACGCAGCTGTTTGAAAGAAGCCAAGATAAATGCCTTTTATAGCAAAGAAAATAACCTGTTGAAGATGCCTAGTCACGTACTGAGAAAGTCAGAGGTAAACAAGGATAACAGTTTAAACTTTGGCATGGAATGAAATCAGTTTGGTTGGACTAAATGGATGTTAAAAGATAAGTGAAGTATTTCTCCCTCCATTTGATTATTTTTTACCTGGTGCATCAGTGGCATGCATTCCTTTAACTGGCACAAGCGGTGGTGTGTAACTGTTTTGCAAGGCTCCACACACCGAGCAGGGTCTCCCTCAACACAGGCAGGCTGGGCAAGCTTGTTCCAAGCCCTTAGGAGGTACGACTGAAAAGGTAACTTAGAGCAAACCCCAACTATTATAGTTGGGTTTTTAGAAATGGCTAAGATTATAAAACAATGAAGGAGTGAGAAATAATTGCTTAGATATGCATAAGAAATACAGTCAGGTTCCCCTCAGTTTGTGATCTGATACATTTTCTTCTGGCTAAGACGGTATGAAAGTTTTTAGACAGCAGAGGCACTGAAGAATAATTACAGCTCTTCACTTGCCATGTTTGGAGGACAGCCACCACATCAGGGTTTCTTCCCTCCCCTACAGCACACTACAAAGGCTTCTCGACTCTTCCACAACGAGAAGAGTTGGAAACATCCTGGACTGATCACAGGTACCCAGGGCACCACTGCAGACCAGGTCACTACAGTGCTCTCATGGAGGCACACCATAAGATACCCCCACGGTGATCCAGATGAAGAGCCCAAGGGAGCAACCTTTCAAGTTAACTTAAATCCTTTAGTGTTTTGTCCTAGCACAGCCATGCAATGACACTATCTGCTCTTCAATCAACAACAGATCCTGGATCTGGGAGTACCAGAACCTGACCGAGGGGAAAAGGGCAAGATGTCAGAGGCACCTGCTATTGCTGCTTAGTCAAATTACGTCCCCATACCATATCCTACTCCACAGATATATGGTGCACTTATCTACATTGTTTGAAAGTTTCCTATGCTACCTCCCCTACATACACCTTAAGCGTGCTGCCTCAGTCACCTGAGGAGATGATGCTAGGACCTCTGCAAATCTGTGGTTTACCTCCCAGGAGGATCACAAAAGACGGTTAAGCAGCAAAACACACTGTTGGTAGGCCTACCTTCTACATTTTACTGGGCAGAAGAAGATGAGGGGTCTGTGGGCTGAGCAAGCAGAAAAATCTCTCATCTAAGAAAGCCATAAACAAGTGGAAACAATTTTGTCTCAGCTGAGAGGTCTCAACTGCCAGAAAACAGTAAGAGAGAATGCAAGTAGAGAGCAATTAATGTAGGTTTCTTCACTGCTTCATATTCCCTCATAGCAGACACAGCACATCTTCACATCTGACAGGAAAACACCTCACATAATGCCACTTAGGCCACCTGCGTCATTTCAGAGATCTCAAATGCAGAATCATGGCCTCCTCAGATACTTCCATTTAGAAACAGATGTGACAGAGGCAGAACAAAGTGATTAATAAAAAGCTGGATGTGGTTAAATTTGTGTTACTCTTTGAATGGATGATGTTAGGGCAGTATGAGAAGTCTTTTACACATGGTGAGGCAGCACAAGGATGGAGAAGGTGCAGCTGCTCTCAGTGCTGCACAGAAGACATACCTTGTAAGGCACACAGACTGCTGGACCACTGACAGCTCTAAAGTGATGCACCTGGAGAAAAGCCATCCTAGCTAGAAAGAGATTATGATTGTTATGCCTGTGCATAAATCCAAAACTCGTTCACATGCTGAATACTTTGCACCATTGTGGTCTCATGAGCTCAAACCCAGGCATATTAGAATTACAAGAGTTCCAGAGACAAGCAAGAAGGACGGGTAAAGGAAGATCTCCCAAGTGCTAACTGACTAGGAGGGCTGGGCTCCTTCCAAGGGGGTGGGGGGAAGAAAAAACATCAGGTGAGGAAAAAGGGCACAGACCAATGGATAGAGGTGTACAAAATCCCAGCTGGCACAGAGACAGTGGCTATGGACAAACTCCCTCTTCCAGTTACAGAATTAATGATTATCACCCACAGAAATCCCTGCCAAAGTGCACTACAGATGCAAGGAACTTAGAAGAATTTGATGGGAGACTGGAAAAGTACTTCAAGAGGGATCCAAAGTTACAGACTGGATCACACCAGGCTCAAGAAATCCTCTGAACTAAGAACCCTCTGCTGGGCTGTGCTCTCATTCCTTGAGCAACCTCTTACTGCCAGGACTGTAGACAACACATTGCCACTGTTAGACCCTTGGTCTAACCACCATTACATTCAAGCTTTTAAAACTTAAATTTAAAAAGCATGGCAATATTAGAAAAGCATCCTTGCCCCTTAGTATGTCTCCCACTAAGAGGAACTATTACCTCTCAGCAAAATCAGTTGCTATTCCCTTGATCTCCAGGTTGCTCTATCAGGTGTCACGGTGTCACAGTGCTCTTTCCCTTTGGTAAAGTGTTCCAGTTCTTGAATATTTCAACTCAGTTGTGATTATCTAAATCAGCCAGCTGCAGTGACAGGTAAATGGCTGTTTTATATAGACACCATATCCTAGCACATAGGTCTATATTCCAAAACTTGCTATGGTACATACAGGCAGAGGAGGAGCTGGGACGTCAGTTGCACCCTGACAATACAGTATTTGCAAGTAGCAACTGCATGACTATGTATTTTAAAATATGAAACATTCCTATTACTAACCTGAGCTTTGCTTTCCTGTCTACTCCAACGATTTTTCTCACAATTTGTTGACAAAATCCATAGCACATGAACAGAACGGAGTTCTCTGCGATGTTGGCTACAAGCGCTGGCGTGGTTCCCTTGTAGAAGCCTCGAAACCCCACTTGCTTATAGGTTTTCACAAAACAGTCAACAATCCCTTTGTACATGTCCGGGAACGTCTGCATCTTCACCTTGGCAGTGTCAAAGGGCTGGCCAGTCACCACACATGCTGTCCCACCTAGAGCAAGCAGTGGAAGTTAAGAGGGAGGTTGAAGGTTATCACAATTGAAACGCCTGTACACAGACAGCGCTATTCAGAAAAATCACATGGAAAACAAAGAAGGAATTCTCCACAAGAAAAAACAACGGCACTGGTTTTAGTACAGTGGCAATTGTCAGTGGTGACTTTAGTTTCCTGAAGAAAAAAAAATAATCAAGCAAAAAGCAATAACAGCTTAGATCTCATTAAGCATTTTTTACCTTACTAAAAGCAAGCATCTAAACGAGTCTGTTCACTTCCAAAACCAGGTACTGAATTAGAGGTATTGTTTTACAATCAAATCACTTGGGTTACTGAGTCAAGCACCGTTTTCCCTTGCTCATTAATGCAGTGATTCAGAAGCCATCTGAATTTACTTTCCAACAGTAACAAAAACCTGAAAAATTTGTAATCAAGTGAGACAAAGATTCCCCCAAGAGAAGAGGAACACTGCTGAGAGCGCTGGAACTGATGATGCATTAGAAATTGTTAACAAAGACTCAAGCTTTTTACTTCAAAACTCCAGATGATTCTTATTTACATTTATTCCCACATACTGGAAGAAAGCGTCCAGGACAAGCTAAAAAGGGGCAAAAGGGCACAGTTTCTCAACATGTTATCTTTTCCAAACTGAACTGCAAGGTCAATACCCTGAAAACTTGTGAGATATTTCCCTCAATGTCATCAATAACCATTCTGCCCACTGTGCCCAGTTTTGGGCCCCTTACCACAAAAAAAGACACTGAGGTGCTGGAGCGGGCCCAGAGAAAGGCAGTGAAGCTGGTGAGAGGTCTGGAGAGTAAGTCTTAGGAGGAGAGGCTGAGGGAGCTGGGGTTGTTCAGCCTGGGGAAAAGAAGGCTGAGGGGAGACCTTATCGCTCTCTACAGCTACCTGAGAGGAGGCTGTGGAGAGGAGGGGGTTGGTCTCTTCTCCCAAGTCACAGACAATAGGACAAGAGGAAATGGTCTCAAGTTGTGCCAGGGGAGGTTCAGATTGGATATCAGGAAATTTTTTTTACACGGAGAGCTTCTATTAAGCCTTGGACTGGGCTGCCCAGGGAAGTGGTTGAGGCACCATCCCTGGAGGAATTTAAAAGACGAGTTGACATAGTGCTCAGTGACATGGTTTAAAGATGGCTTTTTTTAATCAGTTAGGTTGATGGTTGGACTACATGATCTTAAAGGTCCCTTCCAACCTAGACAATTCTATGATTCTAGTCTATATTTTCTGAGGTTTTTTAACTGTATCAGTTTTGCTTTTTTAGCAAAAGAGGAGAACCATCCTAAAATAGAAGTCACTCTTTAAGCAAAATGCAGGTGATGTGCATACACCTTTAATGAAGGCAAGTTAACAAGATAGTTTGCAAGCTATGAAACTGAAATAATTCTCTGTAAATGCAGATAATGTAAAGAAAGGTAAAGAGAAACAAACATATGAATCCAATTAAGATCAGTTATTTTTCTTTTAAGTGGGGAACAGCATAGTGACCAAGTGTTTATTCAACCAGGGTGATATTCATTCAATATTACTCTTTGCAAACACATTAGTGTTAAACTGATGTGGCTCCTCTGCAAAGAGGTACTTCAGGTCTTCGAGAAGAACCCAACCTGCACAGAACTTAATTCTCAACCAGATGAATCATTAAAAGCTTTGTGCTTCCTCTCTCTGAAGAGCTGCTTGCTCTGGGAGGGATAACAAAGGCAATGAAAAGCAGAGCTGAAGGGGCTCTGCCAGCGATACTTGCAGGCAAATTGGGTAGGTATTAATCTACAGGACAAACACTAGGGCTCCTGTGTAAAGGTGGACCTAGAAACGTCCACATGTGGTAAAATAACAGCTGCTGGAAGGACCCTAAGGTAACCATGAATGGTCTTGGAAATGTAGAGCTGAAATATTGAGAGTTGGCTGTGAGCAGCTGCTCCAAAAAGAGAAAGGGCTCTCCTTACACTGTCATCACAGGTGGCACAAGAAGCCCAATAACTACTGCAGTGAACTTTGTAAGCATCAAGGTAAAGACCAATACTTCTGGTTAGTATCTAAAATATTTTTTAAAAAAAAGTTCTTCCAGCCAGCAGTAAAAAGCCTAAAAAACCAACCCAGAAATCAATAAAGAAAAAGCAAAGCAAACTAAAAAAGCAAAAAAACCAACCCAGTTTGAACATTTAGACAAACGCCGTCCTAATAATATATGGGAATGGAGAGGTTAAGAGTCCTACTTAATCAGAGCAGTGATTAGAGGTTGCTCAGATCCTAGGCAAAGGACTATGACCTGCAGGCAGCTGAATGACTTATTTATTCTTGTTCAGCATTTACTTGCCCCAATATGTCTGATATGTTACCTTCTGAGAGGGAGGTAAAAGCAGGTTACACATTTGCTGGAGGAACCAGCTGTTTGCCTAGTTACATACACTTGGTAAAGGGTGCAGAGACAGAAGTAAGTCACACAAACAAGCACCACCAATGAACATAGGCAATAGAGCAAAAATATAGAACATAAAATACTAGAGCAGTAGTAAAACTATTGCTACAGAAGTAGCAAAAGAAAACAAAACAAGAGAAAAATATTTATGAATACTGAAGTCACACAGGAAAAGGTCTGAGTTCCCTCATCTTACCTGAAGGAAGGAAGAACTATACCAGAGAAGAAAACAGCTTAATTAGTTTTAAATTCCTATAAGCTCTACTGCCAAAAAGCAGGCAAACCTCAAGTGTCAGGCCAACTGCACCCAGTCAGAGTGAATGAGAGCATGGAACAGCATCACCAAGCCGATTTCTAAGATAAAGCTAGTTGCCAGCTCTTGCAGTAGCCAAGATGAAACACACCAGGTTTCAACATGTGAAAGACAGAAGAACTTCCAAAGCCAGAGTATTCTGCTGCCCAGGATCTTAACAGCAGCATTCCTGAGCTGAAGTACCTGAAAGGAAGGCAACCACACCTCCCATTTAAGCACCTGGGAACACTCATAAAACCTCAAGAACTACACAGGTATTAAGTTGCCACTTTGGAAAACAGAGCAGATAATAGCTATTCTTTGCTGACACAAAACCCAAGGGGAATGAACAGACTATTTTTTTCTAAAGCAATGAAGGAATTCTAGCAAAAATACTTCTCTTCCCTTGCAAGGGAAGAGGGTGTAGTCTAGTCAATAACATGTTTTGCAAAGGCTAACGAAGCAGATATCCACTAGGCAAAATGTGGTGGCAGATGAAATACTTGATGAAGATGCCACATTGGACTCATGTTACCTGTCACCCCTTTCTCTGCTCTAGGTAAGGTTAACTCCACTCTGACAAAGAACTCCTTCAATAACCACCTTGTATGCACTTAACACCATCAGTGCTGTCATATCCACAGCATTAACACAGCCATAAAAGGACTGATTGTAATAGCTATTGTATGGGTAAGAAAAAAACCACAACATTAAATTGTTTAAGCTGGTTACAACAGTACAATAAACAAATATTTCCTTCCACCTTTTCTGTATAAACACTGCCAAATTAACTATCCTATCCCAATATTTGTCACCTCTTCTGGACACCACATAGACTTCTATCAGAAACCAGCAGCTTTGTGGCTAAGCTGCCCTTGTGACAAAAGCTTTTCCAGTACTTCTACAATAATGTTTTTTAACCACAGACAAAGTTTAGAAATGTCAAAAAGACCTCTTTTCCCCAGCAGGGTTAGCAATTGATTCATGGTAACATCCACGAGACAATGCAGCTGCTTCCACACTAGTGATGACCACAACCGGTCCAGTAAAACTTTACAGTATGGACTAGACTGAAGTGGGAGTTAAGTGAACTTATGATCATCAGTTCTACTACTGAAGTTTCCCAGCTTTTGAAGATTTACACCGAGAAGTTGTCTGAGCCAAGGACCCTTCAACCAGCTTCTTGCCTATTTCAATCAGAGAAGATTCCTGTGACAAAAGCGGCACCTCAGTCACTCACACACTGAGCTCACTGAAAACCTGTACTGCCGACCGATTCTTAAACTCATGTAAGGGTGAGAACTAACCCTGAATCTCAAACCTCCTCCTGGAAAATTATAAGTCTGACATAAGGATTACACCTTCATGTTTTGGCAAGGTTTTCCCCAGAGAGGAGCAATAGTGATGCAGCTACAACACTGGCTGAGGTCAGCTGCTTCACCTCCATCTCCTTAAAATACAGAAGGTGAGGCTTTTTATAGAAATGGGAAATTGCTTTTACACTTGTCAAAAGTGCTATAAAAAGTCTTGTGCAATTAAGTTCTCTCCAGCATTACCTGCAGCTCCTGCTGTGAGGTCAATAGCAGCCTGAATAGCAGAGTTGATCCTCATACTTCACACTCCTTTATCGGTTACTTCAGAGCAAAGTCTCCTCTTTGCTGGCAGGTGTCGAGACTTTTGTCTCCTGGGAGAAGAGAAAGATGAAGCATTCACAATTTACAACAATAACTGACAGGCCAAAGCATCACAGCGATGCCCTCACTTCTGCTCTTCCATTTAGCTGTTCTAAACCATTCAGAGACAGAAGATGCTTGTCCCCAGGACTGAGATGTAGCATATTTGTATTCTGATGGACTGGTTTTGCCACATTAGGCAAGTCCTCTGAAGCATCACTGCCTAGCTTCAGATTACTCCGGCTTTTCAGCTTCTAGTCTCCCCCGATCTCTCAAAAGCAAAAAGTACCTTCAGGAAACAGGCTTGAGCATTACTTTTCTATTGATTATAGAAGCATAGTCCCCATCAGGTGTCGAAGGCTGGCTGGAACACTTCCCCCATCTCTGCTCCCCACCTACCAAGTAAAACAGAACTGCTCCCTTCATGGTGAGCAGCAACTAAGAAAACTGTATTCCTGATGATACAGGCACATTAGGTACTTCTCTGTGGCAATCAGAAGATAGGAGTGGAAAAGAAATGCATATGAACATCTACAAGTATGTCTGGCTGCTGTGTTCCAGCGCAAGACATCCCCCCCCAGCATATTATAAATAAAAAATACACCTCATCTCTCAGGAAGGCAGCTGGAGAGCAGAAATACAAAGGCAACGCTGTCAAATAAAGCATTGAAATTAATGCCATACTCAAGTTAACAGCAAGGCAATTTCACTGGACGTGCAAGTAAAACAAGCTTGCTTATCTGGAGCAAAATCACCGAGCCAAAGAGCTCCCACTGCTTCAGAATCAAGCTGCTGAGCTAGATCCTCGGCTGGTGGTGCTGTCAAAATTGCATGAGTCTTAAAAAGCACACAAATACACATATGAATCAGCCCTTCATTGAGTATTAAGCCTGTCTGCAAGAATATATCAGTAAACAGAACATCTTTCACTCTTCTACCTACTGCAGTGCTTCTTTAGAAACCTGTTTTCTCCCAGAATATATTTTGAAGCAATATGACTGGGAAACAATTTCCAGTAGGTCACAGAGAGAGAATTAAAAGAAATCCAACACTGTATGAACCACATCCTTTTTACAACTTTTACATTACAAGCACAGACTCTTGCATACAATCAAGGCTTTAAGAAAGCCCGTCTCCAAACAGGTTTATTACTCCTGAAGCTTAGAAAAACCACTCCAGCAGGCCAAATACTGCCACTCAGTAACTACACATCTAGTCTGTTACAGACGTGTTGCAGGAGTCTGAACATAATGGGTATAAAAAAATACTACACCACCCTTGTAATGAGTGACACTAATATATGCTATTCCCAAATTGTGGTTACAGATTTGAACTGCTTCACTAGTGACAGCATAGGTGTTATTTCAAAACAGAGGCTCCAAGCCCAAGTTGCACTTCATGATCCTATACACCTCATTAGCTTTCACACAGCACTCCGCTGTTTTAGCTCCCATTTAGAGGAAGAAAAGGACGACAGATGAGCAAGAACAAGACTGCCTCTGAATGAAGGGAATTACTAGACAGCAAAAATCGCCTGCCTTCAGTAAAACATACACGGCTTGCATCATGCTGCGCGCTTATCAGCTTGTGCCAGTGCCTAGAGGGAGCACAGGCCACATCACCCACAGATACCCACGGACAGCTTGGCAGCAGATGGACAAAAAATAAAGAGATGCCTAAAAAAAATCTGGAAAACTTAAGAGCCAAGGAACTTTAGTTCCCTGATCCGTAACAACACATTGACATTTTCTGAAGATTTAAGAGTTAAGTCAAAACTACACCGGTGTTATACAATGTACATACCTCCCTCCTCTTCCACACCCCACCC
>VZTM01004888.1:203417-219816 GCA_013400555.1 Jacana jacana | reverse complement strand
CTTGAATTGGTACAGAGCCAACCACTTATTGCTCAACTGAAGCCAACAGAAACTTTTTGAAATTCCAGAAGTTGCTAAAGATACACTAAATGGTTTAGGGAATCCTTTCCCAGCCTAAACCTTGGCATCCCAAGCTGACCACCCAGCATCCACAGACCTTCATGACACTTCTGTTTTAGTAATCTGTGCAGTTATTTCCACTCCTCTATGATACTTGAAGCATTCACATACATCTTAAAAGCAAATTAAATAACTCCTGAAGGAATTAATTTGTAGGGATTTTTAAAAATTGCAATAAAATAGAGACCTATATTCTCTACATGCTATTTGAGAGTTAAAGAAAATACTGAATATTTGAATTATTACTTTCATAAGTTTGTCCTGAATGAGGAAAGGTTCCTTGAATAATTATTAACACTGCTGCATAATATACAGGTCTCATAATGCATAACCCCTAGATGGCTAAATTAAAGCCATAAGATCAGCAGTAAGTCTTCCATTTTCTACATTTTATTTTAAAATTCTTCTTTTGTGTTCTTCAGCCAAAGATATTCTGGTACAAAAACAAAATGGATCTCTCTGGGGACGCCAAATACCGCATGTTCAGTAAACAGGGTGTGTTGACCCTGGAGATCCGGAAACCCACTCCATTTGATGGTGGCTGTTATACCTGTAAAGCTGTTAACGAGTGTGGTGAAGCTGAAATAGAGTGCAGACTGGACGTCAGAGGTAAGGAGCCGAATCTTATGGATAACACTAATACTGTAATGAAGAGTAACAGAGGAGTAATGGACAGATTAAAAAAACTGTCTATCTTTTTGTCTATGGTATGTAAGTTGTAAACTGTATATGGTCGTATAACGCTTCTCTGGTGGTATACCAATAGGTTGTTAATTACACTCACCAGAAAGGCTGTGTTTTTCATTTTGGACTGTTAAGACAGAATGAGGTTGCTTACTATATAAAATAGGTCGGAAGGTGGACAATTATTACGCTTCTGACTTAATATTCCTAGAAAAGATACTTAACACTGGAATGGAGCTCTACCTACAAACACTGCATTCTGTATAATTTTATTATTCTTTGTGCCATACTCTCTAATTGAAAGTTTTAAATTAAGTCATTAGACATACAGAAAAGGCAGGGCATGCTATATCACAACCATTTTTCAAACATTGATAATATGCTTCATTTGTCAAAAGGACCAGGAAAAAAAAAAGACACATGTTTAAAGCACAGTAAGAAACACTCAATATTTTTGGTAGAGGCTCTACTAGTGTATCTATTTGTTAATACTCTACTAGTGTATCTATTTGTTAAATCTATATAGCAACATTTTAAACACTTGTCTAAACTAGAAAAAACTGCAAAACCTGCGTAACAGCCATTGATGGAGATCCATCTTCAGCACAGCAAGCCTGAAGGTATTTCTATACAGCACAGAGTTCAGTATTTAGTCAGTGCTAAATCAGAAACGTGTACGCAATACACCTTGCAGTGTTAGGCATTAATAACCTCATTGGGGTCTTGCAGCAAGCGATTTAGCTGCATTAGTATGATGATGAACTCAGACTAACAACTGTGAAATGTCTAGCTAATCTATGCAGCAGCTTATTAAGACACACTACTTTCAGTTCAATGGCTACTTCAAGTATTTCTGCCCAGTGCTATACTGTACCGTGTAGACAGGGCTCAAAGCTTATCAAAAATAATCTTCTGAAAATTGCTCTAGGAACATTAAAACTCCTTGGAATCATTAGGTAAAAGCAAACACTATAAAGCTTCCATACTTCACCCCCAGCACCCAGTCTCAATTTAAAATTACCATCCTTCAATGTTTAATAGTATCTTGTTTGTTTTGTTTTGTTTTGTTTTAATTCTCCAGCACCTCAGTAAAGCTCTGAATTTCAACTCAACTGCAAGTTAAGGTATGAACCAAAATAATTCAACTGGATATAGCAGCAATGGCTGCTTGGTTAGACACAAGATTAACCAGTCATTAGATATTCACGTTACAGACTTTATGGAATGTTGGCGGGGTGTGCATGTGCTTGGGTTTATTTCTGTTTGTTTTTTCAAAAATCACCCTAAGATCACAGTCCTGCAAAGTAATTTATGTGGTTTATTTTAAAGTCAACCTTCAACCTTACTCTCTACAACTGCTTGAAAGGGCACTGTAGAGAGATTGGTGCTGGTCTCTTCTCACGGGCAATGAGCGACAGAACAAGAGGGAATGGCTGCAAGCTGCAGCAGGGTAGGGTTAGGCTGGACATTAGGAAAAAAATTTTCACAGAGAGAGTGGTCAGTCAGTGGAATCAGCTGCCCAGGGAGGTGGTGGAGTCACCCTCCCTGACTGTGTTTAAGAGTAGATTGGATGTGGTGTTGAGGGATCTGGTGTAGGGGAGAACTTGTAGAGTAGGGCTGATGGTTGGACTTGATGATCCCAGGGGTCTCTTCCAACCTAAATGATTCTATGATTCTATGATTCAACACATCATGCCAGTATAAAAAATCTGTAAGAATAGCTTAATACTTTGATGATTATTTTTCTTAACTCACTACAAGCACTCCCTCTGAAACTTATTTATTAATATAGAGCTAATCAGTATCAATCCATGTTCATTACTTTAACCAAGCAAGCAGAGTTAAAAATACAATGCATCTAGAAGTATGACGTACATTGTAGACTTTTGAAAAGTGAAATAGCTATAATAAACAATTAAGTAACATATTTGACAATAAATCTCTCTCCCCATTCTCTGTCTCAGCATTGCAATGGAACTCGAAAAGAAGAAAATTGAAGAAATTAATGAAGGAAAAATTCAGTTACATTTAGGAATCCTGCTCATCTTACACATCATTTAATATATGTTTACTAGGAGGTGGCAGTGTCTTGTAGTGTCCTGCTTACTCAGCATATTTTCAGACAATATTTCCTCTTTTTATACATGTTTTAGTTACACTACTCCCATCACTGTGTGACGAAATTCAGGAAAATCAAGATAAAACATTACATGAATATGTCTAAAAAACCCCAAATTTTGCAGTTATGTGCAAACCCAGTCTATTCCTGATGTCTGAACAAACATAAATTCCCCACTTCTATGGTTCTCCCCATTTTCTCTTCTCAGAATTCTGACATTCTTCATAAGAAACAAGTACTTCAGAATAATGAAACACTAAAATTATCTGTAATATTTAATCACCTTTCTGCACAGTAGAATGTAACTTTCATTCCTATTACTTTTACTATGAGTGTTTGAAATGCTCACCTCCATGCTCTTGAGCAGATCTTTGCAGAAACACATCCAAAACATAACATTTTGGAATCTCTGGCTAAAGCTACTGTTCTGCTTTATATAGAAAATAGTTTCTTTGATAAATACACACTACTAGTTTGTCCAGCTTTTGAAGAGACACAAGCATAGACTTCCCGTTATTAGATGTTTCTACAACCAATCCTAGACATCATCCTAACCTACAGAGACAATCTTGTACATCAGATGGAAAAGTGAAAGAAGCAGCCAGGAAGCTTATTTGCACATCAATAAAAAATTTCCAAACTAAAAAGGCTGTGTTGAATGCAATAACTTACTTTCATCAAATATTAGTAAAGGCTTTTGAAAGTTTATGAATGGTATGTATATATTTTTGCAGGTTTTGTCTAATCAACTGACACAATAGCACTTCTGGCTTCTCACCTGCTAGTCTGAATAGTAGTAGCTCTTAGTAGCTTCTGTCTGGAAAGTACTTTTTCATGATCACAATACAAGAGAAGGTGGGTAGATGAAATTAATCCAGGAAGCATTGCCTTTTGGAAGAATCAACACAAAAGAACTGAAGTAATACTAGTGCCCCACCTCCAGCACACCAGCTGAGAAGGCAAAGCATGTATGACATAGCCTATTAGTTGTACTAAACAAGCAAGTATGTCTTCATAATAAAAACACTGATGATAATGATGTGTATTTTGGTTATTTCAATATGGTATCAGAACAAAGATGGGGACTTCTCTAAAACTAAAGTTAATTTATCCAAAGTTAACATTTGTCTGTTATACACTCTTATTATTCAACAAGTAAATAAAAAGCAAGGAAAAATATGCAGACAAGTTTACATTGTTTTGAACTTTAATTTTCTGAGCACCACTATTGTTTAAAAAAAAAGGCACATACCACAAATAGAAGTCAGAGATGTTCTACATTATAAAGAACCTATGACCAGAATGCGGTGGACAGAGAAGATCATTACAAAAGGCAGTTTACCCTGTGGAGAGTTAGGTCCTGTACCAAATATATTCTATTATCAGAACGGTGTTTCATGCAGAGAGCAGACTTTCATGCTGTAATAGTGTACTGAGAGAGTACCAAAAAATAGGTCACTAAGAAAATGGCATTTTCTGCTCAATTCTTAGCAATTCAACATGAGTACAATGGTTTGGAAGAGCAATGCTTTCTCAAGTGAAAATTTGTTTCACCTCTCAGCTGCAAAAAGAGGTATACTGCAAACTGATGCTTTCACTAGATGTGAGTAAATTTTTTTCATGAACTTTCAATGTTCAAACAATCTTCAAATATGATGTGTATCCGTATATGTATATGTATGTATCAACAACAACAACAACAACAAATTCCAGTGCTCACAAATTTACTTTCTGCTGTTTGGAAGTCCTCCTCATACTAATGACAATCATAAAAATGCCTCCTCAAAAAAACTGGCCACTTTTGGAAGAACTTCACGCAGGGTAACACCAAGTAGTTAGAAACTAATTCTACAGGGCCTTCTAAGATAACACTGTGTTTCTACATGATAAACATGGTTGTGGTTTTGATTACCTCAAACCAGGACAAACATAAATCAGTTTTTAGTTCCAAAACTTTCAATAACAAGGAGTGAACCAAATCTGAATACTTACAAATAAGCAGCACAACCACTCCTCACACACTGAAAAGAGGAAAAGAGGAGAGGTATGCCTGCAACATCAGAACTTCCTCTGAGCAGCTCTAGAAGGATCTTTAAAAAGCTGCAGCTGTTTATTGATGTTTTACAAGCATGTGAAAGTTATTGATCTGTTACATGGCTGATATTGATCCTAAATGTATAGTTCACTAATTGCCTGTTAATTCTGTGTTGCTAACAAATAAATAACTTCCATCCCGATCTGTTTAAAACTATGTAAAGCATGCAGTTTGTCCCAAATCTAGCAGGCTAAGAACAACAAAATATCTCATCAATTTTCCCCATCACACCTGAAAGACTACTTGACAAAAAAAGGTTTAACTTTTTTTCCTGTGTGGAACCTCCTCTGAAGCAAAAAGCAGATGGACTTGTCTCTAAGTGTCACAGCAAATATTCTTACCTTGTAGATGTTAACTACTGTCAGAAAGAAGTATGCAAGGTAAAATCAATAGTGAAAACATTACTGACATAGGTCAGAAAGTGAAATAATTCTTAGCCATTACTATTTTCTTTCAGCATACTTTTAGCATATTAAGTGCCTTTAAAAGCTGACAGCAACTACGATCAGGAACAGTTCCATTGAAATCCTTTCAGTAGTTTTCCTAAAAAAATGTTATTCAACAACTAAAAGATTTTTCCATGTGAAAAGTAAATGTAACTTAGACAAATATGACCTCTTCAGACGTATTATTTCTATCCGGTTGGATATGAAATTGACCACAATTTTAATTTATAACTATTTATAACCTATCAATTCAGCCTGCTTACTTGCCAGTTCAGTGCATGTCTTTCCTTCAAAGCAATGACTGGTAACCATGTACCAGGACCAGAGAGAGTTAGAACCTTGAAATTAACATACATGAGACTTAGCTGAAGCATGGGGATGTTGCAGAGCATTACTAAAGGCACAGTATCATGCAGCACAGAAATAGTGCTTCACTTGAATTAAGGTACCACTTACAAGAAACAACAACTATCCCAAAAATATTAAGACAAGAAATAATATACTAGTAGTCCTACTAGCTCGGTTCTCTCAGCGTGGCACTGTCTGCTACCCAGTTAAATCTTCAGCTAAGACTTTAGCTCAGGATCAATTCTTTTGTGTTTCATGATGTATTTCAGCACTGCTGTGTAAATATTGTCAGTAAGCAATCCTGGCAATGGGAAGCTTCACTTAATACTTTTTATAAAAAACACAAAATAGAATTAAACTGTCAAATATAAGTAAGACTTACCACAAATCCTCATTTCCTTTAGTTACTTGAGATTGCCGCAATGTCTCAAATCCTGGCTGTTATTCTATGAACAAAAAATAACAGCAAAAGGAGTTTGTGGTTGACCAAAACTTTATAAAATAACAAAACCCCACTCTTTTCTTCAGTATAATTCTGAAATTGAGCAAATGTCTCAAAGATTTGCATGGGTTTATGAAAGGGAGGTCCTGCTTAACCAACTTGATCTTTTTCTATGACCAAGTGATTCACCTTCTGGATGGGAGGAAGGCTGTGGATGTTGTCTACCTGAACTTTGATGAGGCCTTTGACACCATTTTCCACAGCATTCTCCTGGGGCAGCTGGCGAAGCATGGCATAGACAAGTGTACTCTTCACTGGGTTAAAAACTGGCTGGATGGCTGTGCCCAGAGAGTCGCAATTAATGGGGTGAAATCTTGTTGGCAACCAGTCACCAGTGCTGTCCCTCAGGGCTCAGTTTTGGGGCCAGTCTTGTTTGATGATCTGGATGAGGGGATTGAGTGCACCCTCAGTAAGTTTGCAGACAAACTAGGTGGGAGTGTTGATCTGCTTGAGGACAGGAAGTCTCTACAGAGGGACCTGGACAGGTTGGACCAATGGGCCAAGGTGAATTGCATAAGGTTCAATAAGGCCAAGTGCTGGGTCCTGCATTTTGGTCACAACAACCCTATGCAGCACTACAGGAAAGGACCTGGGGGTGCTGGTGGACCAACAGCATCTTAGCTTGTATCAGTAGTGGTCAGCAGGAGTAGGGAAGTGATGGTGCCTCTGTACTCAGCACTGCTGAGGCTTCACCTCGAGTACTGTGTCCAGTTCTGGGCACCTCACTGCAAGAACGACACTGAGGTGCTGGAGCGTGTCCAGAGGAGAGGTACCGGGCTGGTGAGGGGTCTAGAGAGCAAGTCCTATGAAGAGAGGCTAAAGGAACTGGGCATGTTTAGTTTGGAGAAGAGGAGGCTGAGGGGTGACCTCATTGTCCTCTACAACTACCTGAAAATAGGTTGTATAGAGATGGGTGGTAGCCTCTTCTCCCAAGGGGATAATGACAGAACCAGAGGACATGGGGTACAAAGTTTTAGCAGTGGAGATCTAGACTGGATACTAGGACAAATTACTTTAGTGAGAGAGTGGTCAGGCACTGGCACAGCCAGCCCAGGGAGGCGGCTGAGTCGCCATCCCTGGAAATATTTAAGAACCGTGCAGATGTGGCACTTCAGGGCACACTCTAGTGGCTGAAATTGTAGGGTGTGGGTTGTTTTTGGTTGGACTCGATGATCTCAGAGGTCCTTTCAAACCAGGCCAATGCTGTGATTTTCTTACTTACAAATCTGATTTTAGAGCCTTACCCTAATTGTACTTAAATAAAATTGAGCTTCTAGTCAGGATGTTCACAGACTGAATTTCAAAGGGGTGATGAGAAGGGTGTGGGGAGGTGTGCCTTAAATGCCAACACCTGAATTTTGGGTAGGCGCTGTAGCAGGAGTTGAGGAGAATTTAAAATCCACACTTACCCCGTAGGTGAGAGCTGATAAGGTACTGACCCCTCAGTATTTCTGGCCAGCTGCCACTGCACTACCACCCTGGCTGGCAGCCTCCCCTTTGCCCGGAGCTGACTAGTTTTGCCCCCATCAGGGCACAGGGACGCGCACAGGGAGGTGTAACGGGGACTCCTGGGGTCGTACCCAGCAGTGAAGGTGCAGGCGGTGCTTCAAGATGGCGACGCCACCTCATGCTGCCTCCCGCCCAAGGGAGCATGTGGGTCCCTGGCCGTGGGCAAGGGGCCCCTAATGGCGCCGTGGCGCTACCCCCGCCAGCACCGGGAGCTCTCCCACCCCTTGCCCGGCCTTGGTCTGAGGGGATGTGGCCCAGGGCTGTGAAGCCTGAACTGTGGCACTCCAGATGGTGGGGTGATGGTGGGGTGAACCCAGAGGATTAAGGTAAAGTGTGCTGGGTTTTAGACCGTTCCTCTTCCAGTTTTCACTCCGCGGGCTCACACAGAGGCTGTAGAAGCCTGTCTGTGGATTGGCCGATGGTCTCCCACAGAGATAATTATTTCTCTTAACAAATGAGAGTTGGATTCGTTGAAGCCAGAGTAATGCACACGTCCACACTGGAGGGACTGCATTTGCTGGGGCCTCTCGGCTTGCAGCCTATCTCATGTTCTGCTGGCATAAACACATGACTTAGGTTAAACTATCAGGCATATCTATGGTAACGTCTGCAAAATAAACATGTTCATTGTTTCTTTCCTGAGCATTACATTTCTGACTGCTTAATAAAAATACACATAGTATTTCATCCCCAAGCCAGGAATCTCTCTAGGTAAACCAGATACATGCTCTAGTACCAGAGAAAGTATTTTCTCTATTCATGAGCAAGAGTGTCGGCTACTCAATAGACTTTTATAATGTCCTCGGTGCAGTTGGATCCTCTTATGACCAAGGGAGGGTAATAAGCAGCTGTGTTTCCACCAACGTATGGTCTGGCAGATGAGGTACTGATCTATTTTATGTGGATATACAAGTTAGTATTCCCCACGCCAGTCAATACTCATGGTTGTAACTGAAGGTGCACTAGTGTAGTTATGCTGATATGCATATCCCAATATGAAAAAGTCCTAACTTTTCACACATTTGCATTTGCAAATAAATCATGGCTTGGAAGATCATTCTAATGTTAGGCAGAAATCAAAGTAACACAAAGAAACCTACTTGCGGGTAGCATGTCTAGAAAAATGTCACCTTCCTTAGTAGCCTGTAACTCTAAACATTGTCCTTGATGGACAGTTTGAGTAGGCATGGGCACCTCAGTCAATGAACAACCTGATTTTAGTACAAGTTAAAGGTCTGTGCCCCTGCTTTGATGCTTAAGTTACAAAACTTAAGTGATTAAGTGGAGTGAAATGCAAATTAAATGGATTGAGGTCAAATTGTCTCAACAGAATGTTTAAAATGGCATAAAATGCCTTACCTGTCATGAATTTATCTTCCTCTTCCCTCTACAAGAGGGCACAGTTGTCATTAGTGACTTTTTCATATTTGTCTAAGCTTATTGTAAAAAAATGATACATAAAAATTAAATTATACTTGTTGAAAATGGCAGTGAGAAGTCAAGAGGTTCCCATACACTACTGTAATAAAGCTTTTCGGTGCAGGACAAGACAGATATTTAAGACAGCTTCAGCACACCTCACCTGCAGGCTTCATTCCTTCTAAGAAAGTATTATTGTCCTAGCTATTCCAAGGGAGATAGACAATTGAGTAGAAATGAGTAAAACCACAAGAAAATACTAGTTCATTGCATTTTTTCCTTACTGTAATCATACAGTGGGCATTTGTATGAGAGCAGCAAGGGAAAAGATATTTCTGGAAATCAGAAAAGTAATTTATGTTGCTTTTATCACAGAATTTCTTTGAAATAAAATCTTTATATGTGTTTAGGAAAAGGGTTTGTCACTAACATATCATCTTGGAGCAGGTTTAGAAATACAAGCCATTCCTGTCTCTTTACAAATGAATTCGGTAAGACCAGTCTGCTGAGATTAAAAATAGCCCTACCGATACCTTTCAAGTGCTTCCCAACCACGGAACTCTATTTTAGGGAAACAAAAGCTGTGGGTGAGATACCCTTTGCTTGTCTTTGGGCAAGGTCCCCATAGCAGTCTGCATAAGGAACACATCACAAAACAAAATGAACTGGTGAAAGTTTAAAAGAAGCAGATAAGAACAGCTTCATTTATTAGGTCCCGATATGGAAAAAATAGTCAGGCATCTGCTTTCTGTGCCAGACAGAAATGCTGACAATAAGCAGCCCTAAAACCACAGATAACTGTCACAGCTATGAACACGTTTCAGTCTTAATTCGGCATTAGGATAGCTTTACAGAAGATAAATTATCCAAAATAGTGACTAATCCAATATATAAAATATCAGTGGGTATGAAAATGTATGGAAATTTATTAAAAGTGGGGAAAAGAAAGTGGTAAGTTTGCCATCTTCTTCACCATGGATAATCATCTGGCTGTCGTTTTATAGTCATTATCCTTTATTTAACAAACATAAAGCATATCATACACAGTTACTGTTTTCCCTGGAGGTATAAAGTGGGGGACACAAATGTATGAGCCCGGGTTGTGAATGAAAGTAATGTAACCTTCATTAAGTTTGCATTTGCTTGCTGTCACACTGCTAATAATTGCCCCAGTAATCCAGACCCACTCTGGGAAAGCATGATCACAAAAATTCTAGTTACTGCTGTAACTCTTAAGGACAGCTTTCGTTTGCTGCTGGTTTTCGTATGCCAAACGCAGGAAAAAAATAATATGCCCCAAATTCCAGGCTTTTCTTATGCTTTGTAGGCCGATTCATGTATATTCCTTAAAAAAAAAACAAGTACAGTTGATTTTGATCTTTGGGAAGTCCTTAGAAATTTCTACCTGGAAACAGGACTTGTTCTTCCTGGCTGCTGTAAGGGAGGGGGCTGGGGGTGTAACAGTACCACATGTTTATAAAGCATGCTATTTCCTCTCATGCTTTTTTGTTTCCTACAGCACTGAAAAGCTTTTAACAATTTAGACAATTTGTTAGGTTACAAGTCTGGGTTTCAGGTTAAATGGTTGAACCATTTCTAACAAGGTGTGCAGGGAAGAACTACTGCTGGGAGCTATCACAGAACGGCAGAACTAAGACCTTTTCTGTTCACTCTTCAGCACTCTACCAAAAATAATTTGATTTAAATGCAAAGGGGGTAAGAGTGGAATGAGAGCTGAGGAGTGAAAGGAGACGGTAAGAACAGGGGAGAGGAAAATGACTGTGACTGGGAGCTGGAAGACTGGACGAGGGACAGAGACTGGTTGAGCAGGAGACTGGGGAAGAGTGTAGGCATGAACTGTTTGGGCAAAGCACCTGGAGATGATGATGATCAGAGAGGTGAGAAGAACATATGAAAAACCACTAAGGGAAACAGATGGAGACACCTGATGAGAAATTGAGGTGTAAAACTGAGCCTGCCTGGCTGAAGAGAGTGTAGGCCGAGAAATGGTGAGGAAACAGTGAGGAATCCAAGCAGGGAAACAGATCAAAAAGGAGGAAGAAGTGCTCTCACACTTGGATACCCAGAGCACTTTGGATAGACTCACATTCACTGGAGTTACAGGCAAAAGAGCGGAAGGAATGGAAATACAGAACTAGAGTTTTCATATACTTGAAGGAAGCGACTGTTTATAGGGTTTTACTGGTGTTTTTCCTGCCACCGTTTGTTCCTTTTTACATATAGCTATTTTGGGAGAAGGGGATTTCTATTTCTATGTAGATTCCTAAACCACGTTTATCACCATAGTAACTGTTGCAAATAGAAGCAGGACTGTTTGCCCTTGGCTGTTACATATATATGATTCTTTGCTGGACTGACGCTTTAAAAACAAATTAGTGAATGCTATAACTACTTATGCCACAGAAGTTTCAAAACATTATACCCATGTAAATAGAAAATTAACTTGTAACTTACAGTTATACTCATCACAGGCAAACAGAAAATTAACTTAAGATCTTACTAACCTTGATAGAAATATTGAGCTGATGTTCATCGGATCTGAGCATAGAATTTGCTTAAGAGAGGTTCTCTTTAAGCCTGGTTTGTACTCAACTGCACTCAAACCTCATTTCTCATCAACATTAAGCTTTAGATCTTCATATACAGCAGTGGAAAGAGGGGGTCACATACACACTATTATTTAAAGCACCATCACATTTCTTCTGTTTTAGTGAAATAGCCACACTGGGAATGCCCGTAGGAACCCAAAGCTGTGGCTCACGCTGAACATCCTACGAGAGCGTTGCAGGGTCCGGCGGCACATGAAACCATTGCTGCTAGCAGAAGCAAAGTACTGAGCTGTTTGGAATCGTCCTGCCCTTCTGAGAAGCAGATGCCTCTGACTGAATTGTGATTTTCCGGAAGAACAAGAGGCTCTTTGGCATTGACTTTTGTCTGGCAAGGTCCTTTGCACAAAGCCACTGCTTCTTGAGCTACAAAATGTTGTCTTTCTCTGAAAGATGGCTTGTCTAAGAGCAGTGACTTGTGGTTCCTAAATACCACTGGAGTGAGAGCTGGGCAGAAGCCATTTATCTCACAGGAGTATCTTGCCTCAGAGGCAAGAGCTTCTGACTTTCATCCATTTAGCAAAGGCAGCTGAGATACAAATATTGCTCTTTGTGAGAAGCTTAGCTTCTATTTTCTGTTTAGTTCTGAACTCAGTGGTAACAGAAGCCTATGCCTGGCATGGGGGCAAGCAGCTGGTTTGTTCCCATTTCGGGCAACTGCTTCCTTCTTAACAATACACCCAGTGGGAATCAAAAGCCTTCCTCCAGCATAAGCCACATAATCTCTAGAAATATCATCAGTATCTTTGTAACATAAAGGTTCCTAAGGAAGTTGGAGATCACAGGCACGTTCTTCCATCCACTTTGATCACCAAGGCAGAACTTTAGCTGGAACCAAAATTCTTCATGGTTTACAAATACTAGCAATTTAGCTTTTGGATGCCAGAAGAACATTTTATCTTACAAACTGCTGGCCTCAAAGTTTCAAAGTAGGAAGGTAGGGACTATCTAAAGCTAGGAACCAGGGTTTAGGAAGTTTTTACAATGGTTTCTTAAAGTGATGAACTCCTTCCTTCAACAGACACCTTCAGCAATTTTTCCAGAGATACCTTTAATAAATAACAGTAATACCACTTTAGTGACACTTGCTGATGTTAAAACCTTTAACCCTTAAAATCATAGAATACCGGGGTGGAGGAACCCTCAAGGATCATCTGGTCCAAACTTTCTTGGCAAAAGCATGGTCCAGCCAAGATGGTCTAGTACCTTGTCCAGCCGAATCCTAAGACTATCCACTACAGGGGAATCCACCACTTCCCTGGGAGATGTGGACCCATTCATATTAGAAACTGGCACTGCATTCACAAACAAAACAAAGGCATTTATTTGGAACATCACAATGAAAATACATGATCCAGAAGACAAATAAATTAGTAACTTTGGTTCAACTTTGGAAACTGCCAGGAAGACTAGTCACAAACCCCATGTTTGCAGAGAACAGTTAATGGTCATTTTGAAAAACAACTTCCACAAGCAAGAAACTGTAGCAGAAAACCAAACCTGTTCAGGATAAGCAAGTACCTTAAGTTTTAAGGCAAGCTCACGAATCTTTGTCACATTTAAGTGCCTTGGAAATACCACAAATGTTAAAACGCTTTTCATCTTGAATTACTTAAAAACTAAGACACAGGCTCCTCCTAGTGGTAAAAACAGAAGGATTATTCATTTTGTTTTAAGAATCTTCTAGCACTATTTATTATTACTAATTATTCTCCAGTATGCTTCCATTTGGTTCTGGAAGGTTTAGAAGCCTCCACAACAATCTTGCTGCTGCTAAGGACCTCAGAATAAGCTGGGCATGACAAAACACATGCAAATCACTGTAATTTTATTTTTTTTCTCCAAATTAAAGTTTCTGTATTCCTCAATGCTTAGGAGTGACAAGTGAGGGTGGAAAGGATGGAAGGCTGCATTCCAAAAGATGTATGCTTTTATACCAATTTTAAATTCAACCTTCACATCCACATTAGTATCCAGAGAATAGCACTGTGTATTCAGCAGTGGAAACGCTGCGTGGCGTGCCCTTGGCTCAGGTGAATACACTACATCCCAACAGCCAGAACACCTGCCAAGTCACCACCATCCAGTACAAGAAACATTCTGTAGATTTCAAACACCTATCTCATTCTGAGGCCAAGTCACCCAAAGAGCAGAAGCCTGGTTCCAGTCCACTTGCTGAGGTTGTTACTGATTCTAACTTGCCACTGAACAGCAAAGTGCCATAATTATTTAGCCACACCTCTTCTTTAAAAATAATAATAAAAAAATCTGTCAAATTGGAGAGAGAGCAACTTTTATGATCAGGCTCTTTGAAAATTTTATTCTGGACTGAAGTTTCTCAGGAGTCTAGAGTGTACAGCACTATGGAATTTATGATTTTGAGTCACAAATGCACTTGGCAAAAAATACAGCTTCTATAGGGGAAAAAGAAAGGAGCTGCATATAGTAAGTGATATTCTACATTTAATATTTTAAACCCTAACCTTCTTCTTATAATTTTAAGTTAACTGGTCTGAATATGTTAGTAGGCCTATGAACATAAAGTTAACTTAAAAATTAATATTGGATACCTAAGTGGGACCCAGTAGTGCAGTAAATGGAAGATCTATTGTAGAGCAAAGTGATTTCAGTCTTAATTGTACTTGCAATCTAGTAGTATTGAGAATATTACAATTGCTAAAATTCAGATATTGCTGTAAGGAAATTTGTAGTCTCAGAAAACAAACCAAAATAAAACAGGCTATTTTCAGAGTTTCCAATTTCAGTTTTTAGACATTGCTTCTATCTGTAAGCGTACAAGAAAAAACCCCAGCCAACAGTATTTCAGATGTGTCTGTTTTCCCTATTCATCTTTTTCAAACCCTCTAAAAATAACCCCAAATCACATGGATGTTATGATAGAAGAAAAATAGCAAAAACTACTTCCCTGCTTATATGGAAAGAAATGTAGATTTTAATTTATAGTCTTCTCTTGTTCATTATTTCATAGATGTATGATCTATCTTGTATATTATTACATTGATTTCAGACAAGCTGCATCAATAGAAAAGCACAGGAGGATGAAAATCAGTTGCTGGTTGAATGACATTTTATTTTCACATTCAGACAGCTGTACAGTTTCTATAAATAGATGTGGTACTATAATATTTACAGAATTTCCTCATCCATTACTAGTGTATTCCATTCAAACCAGTAGATACCCTGACAAAGCCAAAACAGGGCTATTTCTGGGTGCATTTACTCAGACTTTGATGTCAAAACATACAATACATAGGTTTGCATCAGATCATTTTTTCTAGATATTTTACATGGAACATTATTTTCTCTAGACAGTCTCTCCTCCCAGCATCCTCAGAGCTTTCCAGACAGAAGCAGCACAGTTCAGGAACAAAACAAGAAGCAAAAAACATTCATATTCAGCCTACTTAAAAATAAGGAATGTGGTGGATAGTTTTAACTGCAGGAATTTCATTATACATTAAACACAGTATTTGCCAGATTCTCTGATATACAGGTACAGGCTGAAATAAGGTAGTAGATAGAAAAAAATGGAGACAACACAATCCTTTGGGCTTCTGAACATGTTCTGCAGGTTGCTATAGAAGTACCTTCTGTAGAGTATAATTTCAGACCCCAAAAGACCTGGGTCTGCCATGAGCTTCTGCCAGTAGTGTCTCCAAGTTTTACATTCCATTTATTTTCTAATCCCTGTGATTAACTGCTTCAGGCAGTGCTGACATGCACCTGTTTCCTTCTGGGTAACCTACAAATGTTGNAAAAAAGGAATTCCAAGGACTGGCCAGAGTAGGTCGCTCATAGCGGGATGCTGATGCTCAAAACCATCTGATTAACAGCTCATATAAAAACTCCATTAAGGGTGAATTCAGGAGACTGAGCAGTGAAGTCTTAGGTTTTTCTATGGGGAAAGACTTGCAGGGTCATACATAATTAATCACGTTCTCATAGAAGACAGTAAAGTGAGCTCCAGGAACTGCAGTAAAAATGGGAGTACTGCACGTCAACGTGCCAAAGGGTAGGTATTTCCCAATATCATAATCAACTGGAAACTGGTCGAGGTGGTTTGCTTTTGTTTTCTGCCTCTTTTCCACGAACGGCAGCCACATAAGAGAAGAGACACAGCACGGAGTAGCAGATCTCATGAGCCTGCAAGAATTCAGAAAAGGAGATAATGAAAATCAGATAATTTAGTGTTTTACAAATTCCACTGCACATTTTGTATTTTGCTGTATGTCTTCCTCCATGGGATGACTACTCTGACTACGGACAAAATCAGGAAAAAGTGTCCCATGCTGAATAAGAAAAGCCTTACAGCAAATAAAAACCTCTTTGGGGATAAAAACATTAGTTGCTTGATGTATGATTCTAGTAATTTTAAAGAGCAGTATGCTAAGGTAAAAGTTAGCCAGCTGGCTTTATAGAAAACATCCTACATAGAATCATACGATCACAGAATTGTCTAGGTTGGAAGAGACCTTTAAGATCATCTCGTCCAACCATCAACCTAACTCT
>VZTM01004888.1:187221-201514 GCA_013400555.1 Jacana jacana | reverse complement strand
TAGCAGATCTCATGAGCCTGCAAGAATTCAGAAAAGGAGATAATGAAAATCAGATAATTTAGTGTTTTACAAATTCCACTGCACATTTTGTATTTTGCTGTATGTCTTCCTCCATGGGATGACTACTCTGACTACGGACAAAATCAGGAAAAAGTGTCCCATGCTGAATAAGAAAAGCCTTACAGCAAATAAAAACCTCTTTGGGGATAAAAACATTAGTTGCTTGATGTATGATTCTAGTAATTTTAAAGAGCAGTATGCTAAGGTAAAAGTTAGCCAGCTGGCTTTATAGAAAACATCCTACATAGAATCATACGATCACAGAATTGTCTAGGTTGGAAGAGACCTTTAAGATCATCTCGTCCAACCATCAACCTAACTCTGATAAAGACCATCACTAAACCCCGTCTCTAAGTGCTGTCTACCCATCTACATTTGCTTTTGGTCTGTTGTATGAAGCTACAAGAAATCTTTTGGGAGAGGTTGAAAGAACTCATTAAAAAAGACTAAAACTAAACACCCAATACTGTACCTTGAGTCGTGAGATGATGGTATTCTTCCTTATTCACAACTACCTTTTTATGCTCCACAGTACAAGGACTAGTAATCCTTGTAATTTTTAACAAATACTATGAATCCATGGATGATACAAGCTTTTCTTTATACTTTTTACATTAAGAAACCCCACAACCCAACATTGCATGTTTCACATGAATACCAAGCAATTTTCCACTACCTTAAAGCAGAGGGTTTCACATAGCATTAGCAAGATTTACAATTATTGCTTTCAACTGATAAAAGGTGCCATTACTTCACAGAAAATCCTCTTTTGCATGCGACCTGCAGCAGAAGTCACTGAAGGTAAGACTTAGGCTTAGTTTATATCCTAGTTCTATCACTGGCTATTCTGGTGATTTTAAAGGTTCTTGTTCTGTAAATTGGCATTTATAATCTTTGTAAAGATAATGATCATAAAAACATGTTCTGTTGTATTATAGTACAAGTTGAAACACTTGTGTAAAATACAATTAATTTTCATTAAACAAGTTTCTCTTATTAAAAGATACAGCTATCTTCTTCTTAAATTACATATAGCGTAAGCATTTTGTTTCCAAATCATTCTTAGCTGCTTCAAGTAATTTTTCTCTCTCCGCTTGAAGGGCTGTGAGTTTCCATGCAATCACCAACTGTACTCACTGCACTTCAGACAAAAAAAAATAACTGGAGTCATTTCAATTCCAATGAGAATAATTCTGGTTTGTTCCTCATAAGCCTGATCACTGAACTACTATGTGTAGAAGTGCTGTGCAGCACTAGCAACTGCTGGTTGTCAAAACCCCACCAAACCACAGCAGTAACTCAGCTCTATGGCAGACATCAATACTTACACTGTTCTCTTGTACCTCACTGCTCACTTTCATGAGGAAATGGGATTTTTTTCATAAACTCAGCAATCATTTTATGCCCAGGAACTAGTCTCCCTTTCCAGCTGTCCAGTGGATTAAGGATTGTGTTCTTAGATTTAACAGTTTCATTAGCTCTTACTGTGCTAAAGTTCATGGCAAACCTTGCATCTTTATCTATCTTAACAAAAGAGAGACCATGCTTCCTGCACTACCTGTGAGTTCCTCTAGTTTCACAGAATCAATCACCAAGTTTTGTTGTCTTCTTTAAGGAAAACTATCATAAAAGAGCAGCTGGTGTTTCCTGCAGCATTAGCATTGCAAATCCTGCAATCTCAATGCAATTCTTTTTGCCACATGAAAATGGAATGATACATTCTCTAAAAACTACCAGAAGGCATCACAGTGGACTCACCATTGGCGTCTTGTACTTGTGGCTCACCACTTCTTTAGTTTCAGGAACTAAAACCGGACGGGCAAGAGACAAAACAAAAAGTTCAAAAAACGAGAGGAAAAGGGGAAATAAATAGCACAATGTTCCCATGGGAAAGGGAAGGGATGCACACAGACAGCAGGTGCAGGTACAGGGCACCTCACTATCCCTCACTTGTAGATACTTTTCCTTCTCTCTCTTTACATTACATATATCCCTGAAGATACCAATAACATAATCGTAAATTACTCAGCTTGGCAAAAACACTTCACTGCCTCTGTCTGGAAAACCACAGAAGATATCTGACAGTTCTTAGAGACTCTAGCTTTCCTCATGCTCCTTATTTACTGCTAGACAGCAAAATTAATGATAAAATCCCCTTAATGTCTATTATGATAAAACATAAACCAGCAATTCCACAGCAACTTGTCAGTACACGATTCCCAAAGATTGTATCCTCCAGGTGTTTGAATCCTTATTTGCTGAATAACAGATATCAAAAGAACTGCTAGACACACTAGTAAGTTAGTGAAATCCTTAAAAAAAAAAAAAAAGAAGGAACCAAGGGAGAAAATTTTCTAGAGTGGAAGACTGTTTCCCAGTTCTATTTCAAGAGTTTCTCAAGACATTCTTATTCCTAAGATGTTTGTGATGGTATTTACTTGACATAGTCACTGCAAAGGTTGCTTTTGACCAAGTTGGCTTAAAATAGAATATACTATTCTTAAAATCCCAGGTTTGTGGATTTCTTGAAGACTTCATATTATTAAGAGGATTAGGGCACTGATGAAAAATACCCACTATTCAGGAAATTTCACCCTGCTCTCTTGCACTACCCCAAACTAACAGAAAGGGAACAGGCATAATACAGCTAAAGAAAATTTGCCTATTCTCATCATGAAATGCATAAAAGAAGCGAGGTGTAACCATCCTGTTAGTGCATGTTGCATCTGAAGTGTGCCTGTGACCTACACTTGGTCTACAAAATTGTTGTGAACAGATACCATGGGAAATCACCAGGAGAGAACAAAGACCACACTAAGAACATAAAAATGGAAAATTTAAAGAGATCAGTGGAATACCAAGACCAACTTTGAATACTTCCCTTTCAGAATAGCTTGAAATTTGCCATGGAATTTCTGTGTCACAACAAAAAAATTTAGAAGTAGTAATACAGAAATTATGCAAACCCAAATCAGAGAAGTTCATGGAGGAAGGGTAAATGTTTTATTACACATAGTACTAGTGACAAGAAAAGAAACAGAGGCAGATGAGTTTAGTATGAATAACCAGGAAAAGTTCCACACCAAAACCTATCCATGCAGATGTTGTCTTTTCAACTATGATATGACATGGCTGAACACTGGAGAGGGAGAGGGATCACACTCTAAGGGGCCAAAATTAGGCAGTGCAGACTGGGTTCAAGAAAGCACTCTAAATATAAACCAGTGCCTACTAACTCTCATATGTCATGGTATTGTCATAGACAAAATGTACAGACTATGATTGTAAAAAGCAATGTATTACTGTTGTTTAATTTTTCAATTCTTTCTTTTCTTGGAGGTGGCAGTTACACTTAGGCCTGAGAAACAGGGGAAGTGCACACCCAGGCTGCACTGCCCCAGTGATACCAGTGACTAGAGCTGGGGAGATAAGGGGGTGCACATCCAAGCTGCCTTACCCGTTGGCACCAGATGTTCCAAATTAACTTCATGTCACCAGGGAATAAAGGTGGGAGTGAGGCTGGTGCACAGCCAAATAGGGTAGGACTTTTACAGCTGTGTAAGTCTCACTGCCTACTGGATAACACACAAATGTTCATATACTCTTCAAAAAGCAGGAAGGGAAAGCTGTGAGGACCTTGTGCCACGAGGGAAGGAGAGAAGGGAAGCTGTAAAGTCCTGTATTATATTTGAGAATAGGAAGAGAGGGAAAAGGAGAGCACCTCGGCAAGGTGCTGTCTCCCCACTTCACAGTCAGTAAATTGCCTTGTCTTTAAAGTAATTCTTCATAGTCCTTCCATAAGGAAAACCCTCCTGAGAGGACTAAGCTAGGAAGAGTAAGAAGAGTGGGTTTGGATTTACACTCCGAGAAGTCAAAGCACTACTGCTGCTACAATACAAAGGAAAAAGAAGAAGAAGGAGAAGAAAAAAAAAAAAAGAGACCCAAGCCTCAAATGAAGAGATTAACAGAAGTACTTTTCTTCTAACATTAAGTCATTCCTGATGCTGTTGAACTAGGTGGATGAAGGGAGTAAATTATTAAGCACCATCCTGGCAGCCTTTGGTCCTGTGAATGAAAATGTGGTGCTAACATAAAATGAGTTTAGGGGACATCACTTTACCTGCTGGAGAATGAAGGTTTTCATAGCAGCGGCGGTGAAGGGGCCACAAGAAAGTAAAGCACAAATACACAGCAGTAACTCAAATTCCAGAGGGAAGAGCCTTACATTTCCTCACTTACTCATATCTCCACTTCCATTTGTGGGCAACAACTCCTGAACTTCTGCTTTCCATCCTGCTCTGCATTCACAATTCCAAATTTCATGCTGCTACCTGAACCCATTATTAACACAACTCTTACATTTCCTGCTTAGATACCACCACCCTTGGAGCACTCACACTTGGCAAGATCAAATAAACAAATGTTGCATTGAAGTATTTCCCATCCGAGTGGAGTACATGTGCTTACCACTCTCTGTCTTCCTACAAGGAGACAGTACTTCCGTATGCTCCCACTACAATCAACCCGATCACAGAGCTCACAAAGTTTAATACAGCTAAATAGCTTCATTCCTAAGTCGTCCACACAAGATTTTGCTGAATGCTGTTCATTTGCTAATAGTAAACTAACGTTAACTTCTCTTGAACGGGACAGATTGGCCTATTTTCTTGTCTTTATAAAAATTTTTTATAAAGCAGTTCTGAGTAGTCTTTTATCACTGCACAAGAAGAAAGGTTAGCTCCCCCCCTACATCTTTCTTCCTTTCATCTTTCTCTTTATTAGCTGGATGGACAAATTATAAATCTCATTTCACACATTTAAATTGGTTCTTGTCTGTGATCTCTGTTTTGGGAGGAAGGTATATGGTATATTTAATTTAATTGATCTAATTTCTCAGGTTTTGCTTGTAGTGTCCAATTCTTGGTTTATTTTTAATTACTTCTTAAATTACCCTTTCAAAGGTTCCTTATCACAATTCTAGCTCTTGCAATAGGCCCTTGATTACAACATTTTCTGTAAAAAAGGTTATTTTTCTTACAGTCGTTTTACTAATTATTTAGGGACTGTATGACAGAGTCAATAGGAGTTGACTGGAAATAACTAAGTCAAACACCGTCTTTCTTCTTGTGCAAAATAAACTATTCAAAGAAATACCTGGAGTTAAAACCAGTCAAAAATGATTGCAAGATTTCACAAGCTGAAACCATTCTTCTAAGCTAATTTTATGGCTTCTGAACTCTCATCTTTGTAAAACTCATCAATAATCTTTTGCAGCCTTAAGCAATTTCTGTAGTTAGTAAAATGAATCATGGCTCTCAGGGTGAAAACACGGTATCAAAGGAATACACAACCATAAAGTACAGACAACTGCTGATTTTTTTCAGGGTTTAAATACCTGATTATTGGAACCATGAAGAACATTTTTCAGAAAATGGGAGAGTCACAAATTCAAATCCCAGTTTTCTGAGGGATTAATTTATGGCAAACAACAAGCGAACTGTAAGAATCCGAAAGGCTTTATCATTTGAATGCCTCAGAACGTTGTATCACAGGAAGGACACAACACATTAATATCGACAAAGACATCGATCTCATGTTAGTTGTCTTTTATATTCTAGGAGACAGTTTCTCAGCCAGAACATTCTATTCACAGCACCAAAGAACAATGAGAGTCTTGGCAAAGGGAGCTGTTGATTTAGCTTTTGATTAACAGCCGAAGTATGGGTGCTGATATACTATGAAAAGAATTGTAAATTTCATCTTCTTTATAAATGTTTCCTGCAAACACTTCAGACCTAGACAAATGTCTCTCAGATGGGTGGAAGAATAAACCGATACAGGTTTGGGGACAATTTCAAGAGAAGTATGCCTGTGACTGGCACTAACACTGAATACTAACCCAGAATTTTCCTCAAACTAGATAGTAGGCAGATTATATGTAACAGCAGTAACTGACCAAAATAGCACGAACTCTATTCCCCCTAGCCGTTCCTTTTCCACTCTTTACCAGCCATGCTCTGGAACAAAAACCACAGGAGAAATAAAGTGCAACCTGACAAAACATCTTCTGCTCTGTACAAGAAGATATTCCACATAGAGCAAAGAGGAAACTTGGCAATTAACAGTACTTCTTTGTAATGAAAACAAAGTGTGTTGAGAAACTGAAGTCCTGCTTAAATAGTTTCTCACATGAAAAAGGAACACGCAGAAGAAAATTCCTACACACATTCGAGTTAACTTGTGTTGTTTGCTTCAGAAGACTCAGAACATCATCTTTATCTACTAACAAAAAGCACATAGGCCACAAATCTTATACTGAAAATTATGTGTGAATTCTGATGTTAAGCCACCCATCTCTCGGTTAGGAGCCTCTTGTGCAATCTACATTTCTCTCCCATCTTTCCAACTGCAGTGCAACTCTGAATCCGACGACTGGAGATTTGAGTTACTGCCATGTGAGTACAGACCTAGTATCAAAATAATGTAATTACCAAATTCCTCCAGGACAAAGACTCCTCGCACAGTATTGCACTTTTTAATGTGATTCAGCTCTATGAAAACCTACAAAAACAGGAGAAAAAGTAACATAAAATTAGTCAGGCTTGTTTCTTTTTTAAAAACTAAAAACCAAAACTAAACAAAAACATCATCACAGCAGATACAACCTCAAGTGTTGTAGCATACACTACCGGTTCATTTACAGTTTAATATAGAAATAAAGGGTGAAATAAATAGTCAAAAGACAAACTTGCCACAATGCTAGAAATCAACAAATAACTTAAAAATGCTAAGAAGCGAAGACAGCAGAAGATGAAGTACCTTCCGCTCCTTGCAGGAGGAGAAAGCATGGAAGAGAAACGAAGGAGTTAGTAACTCTGACATATCCAACATTGCTACCCCTTCAGGCACTCAAATGAGTTATTGCAAAAAAGAATACCAACACACCTGAAATATGACAAAATAGGGGGACGAGAAAAAAGCTGGCTCCCAAATTTGGCATGGTTTGTAGCCTCTGATCCATCCCAGTTAGTTTCTGCCCCTCCATGCATCCTCCTCCGGCACAGAGGGCAGGTAAGGGGCACTGTACTTCCCACCCTGACACTGATCCTCCTAACCTATCCTGTAGTCAAATGTAATCCAATGAGGAACCATTCCTTCTCTTGGACAGCCTTGTTGTTTAAGATTTTACTAGGGTTTACGATATGCAAGCTGCATACAGATTCTTGGAACTGTCTCCTTTAAGCAGGTAGTACCACTTTTCTGCCTTAAGCAGGATGGGAGAGTCTGGACCTTTCTCTATTGTTCGTTCAATTCACATACAGCTGCTGCCAGCTGAGCAGTCACTCAGAAAGCAAACCTGCTTTAAACTTATGGTTTATGTACGTGAAACCCAAAAGACAAAAAATCCAGAACCTCGAAGCCAAGACTGCCTGAATAAACAGGCTCTCTGACCGTAATGAGTTTGCTCAATATCCAATCTATTTGAAGATACAAACCAGTCCCCTTCTTTTATGCACACCTCCAAAAGGATCAGAGATAGCACACAGATACAAGAAGCTGTAAAAAGTACTATAAGAATCAATATCAGTTTCTAATATATTCTAGTTTCTAGTATATTTGCTTTTTCAAGGCAAGAGGAACACTAAGAGTAACGCTGCCCTAAGACTCAGCGTAAGTCTATGTCCAGTACCTTAAAGAGACTCTGGCAAGACTATACTACAACCATCCGGCGCGACACTTTCAGTGCTTGTGCACTTACACCACCCTGACCTTGGGACCTTTTTTGACAAAAATGTTACTAGAGAAACTTAATTGTCTTGGCAAGAAGGGAAAAGAAATTCTGCAGCCCTCCTGAGTACGGTATTAGCCACACCCATAGATGATATGGCATCCAAGAAAAACAAAAGAAGACAACACCAAAAATTGTTGTGGTTTTTTTTTTAAAAAGCAATAGGTTTATCTGTATCACTAGAGATCAGTAAATGCACCATACATCTGAGAGAAGTCAGGCTGATGCTCAAGTAAAGGGGTTTTATTATTATTTTTATTAGCAGAGAACTAACAAACAAACTTAGGATATTTTTTGCTCAATGTAAAAACCTAAACTCCCACTTTCTTAATCAGACCATTTGAAGCTTGCTTTCTGCTTAAATTCAAGCCCTCAAGGGAAAGAAGCCTTAATACCATCTTTTTTGTTTGCCTGTTTTCACCCCTGTTCTGTAACAGTTTAGTTGGTCAAAAACATTTTACTTCTTGAGGAATAGTTACAGAGTAAACAAGTCAATCACGGAACCCTTTCTTTATTGCACTTAGTTTCCTTTATCCATAATATCTTCTGCCACAAGGTTTTGCTGGTACAAAATTCAGAAAGTCAACAGGAAAGCTCAGGTGCCACATTGGTTGTTTTATCTGGTAACAATAAAGCTGCCCGAGAGACTTGTCTGCCCCAGGTCCTCGTGATCCGAGTATAACGTTACGGGCTGTTGCATTTCCACAAGAACTATGAGCAAGATGAGAATTTATTGAGTTTGTCACAATTACAGTAAGTTATCCTTTTTCAGAAGGCACACGAGGTGATGGGCAATTTCTTGCTGTATTTTTTAATGGACAAAGATGCTCTCGTCTCAATTAGAAAACAAGCACAAAGGAAATAACAGTTACTTACCCTAGGGAAACTGTGGTTCTTCAAGACAGAGCATTCAGTGTGGATCCTACTGTAGATGGGCATGTGCCTGCTGCATTTTATTAAACTTCCATCTATTTTTGACACAGATGAATTCGTAACAGGGACAGAGTTACTGAGTCCCAATATTACAACATATTTTGTAAATGTAAACTCAGAATAATCTGCCAGTGCCACAGGTAGACTTGATTCCTCCCTATTCTAAAGGAGTTCTCTGACCTGCTGGGCACCAACAGACTTGAACATTTTCCTTCTTAAACTTAAGTGTGCTGCCATGATGAGACCATTTGTGAACAGTAAAGGCAACTATTGTGTCAATAAGCTGACCCACCACGCTTCTAAGACATTTCCTATGGAATTCAACAAGGCGGGAAGGAAGCATACACCCTGAAAAATCAAGAGCCTTCAAAAACAGTTTCATGAAAGCCAGCACAATCCTAACCCTGAAGCAGGATGTTCAGTCTTCTCAGGTAGGACAGAATAGACTCCATTTATCTTACATTTAAAAAAAAAAAGTGGAAATCCCTCCTTCCTATGTTCTAAATGAATTATTTCTATGACATCCAACAAGCAGAGAAACGGAAATCCCTTCTGTTAGTAAGATGCATTGCTGAAAAAGGGAATTGGAAAGATGGCCAAGAACAGGGCCTGTATATGGAGTACAGAGAGAAAGATGAAGAGAGGGCTGTATGTGATGAAGTCCTGTGGCATTTGCTGATCAGTAGCCCCATCCAAACTCAACAGAAACAGAAAAAGCCATTTTCAACAGAAATGTGGCTGTAGGATCCTAGTTTTAATCATGCTCATATAAATATTCTGAAATCAGCTGCCTCGCAGAGCAATTAATACAATTTATATGAAAATTGGAAAGGAGAATTCATCTCTAGTAGCAGACTTTTTATCAAGAAAGCAGTCCACTGGACGAGTGTTAGGATAAGAATGTAACCATCCTTTAGCTCCACAGATCATGAAATTGGATAGGGTTCTTTTTTTTTTCTTTTGGTGGTGCAACTAGAAGGAATTCTTCATGTAGTAACTCCTACAGTTGCCCATTCTGTACAGACCCTCAAATAGCAAACTTTTGATATCTGTTTAGACACTTTGTTTTGAGAAGGAAAACAAGGATAAGTCTTAGCTCCACTAAATGGTACCAAATGCCCTTGCTAGCTGGCAACGTAAATCTAAGAGACCAAGAATTAAACACATTGAGTAAGTGAAATGTATTTTCTTGTTTCATTATCCATCTTAATGGAAACTCATCTGGCTACAGCCTCATTGGAAAACTGATGAAGAGGAGGAATAAGCTTTAGGGTGGGGGAGGCAGCTGGCATACTTCCTGGGTCTGACCTGCACAGACTGTCTTCCAGACAAGATGCAGTAATTTTCATCACAGACCCCAGATTGGACCTCCGTTCTGTTGTGCGGAAGGATATGACAAAGTTAGCGCTCGAGGAGTGCTGGTGGTAGCACAGGACTCTGTACCCGTGGTAGGAAATTCAACTGGTAATACTCCTGACAGTAGTATAATAACAATCAGCACCAGGTTTCCCTAAGGATTATTTCAGAATATCATTCCAAACCTTCAGGGAAAAAAAAAAACCCAAAGACAAGGGTATGTTCTAGGAATTGGAGTTTTTCTTTTGGACAGATGCATGTGTGCTCAATATGTGCTTAACACGGAGTGTCTCTGTCTTGTGAAGATGCCTGTTACGCTGCAGAAACCCTGATGATGAAGATGCAGCAATGTCCTGGGTAGAGGTAAAACGGAACCTATTTTCTTTTTGGTAATTTTACTTTTTGGTTTTGTCTTCTAACTGAACTGGAGTTTCTGCAGTTTACAGCCTATTTTTCAGACAGTGTCTGCCTCTAACAGGTAACGTCTAATGTTCATAGTTAATACTTTTCTCACCGCAAATGCATATATGCTTGGCTGTTGAAATAGAGTAATCTCCATAGACTGCTCAAGAAATGAGCATTTTGAGCTTAACGGTGTTTTTGACTCCTGAAGAAGAAAAAGGAGAAACAAACAGAACTTCCTCATGGTGTGTTCTTACCTCAGGGCAAAGTAAATTCTATTACATACATCCCTAATCATCATCAAACTGCTGCCAAGGTTTAATTTTCAAAAGCTTTAGGCCCTTGCCATTTCCAGTAACTACAAAAATTCATTCTGTACTACCAATATATTCCTCTCACGTTCTTTGTACTTCAAGATCGCCAACTAAAAGTTAAAATCTATAACTAAGTCAGGCAGAGTGCTCCATCACAGAGTAGGTTTGAAATACTACAGCAGGCCAGCTGTACTCCAGGTTCTACCCTGGTAATGGACAGGAAGAAAACTGAAGGAGATTCACAATCTCCACTCCTTATACTGGCACATATGAACTCAAAGAGGCACTTGGTGCTGCTGTGACCTTGGGAGAAGTAGTAAAGATTCTGAGCATGTGTGTTCAAGATGCACGTGCACTTCCAGTGGGATCTACACTGATGTATCCTCAAAGAAGAGCAAAGCTTGTGTGGGGAGAAAAGTCCAGTCAGGAGGAAAGGAAAAAACACTCCACAGAGGACTCACAGAAGCAAAAATTTCTCTCTTTCTCTCTCTCTCTCTCTCTCTCACACACACTCTCTCTCCCCCCTAAAAATTGATTCTACTATCTAGCATAGCATGCATTTAATATCATATGCAAAACAAAAAACACAAAGCAAAATAAAAAACAAGGATCAAAGGAAGCAACAGAAACAACATCCAGAGAAAGGAAGAAATGACAATTCTAGTTGTGTTTCCTCTATGCCCACAAGGTCTGCTATTTGGAAGTTAAAAAAAAAACCAACTAGTAATTTTTTCTTACTTTTGTGAATTATAGCAAGAGCCACTTTCCCTTTTATTTTCATGCTAAGTTCCAGTGATGATTTTTCAAATTTTCAAACAAGACAGATTAAATACGATGTGGAAGGTTGCCCTCTGTACCTACAATATTCAAACACTGTATCTTTAAGGTTGAGTGCTTCTGGCGTCAGGGTATGTCCCCAGCCTGGAGCGTCACAGCAGTTCAGATTACAATTGATCACTCTTTCTGTCCTATAGCACACTGCCTGCCATTTGTTTTGTGCTTAGACAATTCAGACCACCAGAAATAAGAAATCGAAACCCGCATCAACGTTGCTCTTCAGTTTCCCTGAGGATTTTAATTTCAGTGTATTTTTACATACATCTATAGATTTATATATGCATGTGTGTTTGTGTGTGAATACACATATGGGTTTTTACCCCCATCAGGTTATCTCTTGACCTTGTTGACACTTTGGGAAGAGGAAACACATATAGAGGCGTGCTGCAAAAAGCTTCATGCTCACAGTCTTCTCATAAGATCTCCCTCATACCTGACTGTGCATAAATTTCAGGTTAATTCCTTCCAGTGTGACCTGAAGAAGACCTCCTTCACCAGTTTTCATATCCTGCACAGGGAACTCGCCACCCAACTCAGGACCTGTGTCATGTTAATAACAAAAAAGAACAAAAAACAAGCAAACAAACAAATCAAAGAAAACCAAAGTGAAACAAACAAGAAAAATTATCCAGATAGACAAAAAGAACAGAAAGCTGACAGCCAAGTCATGATATGTGGAATGAAAATATAAAGTAATACAAACATAATTCCCATTTGATGTGCGTAATGAGGGGACACTACTAAGAATAGCAGGGAGCATTTCAGTAGAATCCACTCACTAATGACAGGCTTCTGAAAACCACCAGACTTCATAACCAATTTCATCCTGGTTACATGCAGGGACATCGACGTCAACTCAGTCTGTATTTATTGTAGTTCATATTGGGGTTTTGTTTGTTTGTTTTAAATGCCAAATTTCATTTCTGCATGGTAAGACCTTGCAATCATGTAATCCCACTTACAGCATAGTCTTAAATTCAGGCACACAAGCAAACACAAACCAGGCTTTCACTTGTGAGCTTGGTTTTGTATGACACTGTTTTATGCTTTCAGCAATGAAAAAGTCAATATAACAACGAATGACAATTTAATAAAGAACATTAATAGATTACTATCTAGGCCTTTTCATCTAGTTTCTTTTCATTCAGTTCAGCAAGAAAATGCTTTTCTATAATGATTTTTTTTTAAATTACGTTTATGCAGAACCACTGAACTCTGGAGAATGGCTTTCAAACACACTTGTAATACTACATTATTGACCAATTCTTAAAATAGCTTTCAAAGACACTTTTGCCTCCTCTACATTCAGTGAAAGTCCAGTCCTTCCTCAGATTGAAGTCCCCCAACTCAAACTGGACTAATAATAGGAAAAAGAAAATGGTGGCTCTCCCAGGTTCCAACATCTAACTGAGGGCTGACTGCCTAGGATGCCAGATTTAAATGCAAGTCATTTTCTCAGTCATCCTGATGACAGTTATGAGTATAAAATAGTAGAGATCTGAGTAGATCCCTCAGATTTGGCATTAATACACGCCTAAAATAGGCTTGTACCTCACAGCATGGCTCCTAGAGTTCTAGGATCCACTTGAAAAAATAAAGCAATAGTTGCATCAAACCCACAAAACCCCAGTGATGTTACCTTGAGCCTGCACACAGACTCCAGCTGGGAAGAAACAACCATCTTATGAAGGTATAAAGTAAGCCACCTTCCTGCTTGTTACCCACATACGTACACCACCTGATGCTCTGAGGACTGAGAAAAATGGAAAACTGCCTTCCCAAGTACTCAGTCTCCCAAAATTGCAAATCCACCTTTTTCGGGGTTTTTTTTGACTCAACAGGAAAAGAACTGTGGTGTTTGCCAAAAAAAGTTTCACCAGTATTATTATACTTTCCTGTCCCAGACGATGATGCAAAACCAAGAAGAATGTCTACACTGGAGAAGAGATACCGATACATGGACTCTGGGTTAACTACACCTTTTGACTTGCACCAGGTATTTTCCAATACAGAAAAGGGTTTTACACTGAAAGCCTACAGAAAGCTGCAGATTCATCACTCTAGATTCACTAAGAAAAAAAGCCTACTTATTAGGCTCCATTTTCAACACAAAGTGGACAAAATAGTTGTATGTCTCAATCAAGAATATAAGGAGTAGGTAGCCAACCATGAAAAGAAAGCAAAGCTGAAGTTTCATGGTCTTTTCTAGTTGTTACCATTTTACTAGCAGCTTGTCCTCCTTACATGTAAGTCTTCTTTATACAGGTGTTTTGGCTTCATTTATATTTACTGAGGTATATGGGGGCAAGCTAATGATAGCACTAAGTCTGCTACATACACACGGATGATGCACAAAGCTACCCTAAGATTTCCAAATTAAAGGAGAAGTCATTACTGAAAAAAAAATAATTGCTGATTGCAGATTAAATGACAAACATTCCAACAAGCAAAATCTTGTACCTGGTTTAATGCTTTGCTGTCTTGCTGCTGCTCGCTCCATACTGTCTTTTACACAGTAGTACAATTCTCGACACTAACATATAAAAGAGCAATGCAATGTTATTTTTCCAAATTATTAAGGGAAAAAAAGAGCAAGATTCTA
>VZTM01004888.1:129067-187182 GCA_013400555.1 Jacana jacana | reverse complement strand
AAAAAGAGCAAAGTCCCATGGCCTATAGAAGTTCAACCACAGCTAATTACCAGATGGTATTTATACTTATTTTTCAAGCTGACAGTGAAACACTTTGAATCATTTCATAGCACAAGCTAGTGAAGAGTTCATGGCTTGGCACATGCTCATGAGCAATCCCATCAAGTTTACTCAGTTTCCTAGTGTAGAAAAAGACTCAAAAAAATATCACAATCTCTCTTTTTTGGCTTCCAGGAATCAACATTACTGGTCACGTTTATACGATTTATCAATTTACTTGTGCCATATTTTTCTACTCATCTTCCTCAAACTTCCCTCTCTAGAATCAAATAACAGATGAGCCATAATCTCAGAGCAGAATTTAGAAAGATTTTCTACCAGAAGCTCAACATACATGTAATTAATTTTCTAAGTAACTTCTGTGGCATACTGGTTTTGTCCTCCTTCCATTTGTATTCACACCTGCATCGTGATGTAGAAAATGAACTTAAAGCAGAAATCTAATCCTTTGATACATCTCAAAGCTCTAAACCTTTCGATATATTATTTGGCATTTACAAATCTTTAGCTCTTGTTTGCTGGTCATTGCGTAGGAATTACTGGAGTTCTAAATGCTAATGGAGTTCTCCAAATAGGCTTAAGCTACTTCTTTTGCAGTTAATCATAAGGAGAGGAAAAGGGCTTTCCTATTAGAGGAGAACGTAGGCATATATGGAATAAATATGAAAGAAATATTTTATCTGATTGGTCAGTTTGGGTTAGTTATCGAAAATGACACCATTAACTCAATTACTATGACATAGTTTTATTTAGATGAATCTACCATGAATCTACCACAATATTTTTACTACGTTTATAAATCTGTAAGCTCACACAATATTTAGTCATGCTGATGCTTTCCTCCTTCTAACTGAAAAAACAAGTGAAAACTACACATTTAATTTCTTAAATTGCATTCTGCTGTACTGTTGGTCTTCAGGTAAATGACAATGCATAATGCCAGCTTCAGAGGTCAGTGCTGTTAGGCAGCCATTGCAGTTCAGTAACGAGAGCTGGAAAGAGAATACTATTTTTGGATTAAACATGGAATATGACACACCAAGCCCTTGCTTGTTCTATGCAGTTTTCCCTCAGTAACGTGTGCGTTAAAAAAGGTGCGTACCTTCTTCGTGTAGAACTTGTTCAGTTGTGTCTCCTGACCATTTCTCCGCCAGAGGCACAGCACTTTTGTTTTGGGACAGTAAGTCATGTTGATGAGCTTCTCATACCACCAACGTTCATACACGGTTCCAATGTTGCTTCTCAGCACAATGCAATCATCACATACCTGGGAGCACAGAATATTACATAAAGTTTCCAATATTACTTATTGAACACTGTCCGTTGCATTCATCTTAATGATTCTTGTCTCTACCTCCATGAAAAATATGTCTCCTGTTGTGTCTGTCCCAGCATGTACTACGAAAGTCTGCTTCTTGATGTGGCGGCTGCCACTGGGTCTCACAGGGAGTTCCCGTCCGTTCTAGAGGGGAAAAAAAAGCCATCGTTAACAAACTTTGGAACCAATTTCTCCTGCTCTATAGAAAAAAGTCCAGTAGGTGACACTAGAAGCATTTTTAACAAATGAAAGAAAAAAGTATTTTTAACACAGTGGATCGGAGGCAATTTTGGACAAAGCCTTAAACAAGACACTCTAGAAAGTGTATTCTCAACAAGTGTCACTGAGTTAACACGGCACACAGCTGGTACCCTACTCAGTATGGGATAGCAAGGGGTCCGGGTTCCAGTGACATCGCAGTAAACTGGTCTGTTATAACTGTGTCCTTTCTGTACATAAAACTAAGTTCCAAATGTAAAACTTGCATCCAACCTTGTGACAGTTGTGTTAAAAGCTAGCTAGTTTTCACTGTAACGTTAACATATATTCTTACAGGATGTAAGGTTTATTCTGCACAGCAGCTGAGAGGAGCAACAGCTTGTACAGAAACTGATGGCACCAAGTCTCATAATGACCTGGGAACCATGGAAAACTAAATATTTGTCATAGCCATAGCAAGAATAAAGGTTCTCATCCACACCAGTGAAATTAGAAAGCCTTTGGGTTGCAGAGAACTGTGGTACTGAAGCGTCATGCTTATATGTATTTGCATTGCAGTTGTAACTGATAGCTGCATAACATGATAATGCTACAAACACGCTCATACAATCACAGTCTTTATTCTATACCTGTGAAGGCAGTATTTAATAATTCAATTTCATTATTTTTAATATGTTTTTCATTAGTGTTGCAGAGCACTTACAGAAGAATTTTCAGATCATTTTTTTCCTCTGCTGTAACTCCCACAAATATAGCATTCAGCACTGTTTTACTTACCAGATTGGCAAGCTTGTCTAGAATATCATTTATTTGCTGGCTGTGCACCAATCCAATATGTGATTTTCCCATTAGACGACGCACCTTCTTCCTAATATCATTCTTGTTCACCTAGAAAGAAAAGACAGATACTTACTCCTCTTTATTCACAGGCAGCAACTCTTATCTCCCCTAAATCAACATATCTGGGTTTCCATTCTAAGACAGCAAAACGACTGATCTCCAGCTCAGTCACGCTCGGGCCTCTTCAGCCCAGCAGTAGAAGCAGAAGTTGCTCATATACCGCTTTTCCCAGCTACTGGGCAAGCGATATTGTGCACAACAGATTTCCTGCCCACTCTTGCAAAGCAGAGCAGCAATTCTGCTACCCTTCACTTCCAGCTATTGACATCAAAAGCCTCAGTTCTCCATGGTGCCACTTATGTGATGGGTCTTATCTGCCAGGCTAGCTTCTCTGCCTCGTCCTCTGCAAAGCATTGATTTAGTCAGCCGTGGAGCTCTCAGTGCAAGAAAACCTAACACAAAGGCATGGTACCTTCCAGAATTCTCACTCTTTCCCAATCTGTTTCCTTATCACTAGGGCAGGGCTCTAACACACATTTCCAGGTAGTCCTCAAACAGTAGCAGGTTCTTACCAACGATAAGCCGCAGGGAAGCTCAGAAGCAAAACATTTCTGCCCCAGAAGCCATTTCAGAGGGCTATTATGTATGCCAGCCATTGATACTAAGGTCTCCAAGACAGTTCACTCACACTTAGCAGTTTCTACTAGAAGCTGCCCTAAGATAAGGTAACTTGGTACAGTCTTTAGTCTCTTAAAGTCTTCACTCCAACTGCTTGAAAAACTTATATACTCAAATAAAAACCAAATTCTAGATCCACCAACTTTTATCCCAAAAGTGATAATTGGGGGTGGGGTGGGGAAAGCAACCACAACAATATCAAAAAATCCCAACACCCCACAGCCCTTCTTTTGCTCAGTTTTTCACGCCACCCTCGCTCTTACGGATCTTTGAAAATGCTCTGAAAGAAACAGTATTATTATCACAACTCTTGGATCCCCTGGATTATCCCTTTCCACCAGAAAACTGTTTTGATGGGGATCTGGTGATTTCCACCACACCAAATACACTCATTCCCTTTGGGACTAACTCTATCAACATCTCTCATGAGATAGCCTTTTGAAACAGACATCAGTTGCTTTCCTCGTTTGCATCCTTTGATGATGGTCATTGCACTGATTATCATTTTATTGCTTCAGGTACTGCAGGGATGCTATGGGTCCTAATGGCCAAATGCCACAGTCATCTTCTGAAATAAACTTATTCCAAATATACTAAAATTCCATCTTAAAACTTGCCCACATATTTCATTTGTATTAGGAATAATCAGTACCTTCTTCCTCTCTCCCCACTCCCTTACTGCCAAGCTGCTACGCTGGACAGCTTAGTGCATCAAATCTGTTACAGGTAAAACCATGCACCTAAGATGGTTCTAAACATGACAAAATTTTGTAAGATTGATTTTACAGTGACTTTGAGGAAGAGTTTGTATTATCTATGAAATTATTCAGACTAAAAGAAAGACAGCTGACTGAATGAGATAAAAAGGATTGCTTGAGAGTAACAGCAAATTTCATATGGAGTTATTGTTACACATCCACAATCTGCCCACGTTCTCCTCTTACCTCTGACTTCTCTAAAATTTGGAACTTGCAGCTGCAAGGAGATCAGAGTAGACGATGCTCTTGATGCTCTCTACTTAATTTATGATTATAATAATTCATAACTAATAATAATAAATTAAAAATTATCATAAGAATGTCCTCTAAAGATACTAGTAGGGCTACAAAAAATTATATTTTAAATGGCAATGTATATGCATAACTGTGACCTCAAACTGCAATAACTCTGACAACATATCTCAAAGAATTTTTAGGTATTGAAACAATTTTCTCATTGAGAAAATGAAATGTTTTGTAGCATTTTTTATACTTCACTGCAATGAGCTCTGTGAACAACCTTCACTGTAATGAGCTCTGACAACACCAGCAAAATACACTGCTTAATCCCAGCAGTGATCTATTTAAAAGAAAAAGAAGTCACCTTTATCATAAGCATATAAGCAATCATATTATGCAGCAGCGTAGCCAGCAAGCGGTCCTCATCATCCTCCAAACGCTTCCGATCGTGTTCTCCCAGGGAAAGGTACCTGCAAGAAGAGCTACATCTGAAGCAGACTCATAGACATTCTTCATCCAACTCGCTAAAGCACTGGCAGAGCACTATTTGTAAAAAGCACGGCAAATAAAACCTCCAAAAACACTAAGCCAAATGGGCATTTTCCAGTAAAACACTATGATCGCTAATTAAACATTGTGATTAATTATTAACTAGTTGAAATAAATAACATCTGCTCAATGGGAAAGTTCTCAGTGGTCTGTTGGGCTTATTCATTTCCTCTTTTCTGCAGCCACAGCTCCATGGCAATTACAACTGCCAGAAGAGGAACATACAGCTCAGTGGCAAGAGCTACCCGCTTTTACAGCTTAAATGCATCTGCAAGGCAGAAGTAAACTGATGAAGGCACTCTCTTTTCCCAGTAAGGTAGGTAGTTTGTGGAAAAAGAAACAGCTTTCCAACTAGCACCCCACAAACTAGTTCATATTTTGGCTACCAGATCCCGTGTTACAAGACAGCATGGGCGTAGGTGGGTACAGCTGCAGGTGGTAAAAAGAGCACAGCGTGAGCTGAGGAAAAGGAAAGACCAGGCAAGCAGGTAGTGAAGACTGACGCTTTAGAAGTAGTGCAACTTCAAGCAACCACACAGGTACTTCTAGAGAGTGGTTCCCTCACGTTTTGTTTGTCTGTTTAACTACTAACTAAAGTAAAAACACCTACAAGTGACTTTGTTTCTGAAGTTTCTGAAGACATTTCATTCTTTCATGATATGTCGACACAACGGTATCTTCCTTTATTCCAGAATAGAGTCATCTTGCCACAGAAATCTCTTGCTTTACTTCTGATCTAGTCTATTCCATCTGTTTGTACTGTGATTATGCTTAGATTACTGCTTTCTCTGGGAATATCACCTCTCAAAAGAGTTAAAAAAATGTCACAAACTACAATAGTATTTCAGTATCTTATTTCAGTATCTCTGGCCAGCAGAGAGACAAAGGCTCACTTTAGAACAGTCAGGTATTGCAATGAGATTTACAAAGTGATAGTAACATATTCAGCAGATTTAATATCTTTTTTCCCCACTATTTCAGTTCCAGGTGAAACGAGGAGGGAAGAGGTCTACTAAAAAACTTTACCTGTCAATCATCTCCTGAGGTCCCTGGTCCATCCCCATTCCTTCTCTCTCTAACATCACAGCATCCAAGAAAGCATCTTCCCAGAACTGCATCTGGTCCCACAACGTTGAACGCTCTTTGCCTATGCAAAGTATACAAAAATCAAGCATTTATTCCATTTATTCCAGTCAAATATTTTCAGATCAGTTCCTGTTCCTTCACACTCCTTGAAAATACCACAAACCAACACACAATTAAATCATATTTTAAAAACCACAAGCAGTATCACAACTGAAGAAAAGTGTAAAAGAGAAGACAAGTCATATCTCTCATTCTAATTTATGGCATCATTTTATCAAACCCTTACACAAGCTATCTCCATTCTTTAAGGAGTGTATCTTCTTCCATATAGTGCTAACACTGCCCAAAAAAGACAGGAATATCCCACACAAACACAGATCATGGCAAACACACAGAGAAGTGGAAAGATAAGATTATTACTCATAGAGAAGGTTTCCATTGCAGCATCCTCTAACTGGTCCCAGACAGATCCTTTATCCCTACCTGCACCATTCCAAGCAGGTAGGAACGATAAATGGAAAGGATGAAAAACAGAGGAAAAGAGAGCTCTTGATTAACAGCAAGTCCAGATGGAATACATTTCAAAAAAAGCCATCTACTCCCAATTCAAGGATATACTCGAAGGCCATTGGTATTCTGAGTGAAGTAGCCCTCTGTTCAATGAATTCAGCTGAAGGGCTTTTTTTCAAGATCAGTGATATACTTTAGCCTTCCATGCATAGCTAAGTTCCTTCTCCCCTTTTTCCAACAGTTTAAAGAATTAATATTCAAGAACAGCAAGAAACTTGGACACACTACATTTTATGCAAACTATAGCACTGACACTCATCTTCTCTTACCCTTACTCTTACCCAATCTCCCCAGCAAATCTTTGGATTTGCTCTGAATGGCCTGATGCTCCCTCCTATTCTGCCAATATGGACAACAGTAAGCTGTTAAAAACAGTCTCTGGGAATGTAAAAATTCCAGTCTGCCCCAGACAAGACTCCACTTGAACTTCAGTCTAAAAGACCCCTTCCCTAAAAAAAAAAACCAAGAATTTACCCAAAAGTCCTTCATAGAGATAGACACGTTGGCTGCCATCCTCCGGCCCTCTCCCAGGTGTACTGCCTTTGCTCTCTTTCACACTCTGCTTCAGGTTGTGAGACTTTGCCTGAAAAGAATACAAGAGGTGTCAGACAATGTAACTCTGTGCCCTGCAAGGCTGCTTCTTGCACTCCTCTGTTGTGCTTAAAAGACACAGTTTGCAAGCTATACTTCATAGATGCTTCTCCCACAGATGTTCACCAAACAAACAAATTACTCTTATCAAAGAGCAAGGTAATAGAAGTCCAGAGTGAGAAAAAGGAAAAACAGAGACAAATAGAGAAATTGAAACACAGAGGAAGCAAAATGCTTCCCTGCAGGAAAACTGAGACAAAACAAAAAATGCAAATCCCAGACTAAAGCAAAGAACAGTTAAACCCCATCATCCCTCATATTTGATGCTTATGCAATAAATTTGCCCAAATTCTAATAGTAAATCTTTCCCACTGCTTAGGAAATAGCTGAATTGCACTGTCACTGTACAGATTGTGAGGAATGGAGGAAGAAATACAGAGTCTTCTTAGGACTTGACAGAAAATGAATATTCACAGAGTAAGATTACCTGAGCTCTCTCACATTCAGACTTTACGGGGTTTTCTTTCATTTACTGTGCGAGATGTGAACCTCCAACTCTCAAAGAACCAAGCATTGCACAGAAAATGAGGAAAGGTATGTGGATCCACACAAAATCATCTTTAGTACTGTAAGTCACCGCTGGTTAACCCTTAGAACTGAATCAGGAGATCCTTCCATACACGCACACACACTGAAATGATTACCATACAAGACCCAATTTAAAAAAATAAATAAATAAAAGAGGAAAGTCTACAATGCCCTTACAAAGATAGAGCTGGTAGCAGAGTTTGTCTCAATTTCACTGTCTGACACAGTGCCTCTGGATCCTGCCAAATTGCCACCATTTTCCACACTTGGGCCATCACCAGCATTGCTACTCAAATCACTGTCGGCACCTAATGTCTCTCCAGAGCTGTTACTGACCTGGGGAGAAAAAGAAAGCAGTCAACTTCAACAGACACTGTGAAAAGTAGTAAAACTTTTGTGCCTTTATTAAGGCACAAAAAAAGTAGTACAACTGAAGGCCACATTTGCTTTCTCTCCTTCAGTAACATTATCTTTTCATCAAATCCTACTCAGCAGGATAAGATGAGACTCAAAAAGCCCTTCAGAAAAATCACAGAACTGTTTAGATTGGAAGGGATTTGTTAAGATCCTCTACAGAGGAGCCCCTTTGCTCAAGCAGGGTCAGGCAGAGTACATTGCTGAGGACCACATCCAGTCAACGGTTTTAAAATCTCCACAGATAGAACCCACCACCTCTCTCAGCAAACTGTCAGGACAGTGTTTGGCCACCTGCAAACTAAAAGCGTTTTCTTATGTTCAGATGCAGTTTCCTGTGCTTTAATTTTTTGCACTGACTGTCTCTTGTCCTGCCAGTGGGTACTACTGAGAAGAGCCAGGCTCTCTTGCCTTCATTCCCTCCCATCAGGTATTTATACCCATTGATAAGATCCCACCCTGAGCCTTCTCTTCATCAGGCTGAAGAGTCTCAGCTCTCCTCCCACAAAAGATGTGCCAGTGCTTTAATTATCTTTGTGGCCATGAGCCAGACTCACTCCAATAAGTCCTTACCCTTCTCATACTGGGGAGCCCAGAACTGGACATAGTACTCCAGATGCAGCCTCACCGGTGCTGAGGAAAGCTGAAGGACCACCTCCCTCCACCTGCTGACAATGCTCTTTCTAATACAACCCAGAACAGTGCTGGTCTTTTCTGCCACGAGGATGCATCACTGGCTCATGGTCAGTTCGCTGTCCACCAGGATCAAGGTCCCTCCCAACAAAGTTGCTTTCCAGCCAGTCAGGCCCCAGCATGTCTGGGCTTATTCCTCCACAGATATAGAACCTGGCATTTTACCCCTTGTTGAACTTCATAAATTCCTCTCTGCCCAGTTCTCTAGTCTGTTTAAGTTCCTCTGAATGGTAGGACAACCATCTTGTGTGTTGGTCACTTCTCCCAGTTTTTTATCATCTGCAAACTTGCTCTGTACCATCATCCAGGTCATCAGTGAAGATACTGAACAGTACTGACCCTGGGGATACACCACTAGGGACTTGCCTCCAACTGCACTTTGTGCCACCGATCATAACCATTTGGGCCCAAGTTGTTTGGCCAGTTTTCAGTCCACCTCACTAATCCATATTCTCTGAGCTTGTCTATGTTACAGGAAACAGTGTAAAAAGCGTTACAGAAGCTGAGGTAAACAACATCTGCTTCTGTCCCCCCATCCACTAACCTAGTCATCTCATTATAGAAGGCTATCACGTTGTTTAAGCATGCCTGCTCCTTTGTAAATGCATAATGCCTAGTCCCATTCATCCTCCTGTCCGTCACATGCTTGGAAATGCTTTCCAGGAAGATTTTCTACTTCAAGGACAGAGGTTGCCCAGCCTGTATTTACCCATATCTCCCTTCTTGCCCTTCTTGAGGGTAAGAGTGGTATTTGCTGTCTTCCACTCCTCAGGGACCTCTCCTAATCACTATGATTGCTCAGAGACAATCGAGAGCGGCCTTGCAATGGCATCAACCAGCTCCCTCAGCACTTGTGGCTGCAACCCCTCAGGAACCATGGATTTATGTATAACCAGTTTGTTGAAGTGCTCCCTACCCTGGTCATCCTCCGTAAGGGTAAGTCTTTCTTATTCCAGATTTTCATGTGGTCTCAGGGGCCTGGGATTCCTGAGGCCATTTTTACTGGTAAAGACTGAGGCACAGAATGCCCCAAGTACCTCAGTCTTTCCCATCTGTCACCAGCTTTCCTACCCCATTAAATGGTAGGCCCCTGTTTTCCCTAGTCCTTTCTCTTGATGCTTAAATACTTGCAGAATCCTCTCCTGTTTTCATTCACAATCCTTGCCAGATTCAACTAAAAGCCATATTGGCTTTCTTAACCCTAGCCCTGCAAGATGGGACAGCAAGTATGTCCTGGTTTGAGGTAAAACAAACCAATTTTCTGTTCAGTAGTTTTACTTTTTTAGCTGGGCCTCTTCTAACTAACTAAAGTCTGAAATTAACAACACATTGTTCAGAAACTGTTCACTCTCACAGTGGTAAGACCCGATTACACCAAGGGATGGTGAGCAGAGAGGCCCTGGCTTATACTTATTGCTAGAACAACCAAGGTCAGGGAATTTTGTCATTTGCCTGTTGGAGGGTGGGAAGCAGAAAAGCACAGAGGGGTCACACCTGTAGGGAGGAGCAGCCAGAACAGGTGACCCAAAACTGACCAACTGGGGCATTCCGTCCCATCCACATCCTGCTCAGTATAAAACCTGAGGGATCAAAGGGTCATTAGCTTCTTCCTTCAATGGCTGACGTCTGAGGAGGACCCTGTCTGTTCGTCTGCCTCTGATCCTGATCCGGAATCCAGCTCCTGTCGGTCACCGAGTCCAGCCTGGGACGTTCACTGGTGCTGCTGGGGACGTGATCGTCGTCCTGGGAGCCTGATACAGTTTTGTATAGACTGTATGCTTTTTTTTTCCTTTCTTTTGTACTTTTTAATTTTTCTTTTTATTGTTTATTATATTATTATTATTATTTATATTTTCATTAAAGCAGTTTAGGTTTTTTTCTAAACTCCTGAATCTCTTTAATCCTTTCCTCTCCTCTCTTTTCCTTAGTGGGGGGGAAGGAGGGGTCATCATCTGTCTGATTAGTCAAAACCACAACAAAATATTACCTGCCTCTACTTCTACCTCCTGTGTACTTCCTTTTAATGCCTGAGTCCAGTTAGGAGCTCTGTGCTCACCCAGGCAAAGGCCTCCTGCTGCCTTTGCTTGGTTTCCTACTTGTCAGGATGGACCTTTCTTGAGTTTGGAGGAAGACATACTTGAAAATCAACTAGCTCTTGTAGACCCTTCTGCCTGGGGAAGCATCCCAGAGAACACAATCTCTGGTTCCATTAGAGAAACACAGAGTATTATTCCTCTTACAGGCTGCAAAAAGATCATGGAAAGCTAAATACTCACAGGTACACAGCAGTTTAGAGAGAAGAACGAACAATAGCAACAATAAAAAGGGAAGTTCCTTGGTTTTTATCCCTGAAATATGCCATAGCAGATAACATGTGGTAGGGAGAAGGCACATTCTTTTTTTGATGAATGCAAACCTTTTCCCTGTAGGCCCTGTAGTTGATCAGAAAGCAAGCAGACATTTTGATATGATTCAAGTGATTTAAGCTAACACATTAGAAATGTGTTTTCTTGCTTTAGTGCATCAAACAGCATGTCTTTCTTACTCCCAGGCTACATTTTAAAATTTCTATTCCTTATAGACAGTTTACACACTACTAAGGCATATGTATAAAATTCTTGCAATATACCAGTTCCATAAATACACCAATATATAGGAATACAAAGCAGCAATGAGCACCATATATGAAGGAGGCAATCTGCTAATAAAGCACTGAGTATGTTCTGTCAGACACACATGCTTGCCACCCACTCAGAGGCTCTGGAGAGAGAGCTCACAGAGACACAGACACCCATGCAGGACAGTATGAAGCCAAACCACACAAAACACAGGTGGCAAAAGGCCCTCCCCTGCTTCAGCAAGCAGTGAATCACATCAAGATTTCACTTTGGGCATATCCTACCACTGTGCTAACTTCAGAATCCTGGCTTGTACTTCGGACCATAACCGCTGGTCCTCCGCTGGGAACAGAGTCAAAATCACTCTTCTGCAACCAAAACACATAAAGGACAGGAAGAAAAGTCACATTAGTTTTTGTCATAAGGGTAGAACAACACCACCCATTCCCCTGGGGTCTTGAATCACGCACCTTATACTCCCAGGATTTAGCCAGCCAAACAGAAACTATACCTGTACCTCAAAAAGATCATGGTTGATCCACAATTGAGGAATTCCCAAAGATAAGGCCCCTACAGGAAGGGTGTAAGAAATTTTACTGGATGAGCCTTTGAAGAATGCTCAAACCCTAGAAGTCTTCCCACAATTAAGTAGCAAATAGAAGAATTCTCTCTCTTTCCACATAAATTAATCAAGCATAGGAATCACTGACCTGAGAACCTGAGGCCAAACTGAGGCCACTGTCTGCACTGATTTGGGATTTTTTCTCATCCGTTTCTCCCAAATCAAAGTGTTTCACACCTTCTGGCCCTAAGTAAAGGAAAAAGTAAATCATTACTGCACCAAGAAAAAACAGGATGTCCAAAAGCAGATGACAGACTGAAAGCAGGAACAGTACCAAGAAAACAAATTTGCTTTCTCATTCCTTTAACTTTTTTTTCTATTCCTTGGTACTGTAAACAACAAGGCCAGCAGGACACATCTGCCACTCTTCAAATGTGAATTTGAATCTCAAATACTCCAAACGCATAGTCCAGGAGCGACTATCACTAAACAGTACCTTTGTTAGCCATCCAAGAGAGGAAAGAGGACAGACAAAGGTCAAGTAGTTTCCAGTTACAATAACACATGCAGAGCAGTTGCCATTCAACTCTAGGAAGCCACCTCCTTTATTCTTGGCAAAATAAAGGATACTTATTTACTTAAAGTTGGAATCCTTTTTTGAACAGCTAATTTGCTCAAAGCCTTGGACTGAGTTAGGTTGCCTGCAGCAACTATCTAAGCAAAAATCAGGCAACATGGGACGAGAACATAAACAGCAAAAATTGGTGGTTACACTGGTAAGAATTTCAAGGAAGCAGCTTGTATGATGCTGTACTTCACAATATTCCCCAGTTACATTAACAAATGGCTCTCCAGAGTTGGCAATCACATAGGTCAGTAGTGAGAGAGGGAATCAGCAAGCCTTAGGTCATGCATTCGTTAACCCGCTGAACCGAAAACAAAAAAGGGGGGGGAAATGGATAAAGAACTTTATGTTCAATTTCCCATGCAGTTCTAGAATCATATCATGTATTGTCCTCTGATGGGATGGCAGAAGGAAAAGAGAATGATGGAGAGGTAGAGTCTGAAAAGAAGTTTGGATAAGCACTGAATGAGGTAAATAACGAGGCAAGAGAAGAATGTATTATATATTATACACAGAATGTCACTACTCTTAAAAAGGGAAAAAGACTGAATGCAACACTTCTGCCAGATCCATATCTGCCAACTATTCAGTAACAGGAAGACATGATCAGCAGCTGGAATGTTTGTATTATAGACCCATGACTATGTCCAGTATCTCTGAGCAAATGGTGCCACTATCTCTTATAACCACCAGTCACACCAACCTGGGAATTATGAACATGTTTGTACTATATGTAATATTAGAGAGGGTAAGACAGCGAAAAGGAGAGAAAAGGGGAAGGGAGGAGAGAGAGAGAGAGAAGGATAATATACAAAGATTTGTGGGAGTGAGTTTGAGATGGTATGTAAACTCATGAATAGCAAAGCCATAAGCGGGCTGTGCAGAGCACACTAGCTTACTACTCAGCCACCAATTCTGCATGGGAAGTGTCTTACAGAAAGTGTTCTTCATTTGTTACAGTATCCCGTCTCTAAATCCATATGCTTTAGTTACCGTAAATCAAATCATCAAAGATTCTAACAAAGAGAAAGTATAAACAAAAATAACTGAAAATATCCTCCCTAAGGATATGGCATCTTATTTTCTGCAGAAATATACAGTGCTCACTTCTAGAGCTCTATTTCCACGTATTCATATAAGCACCATTTCTAGTTCTGAATAACAATGCAGCAAAAAGTTTTATATCTCATTACAACAGCAGGAATACTGAGCTTCAGCTGTGTGCTTTAAGCAATTTAAGGGTTCCCTATCCCAACATATAATTCAGATATATTTGACTCTTAAAGCAATCTGACTTTTAAAGCGACTGAAACTGACTGAAGCAGCTCAGGTATTTGACAGCTGTGGGCCATACTGGTAACTGAGTTTAAGGAGCACAATAACCACAATCACACTGTTGCCCCTATCAATTTACAGACCCTTACAAACCTCCCCTGTATGGAGTTATATGTCTAATACACAATAAACACTAAAACCTCCCTTTATTCCTCCCGACACAGGCACCTACCTGAAAAGCTCAGCTTAGGACAGGCGGTGTGTGCATGTCCTATGTGTGTCTCCCACATGCTCCCACCTCAGCAGAAAGCAATTCACTTATTAAATGCAGTAAGCTGTACTGAGGAGGTGTCCTCTTTGCCCCAGTCTTTCTGAACTAACCCCAAATGCTCGCTTGCAGCCTAAAACTGAGCAGCCTAAAACTAATGTAGCAAATCCAGGCCCAGTCAGAATAGGGTCAGTCAGGAATTTTCACCCCTTCACCTCAGCTATTAGACCCCCCCTCTCAATCTTCAGTCTGTAAAAGCATCAGCTCTGCAAAGTAGAAACTACAGTCATGGTTAGGAAACATCTACCACATGAGGTTTATTATGAACTAGCTGTTGTCCTTATGTCGTACTTCCCTAGTTACAACAGTGATAGCCCAACCAGCAAAACTTTATACTATGCTGGCAAATAGCATATACTGTATAATATTAATAACATATAATTAATAACAATATAATATATATTATATTTCAATAGATGTTAAGATTTGTGTAGATTTAGGCTACTATTTAGACTCTGCGAACAGCCTCAGACTATTTTACTCCTCCTTTAACATGGGATACAAAAACCAGAATCAGGTTGACCCCTTATTATGAGGCTGTTATCTAGCAGCCATCACTAAATACAATTCTTCACATACACCTTCTCTCTCCCCCTCAAAATACTTCTTGTTGCAGACTGACTGTGGTCATAAACCATTCATTGTTGATGCCAGGTAACAAAATTTGCCACCCCAGGGCTTGAAAGAACACAGAATTCTTCATTCAAGTAACTTTCAGTCAATCAATCCATCCAGTCACGACAAAAATTTTTTAAAACAAAACTGTCTTGAACTTTCAAGAAAGGACATGGAATCTCTTAAAATCCTTCCAGATATATATATGATACAGTGAGGGTGCAGAATATCTGCTTCCCCTTCTTTGAAGAGGGCAGCATTCAGGGGAGGAAAACAAAGAAAAGAAAAAACCAAGAAGAGACATTTGAACACAATTTCCCCAAGGCAAACTGATCTGTTTGGTCTCCTCTGTATCGCAGGCTTTCTTGATGGACTTTTGGTTTAGTGCGCATAAAAACCGTGTGCCGTAGACGCAAGCTCGCCCTGCACCTGGGGAGTTGGCAGTTATGGGAAGGCTGGAGGAGTCAGTTTCTATTTTTTTTTTTTATTTATTTCCTTACTCGTTTTTTCCAAAGATTTTTGCTTTTTCACCTCCTGGTGCTTGTTCCACAATTCTACCCAAGATGCATTGAAAGCAGGAGAGAAAGAGAAAGAGTCAGCGGCTGGTCAGACAGGTGAAAACGGGGAAAGTTTGAAACAAAAACCCCACCCCTTCAAAAATAAAAAAAGAAAAAAAAGCAGAAATGTATGACAACTACTGAGTGAGAAGTTAATTAACACCATTTTACAAGAAATCAACGTTAGGAGTCGAGCACTGTCATCTTTCATTTACAGAATTCAAATGTTGGAGGTGACTTCATCCAGTGAACCAGCTAAGGCAGGAACAGCTATTGGGAACACGTATAATGCGATTGATCGCCCCTCCCGAGGAAGACCTTCAAGGCTGTCAGATATTTATTCCTCCAAAACGTAGGCATCACAGAAGGTCTAATTCACAGAAACATTTTCATGTCTCTAGTTTATATCATTGAAAGGAAAAGGCACAAAACCAGCAGCAGCAGTTCCAAGAAAATTAAAATCGTAGGTTAACACAATATTTAACCGATATCGTATTTTAAAAACTATCACAAAGTTTACAAGCACAACAAGTTATTTTTGACCTGACAGCATTCTCAATAAATGCTTAGCTCTACCTATCAACCAGTCCTCCATGCAAAAAGCTTAACTCCTCTACATCCACTTGTTCCTGTCAGGGTATAAAGAATGGAAAATAGGGAAAACTTAAAAGGAGCGAGATATCAGCCATGCTTAATGCCAACTTCTAAAACTCAAAGTAGGTCATGGCACTCAATCAAACCAAGGAATTCTGTAATAGAATACAGCGCAGAAGAAAGGAAAAAAGTCTTAAAGTCTGCATGTACTCTATCATTTGAAACAGCCTTGTGACAAAATAGGGATAAGGCACTTGCACTTTTCTATTGCTCACATTCCTCAACGTCATCTATTCTGCTTCGAAATATCAGATCCTTCCAGGTGCTGGCCTGCTGGCTGCTAGGGTGAACTCACTGAATGGTGGGTGCTGTCCTCTCTCACTACCACACTTACAGCTGGGACTGCTACAGAAGAAGATACTCTTAGAAAAGCGGCAAAGGCAAAGGGAAGGAAAAAGAAGTACAATGTTCAACCGCTCCTCAAGAAAACTTGCTGAGCAACTAAAAGGCCACTTGAAGTGTGTCAGAAACCCTTCCCACCCTGCAAATGGCAGAAATTAGGGCAAGACAGGCTCTAAAAAAGTTCTTTTTAGCAAAATGCCTACTGGAAAAAAAAATAAAAGGATAGTGTTATGATTGAGGAGGAAGGCTCCAAAGCATTATCATTAAACATATCAGGAGCAAAGGAAATGTAGCAATGGAGAAAAAGCTGGAAAGGCAGCTGCTAACCAGCTGATTTCTGTATCTGCTTTGTGATTGATGGATGTTCCTTCAACTTTCGTAAGTACACAGACAGATAGGATAAAATTGCTTGTGGATCCAAACAGCATCCTATAGGCTTATCTAGCTGAGCACACACTGACAAAGGTAACAATCCCTTTAAGATGTACTGAGCTTGTTTGTTAAAGTGCTCTGAAAACATCTGACCTCCTAGGAGCTCACTCTACATGGCTTTAAAACCATGAGGCTGAAAGCCACAATACTGCCATTAAATTACTTTTAGCTGACTTGCCTATTAATTGAAGGCAGAGTATAACTTAGCACACTAAAAACAGCCTAGATCTTAGCCTCAACTACTCTGTCAAAGAGGAGAAGGAAAACCTCAAATAAACTCAGGGGGCATAAAACACTGTGGCTATGACTTTGTTACACGAGCCTGAACTAAACAGGACAGCAGCTCCACAACAGATCTGACGCAGACAAAGTAGGAAGCACAATCTTTCTGGTCCAAAAAACCTGTCAAAATAAGCTGATCAATATTAAACAACTATTTTAAAAGTAGTTATGGGAACTTCAGTCATTTCTGACACTTCATTAACCTTTACTGCAAGTATGCAATAAAACCACACTAACCAGTAACGTAAAGGAGGAAACTATTAACTTTAAAACCACTAGTTTCCTAACAAAAGGCCAACACCACTGGTGATGGCCACGGACCCTTGAAGATAAGAACCCAAGAAGCAAGCAGTTGGTGATCTTTTAGGAAACAAAATAGCAGAAGCATCATTTTCATTATGGATTTCCTAGCTAAGCAATTAGGTATTAAAGCAAAGATCAATCCTCAGCTGACAAAAACCCATCACTCTTCACATCAGCAATAAGAATTTTGAATGCCAACAGCCTTCCCTGTTACAAGGAAGCATGCTACATACTTCAGAGGTACATAAGAAACCATAAACTTTCTGAAAAGTGAACAAGCAAAAGGGGTCAAGCAGGAACACATCCACCCTGAACTTTGGAAAACTTTGTGAACCTCCTGGCTGTTGTTCCTATAGTACAATAAACCTGCACACCATCAGCTACCTCTAGATCTCAGAGATGCAGTTTAATCACCACACTAACATACACTTTAAGTATGGCTATTGCAGACAGTGCCATATATAATTTTACTCCATCGTGCCAATGACTTAATTTTTATTGTAGTATTTCCTCTTGTAAGTAGGTCAAAAGGTTAGCACCCCAATTTGTATTTTGTCCATCCAATACCTGCAGATCCATTGAGAGTTTTATTTAAGTACCTGCAAACTGAGGCTGTAGGAGCCTTCCAAATTTCATAGAGTCAAGTAACTGCTGAGATTTAAAGGGACCTCAGGAAATCATCTAGTCAAACCTCCCCGCTCAAAGCAGGGTCAACTAGAGAAGGACCACGTCCAGTCAGGTGTTTGCTGTCTCCACAGATGGAGAATCTACAACCTTTCCAGGCAACCTGTGCCAGTGTCGCATTGTCTTTACACACAAACATTTTTTCTCATGTTTAAATAGAATTACTTACAAATACTTGGCAATTTCAGCAACATGTAAATGTTTATGAAATGCTTCTTCCTAAAGAAGTTGGTTTGAGAGAAAGTCTGCATTTCGCTACAGGGGGAATTTCAGCCTAGCTGTGACTTAACTCTGGTCCTGTGTATCCAAAGCGTTGTCTTATACTGAGGGCTCCATAACAGAACATGAAGGAACTAGAACAGCCAAGCAGCTTTAAATTATTTTCCTGCAACACAAGAGAAATTCCCTCTATTTGTAGATCTCAAGAGTCAGATGAACATGGACACTACATTGTTTTTAGAGCAATTTCTTAAAGACTGACTTGCACATTAGCTCATGGTTCTAGGTGACAGACAAAAGCAGTGAGAGAAAAAGGCTTCAGGAAAAAGCTTCTGAACTTTGATCACTTTTGGTGAAACCATACACTTCTTGTAACTTAGTTCTATAGAAGACAAGTGGAAATCATTAGAGCATCAGAATCACTAATAAAAATTTATCTGTTGCCTGTCCCTGAAGACTGTGAATTGTTTAAGGCTAATATTCTGGCTACAGTAGTTAACATAACATATTAAGTAGCACTTCTTTTGAAAAGCACTTCTTATAGTACTTCACAAACAGGGACTGGCTGATTTCTATGATTTCCATTTCTGTGAGGCTTTAATTTCATCCGAGGGAAAGGAGCAGTCTCAGTAATGCAATCAAAAGATCTCTATTCGGTCTTTAAAAGAACACCGTCCTAGTGTCTGTTTTATTCTTAGTTGTTTCAGAAGCACAGCCTCTGTAGAAGCCTTCCTGCAGAAGAGAAATTAAGGACCCAGAGCAAATTAAACCACTAAACTAAAATACTGGAAATCTGAATCTCTCTTAGCTCCCTGACCGATTTTCAAATGGAGTTTGAAAGACTAGTTTCTGAGCGACAGCCTCCATAGATTGCACCTCTTGAAACAAGAAAGCAAACCAAGCCAGAAGGGCTCAGTACCAGTTCAAAGGACTCAACACCATTCAGCCTACAGCTGTTAGATGGGTGTAAGAACAACTGCCTGCACTCCTGTCACGCAACTGCCCAACACACACATTCTCTTGTCTTACGCCACATGCTGCAGGTACAGCCTCACAGTAGCCCGCTGCTTTCTGAAGATTGATCTTCCATACAATAATTCTATTAAAAAGTTATTTTAAACAGGCTGTGAGGAGCAATGGTTAAAATTTAACGTATTTTTGGAGCTGAGAAAGAATCTCACGTCCTGATGCTACTTTTCTCTTGTTTACAATCCAGCAGGTTAGATCCAAACAAAATATTCCCCCCTGCCAAAAAAAACCTCTATAAAGATAACCTAGATAAAAGAGTTCAAAGCTTATCTCTAACTTTTCCCCAGACACAGGGAAAAGCTATTCCAGCTAAGGAATTATATTGGAAAAATCTCCAGTGGCCAGCCTAGCAGATGCTGTTTAGAAATAAACGCATTCTATTTGCTATTACAGAGAAGGAATATCCATCAGTCCTGCTCACTGAAACTGTAACACTACAACTAAAATCCTTTTGGCAGTTTTTATGATCAACAATCGGCAGATCCTGGGTCCCACTTCTATCAGGATACAACCTAGATAATCTACAGGCAGTCAGCAATGATTAGAAAGCTTTTGTTTCACGTAGTCCCTTCCACACTTGCCCTTTCCAAAGTCCTACTGGCCCTGTTTCCCTTTTGCCATTTCCTGTTGCTTCAAAACATCACTCACTGAGGAAAAAACAGCCTATGGTGTAAAGAAATTCAGAAACAATTAAGATTAGAAAGCTCTTGGGAGAAAACTGCCCTGCATAGTTTATCCAAGAGCAGAGTGAAAACACGTATGATTGTTCCTTGTGATCCGAGGTGTAAATGAAGCACGTTACAGCAGCAATGCAGTATGTTAAAATGGAGAGAATGCAAATAGAACCTAATGCCAAAACAGAAGTCCCTCCCGCACTTCACATGCGCCTCAATACACACCAATGGAAGCAATAAAATTTTCTTCCTTTAGACTCCTTGTGTCAAACTCCCTTGGCCCTTTGCCTGAAGGGCTCGGTGCCTTTGGCATCAGGTGAGGTACTGGCAGCTGCACCGCAGGTTTTGGCTCCACTCTTGGGGATGATGCAGGATCCTTGCCAACTGGAGTGACAGATCCATCCGTTGGACTTCGTTTTCTCTTTTCTGGTTCTTTAAAGATAAAAAGCAAAGTGGTGGAAAAAAGAAAGAAAAAAGGAAAATGGAGATGAGAACAGGAAAATGAAGACGAGACAGATGGTCTCACCTAAATCTTTCAGCTTGGCACTGAAACAGCTCAGTTTCCACAAGTCACCATGGCTTGCAGATAGTCTGCTACACTGGTGAGAACAGTAGAGGAGAAAGCCAGAGTGCTGGCTCTGGGATACTCACATTATCTCCTTCCTGTATATCTGAAACCTAGGGACCTTCTTTGACACAGTATCTGTAGTATCTCCTCTGCTGAGTTGTGGAAAATGGAACAGCTCTACCTAAGCTACCAAGAATATAGCTTCTAGAATATAAGCAAGTACCTTTCTCATTGAAAACAGGACATACAATCATCTTTGATGGATAACACTAAATGAAACTTCATTAGGAAAAAAACCCAAAAAACTATCAGCTATAGCTCTTCCATGATTTTCTGAGACTTTCTCTAATCTCTCTTTGTCTAATCTTCCTCTAAACTGTCCCCAAAGGCAGCTTGGGTTATTTCTCTGTATTGAATTCCACAGTCTGAATTACAGTGAAACTTTCAGATTAGAATAATTAAAATTAGGTTTTCCGTAAAGAACAGTTTGTGCAATCCCACACAGACTGTTCCAGTAGCCCATGAGGCTAATAGTCCTAGTTTCATATCCTAATATCTAAATTTGTCATACCACTAGACCTCATGATACCTTTGTCCAGCAGATTAAAGATTCTGCTATCAGCAACATCTTTCCACCCAGATAATAACTAAAAATAATCACACCCTAACATTGCACAGACTGAACTGAACACTTCTATCTTTTTCCCAATTCCTTGTAGCTCTTTTCAGAAACCACCCCAATTTTTCAAGATGTGGTGATCAGAACTGTAAGCCCAGCCACAGCTGTGGGTCTTGTTAGTGACACATGAGCAGACAATACAATAGCTGCATCCCAAATCTACGCTTCCAGGTTTACACATTGCCCCCCTCTCCAGTTGTTACAGACACCGTACACACCATGAAGTTCACACAGAGCTGCTGTTGTCAGAGACACTGCTTCCTAGGACATAATTCCCAATCCCCCTACTATTGCCAACTGTCCTTGCTCCTAAACACAAGTCCTTAGTTTGGCCACACTAAAATAATCACAAGCATGCTTATTAAGATTCAGCTTCCCCTAGACAAATAACCTATGTTCATCACATTCTGTTTGAACAGTATGCAGCATAGGCAAAGTGAATGATTCAAGGATTACTAGATCACTACTATATGTTAAATGACATTATGATAAGCACTAATCTCTATAAAATATTTCTAGAAATATCTAGATGAACCCACCGAAAACAGGTAAAACATGCTAAACAGCTGAAATTTTACTATAAAACAAGATGTCATAAAACAATGCCAGAAGTCTTACAAAAAATTTATCAAGGCTTTAAAAGTTTGTATCAAATTTTGTCTATTGTGACCACAATTAATTTACTGGATAAACTCTACTTACCATCAAATTATGATATATGGCATTACAATAGCCAGACTTCACTCCTAACCCACTCAGTTTTACATCAGCCACTCCATAATTTTGCTTAATAACAGTGTCAGACTAAAAGGCTTGCAATCAGCAGGACTGCTACACCAGCACAGCCTTCCTCACCACCCTCAGTGTTCTCACAACAACTGGAAACCAACAACTGTAACCCACAGGGCACCTACGCCAACTCATGAAATCCCTGATGCAAGAACAGCAACTATGAAGCATGTAGTAGATGCCACTCCTCTGCTAGAATGAAATAAAAAGCTTTTCATCATTGGAGATTACATCTGAGGGAGATACTAAGCAGAGAAGTAGCTTTTTATCATTCTTGCTTTTTCTCCTTACGCGTGCATTTTCTTATTTTGCATTAAGAATCCGGTTTTAAGAAGCTGGAAAAGGCAGAGGTGTAGTCAGGCTTTCCCTGTCCAGTGTACTTAGTGGGATAAGAATCATCGTGTAACGCAAGCCGGTTGGTGAGATACAAGTCTCGTACGGTCCCGCATCAGAAACGTCTGCAAAAATGCTCCAGAACTGTGGCTGGGACACTGCTAGCTGAAGGGCCACACTCTCAGAATTTCCACTTGATCTGTAAAAGTCCCAGGGTTCGTATCTTGCTGCACAGTTTCCATTTTCAATCAAAAATCAGTATGGCCATTTTTCTGCTGTGATCTGGTTACATGTGTGCAAGGGAACGGTGTCAAGCTCTGTAAGGTTTTGGTAACAATGGTACAGTTCTCACCTATTTTGAAAGTGTTGCAAAACCCCTGAAATACCAGAAGCCACGGATCAACTACCTTCACAATAGGATCTAGTTTGGTTCATAAACACTGTATTCTCCTAAACGCTTCTCTTACCTTTGTTGTAATAGTGAGTATGCGCTATCTCTAGCAGGCCGAAAACACTGGCCATGCCTCCCAGGCCCGCGTTGGCATACGACTGCTCCAGGCTCAACACAGTGCACTTCAGGAGGTCCAGCATGCCTTTGTAAACCTTGCGGCTGATCTCCTGCAGTAAAAACCCCGTTACACGTCAGTATTTCAAAAGTGAGAGAGCGATTCAAGACCAAAGATTCCAAAACTACCGTAGCATCAGCTTTTAGGAGGCAATTTAAGAAAAGCTTTCTATGAAGTAAGCCTCAGCAGACAGCAAGTGCAAGGACCCCGCTGAGCTCAGCACTGACCACATCCTGTATGACATCCTGCCGAGCATCCTCTTCTGACTGGATCGTGCGATTCAGCTTGCTCAGTACAAAGACGCGGAGCTGCTCGCTCTCCAGCAGACGTCGGACTCTCTTCATGTTCAGCCAGCCAACACCTTGCCCATCGAGAACATTGTGTACCACCTCCTTCAGGAACTGCTGGTTCTCACTGATAGATTTAAGAGGAAGCAGGCTAACGTCAGTCATCTACTTACCTTGGCTTGCATGGGAAGAGAGATATGGCCAGGACACACAGAGCATTTCCTATCAAAGCTAAGTTGACAACAACAGAAGTTCAAATCTAGCTCTGCTTGCTGCCAACGTAACCACACACAGCCCAAGCTCTGTTCTATAGGTGTAATATCAACTATTTTATTTTGTCCATTATTTCCTATAATAAGCAGCAATCGGATTCTCCCCTAGCCCCTCTGGCTACTACTCTACTCCTCACCTTCACAGCATTCCTTAGAACACACAGGAATCCTCTATGCCACAAACATCTCCCACAGCCACCTTGTCTGACCTGTAGGCTTTCCTTCACAGAGGAAGCACAGCACTACTAATAGCGCTACTGCAGCAGCCTTGGCACGTGCGCTGCTTCACTCTGTTCTGCCACAGGGAAGGGAAGGGCAAGAAGGGAACTCCCTGTGCAACCTGTTGCATTCCCCAGTCTGAACTGCAGATACTGTTCTGGTTTGTCTTCCAACCCCAGCAGCTCAAAGTAAATTCCACTCTACCTGTGAGTACATAAGAAAGGGAAGGAGATGGCACAGGCACAGGTCAGGTAATATTTACTTGCACCATTTTGAGTCCCTTCCCAAGGCTGAGGAAAGCCTTTCAGACGAATTCATGGAATCAAACAGCTTCATATGACTCAGCTGATCCCCTGCATGGTGCATTAAAACTCCGCTGGGTAGACTACCCTGTTCTGAATGGACTGACTTACAAAGAATAAATACTGAGTTACAGTAGGGTCCTAGAATTTTTTGGATCTCAGACAAAGAAAAATATGTATGTGCACTATTAACTGCAGGACAATTCATACCCAATCTTCTCAAACAATAACATGTACAAACGTAGGGCCATAGAAAAGTACTATTTCTTTTTCAACAGCTAGATTTCTGAGGAAACGTTGGCCAAGTATAAGACCACTCCAACAGCACTTTATACTCAGAAAGCAATGACAAATAATACCTGGAATTGCTAGTTCGTCCCTGAGGCGATGGAGATTCTCTCTTCACTGTTGGGCTGTGCTTAATGACTGAAGACTTTTGATCAACAAGGGCTCGTCTGTTTCCTAAGGAGGACAGGAATAAGGATAAGAGGAAGGATTGGAAGGAAAACAATCTGATCCCAGGACAGTAACAAGCAACGCTAAGGTTGGCTAACACACCTATTCAGATTACAGGTAACAGACTTCAAACGAAATGGAAACTCCAAAAAAGCAGCAGCATATATCGTATTCTAGCATCACACATCGGCAGAAAACAGTAATGGGAGTAATGCAGAGAGAAAAAGAGAAGATGGTAATGGGAGCAGGAGGTGAAAGGCAGGTAAAGTTTGGCTGCTTTGCATGCAGTTCAACAACATGAACCATCTTCAAATTAGTCACTATATGTAAAAGCGTAATGCATTGGGGGTGACTAGTATAGATCATGTGGTACTGGTTACCCAGTGAGAAAGGTAGCCCAAAGTCAGGCATAGGGAATGCTGGAAATTGTTATATCATGCACAGCTCATGCTGTAGAGAACCCACCTTCATTGCTTACTGGGCCAGCTTCAGTAATAATCTCCATTATAGTATTTAACCCAAATACTGGGACACAAAATATACAATTAGTAGCGTACTACAATATCTACACTCCCCACCATCAGCATCAGAAGAATCCAACTACCAGCTTCTTCCCAGCCCTCCCTTAAAACAAAACCCAAATGACGCTAGAGCAGGAAGGATGCTTGAAAGCCCAACACAACCAGGGCCAGTGTAATTAATCTTAGAGATAGTGCTTGACTTGAAATTTGGCATCGTGGAACCAATGGTATTGCATCTTCAAGGACGTTATTGCACATACGGAATTTCAAGGGCACTATCAAACCCATCTGCATCACTGAGGAAATAATATCAATGGATGTGCATGACATAAAAAGTAAAAAGGAAGATGGAAAGTGGTCAAACAGCAGCAATGAGATGGAGTCCCAGCATTATTTCCCATTACAGTCAGAAACGCAGGGTACCGCACACACTTGGTAGGAACAAGTTAATGCAGTGATTTTATACCTGTACAACAGAGACAAAAACATTTAAACAACAGTGAAGTGCCGAGGGAGAATCCCAGTGAGGCAGCATGCACACATAAATGAACACACACACACACACGCATGCATAAAACAGACTGAGCTACTCCACGGAAATCCCATCCTCACATCTGCATAGGAACACTGAAAGCCCTACAGGATGACAGTAGTCAAGAACAGAACACCAAAGTGCAGAAGATGAGGCGCAAAGCATGAACGTGGAATGGCAAACCCCATCACTGTTTTCTTCCAATGCATGGAATCAGTCAGTAAGTTTACCCATGGAGATAACCCTGACATGAAGGATGTTTTTTATCCAGTACAACTGGACGCGAAAATATAACCAACTGGTAAAAGGTTGTCAAAAAGAACTTCGCAGAGTCTGCTAGTGTTCTCACCATACCAGTCCTGTTCCTCCTCATTTTACACACAAGGAATGATTACTTGTCTCAAAAACAAAGTCCAAAGCAGAAACACAGCTTATGGCCTTTGTTTCTACAAGGTCAAAGGTCAGCAAAACATCATACCAACCTTCATCCACATCCCTTCCCACTTCCAGATTAAAGTAATCTTTACCGATGAAAATGATGAGGAGGAAGAAATAAATGAAAAAAATCAACATATTAAAACAAAAGCAGTAAGTTCTAATCAGATAGAATAACTCAAAAGGTAAAATAAAACCTTTCCCCAGTTTAGCAACTGAAAATGTCTCAACACTGAAACACCAGCATGTGCCTAGTCACCCTTCTGCTATTACATCTGGTAGAAGGACGACCAGGCTGTTTAACTCCCCAGGGTAAGAGGATCATTTCTCTAGTGCACATTCAGGCATGTTTTCTAACTGTACTGCAGACAAAGAGGAGATGTTCCAATGAAAAGATCGTGTATGTAAGTCACGGATCAGTCTTCACTCTGAATGACCTGAAGTATGGTCATAATCTGATTTTGATCAGAAATTTTCTATTTAGTGAACTGAAGAGTCTGTAAATACTTTTGAAACCCAGGTAAGCTGCAGTCTCCACAGCACTTACAAATGCAGCATCATTGCTTTAACAAGTCAACTACCGCTAACCATGAAGACAGCGACAGTACAAAAACATGACCTACCTTTTGGTTCCCATTCTTTACATTAAGTACTTAAAAACTTAACAAAACAAAATACAAGCCAAACCCAACATTCACAGTATATCCATTAATGGGGGCTAGACTAGCCAGTCCCATCCCAGCATGGCCCAATAGTTGGGAAGAAGCCTGACTGAGAAACACCAGGACAATTTACTTTCTTAATACTTAAGACAGGTATCACTTAAGCTACCAAAATACGTCACCCCCAGGATTCCTGTTAGGGGTAAGACCTCAGACTGCCAAGTCACAAGAACTGTAATGGCTGTAAAAGACAAAGGGAAAACAGTTACCTTTCAGGCTGGGAAAGGGAGTGTTCTTGTCTCTCCCAACTTTGGTCGGTAGGGCTAAGTTGGACAGACTGAAACTTGTGCTGTGGTTTCTGTACAGGCTGCCTATGACAGAAGAAGAAAACAAAAGCCTAGTGCTCACTGCACACACCTGAACTTCCTAAACTGCCTATAATTCACCTTCTTGTTCCAGATCCTTAAGAAAAAAGGTCTTTATTACCCAAAAGTCTCACAAGCACAGCATCGGCTCATTTGTATTGCAACCACATGTATAATCGGGTTATTGGAAAGTGTACTAAATAGCAGTTCTTGGCTTTCATGTTATAATCATTGCTGTTGTATCTTTTAGTCTTAAATGTAACAGCAACATCCAACTGCACTTAAACAAGTAACCTCATGTCAGCTGCGTCTTCAAGTTTGATTATATTTTTAGGAGCAAATGAGTGAGTGGTAGGAGCGACATAAGAAAGCTGGATGATAAAGGATCTCCACAATCTGTAATTCTGAAGCAAGGACTGTGCACGGTGCTTGTGGAACAGAACCGTCCTCTAAAATAGAAGCTTTCTGTTTATCCGGAGAAAACAACAGCTCTTCCTAGTACAGACAGATCTTAAGAACACAAAAACGCACCATCATCTGGGTAAGCTTGTAGACAGCCTGAAAGCATCTCATGTAGATCAACAAGCTGATTAACACTTCAAGATGTTAATTTAAAATGTCAGCATGCTATTTCCATTTGCTTTGGTTCATTGTTTACAGCCTTATTTTAGTAACAATCATTTTAGAAGAAACATCCAATATACTTCCCACACTGCCGCCAACTTCTTGCACTGATGCCCACTATAGAGCAAGAGTCATACCTTCTTTCACTCATTAGAAGAACCCTAGATCAGTTTTCTACACCTGTGGATTTTATTATTAAAATGATTGAAAGTAGATGAGCGCAGTCAAGAAACTGAATTTAGCACCTAAACAGGCAACATGGTAGTGTGGAAAGCATAATACCGGTAAGATTTTTGTAGCAACTTCATGAAATTGCACAACTTTTTGTTTAAAATAAAAAGAACTAAATTAAATAGAAAGAATTTCTGATCTGTGCCCGAACATGCCATATAGCTCAAGGGCCTAACCACATAACCCAAGTCTGTCTTACTGAAAAACACATAAAGCCATAGTTATCAGCAGCGTAAGTTAAATAGGTCTTGTGGCTCCTACCATGACTTCTGGAGAGCTGGTAACACTTTGCCAACCAAGTCATTCTCTTGACTAGCCATCCCTCTATTCCATCCCCCTGTAAACTCTAATATAATAAATAAAATCAGCTTAATGAATGCATTAGTACATACTTGCAAAAGACATGATGCCTCCAAAACCTTCACTGCTGTTGTTGGAGACAGTAGAGTTTGGGGAGCTGGCCCTGGAATCTGAATCTGCATCAGAATCACTGGCCAGTTTTAAACTGTTTGGACGAAGTAACTTCTGAGACCTTTAAAGAAATTAAGTACAACTGTTATTAGCTTTCGCCCTTCCCACCTCAAATCAACACATTATATGATTGTGGGAGATCAGTGCTGGTGTCATTCCTCACCAGTTTGCTCTACTCTATCCTTACTGCGTGGGAAAGGAAACCAAAGAAAAAGAAAAAACGAGAGAATTGAAGCATCTTTGCATTTAGGCTTTTATTACCTTTCAGGGTATGCTGAAAACTTGTCTGCGAAAGGGCACTGACGGATTTGGGTGTGAAAGAGTTCTGCTTCGAGGGCAATAACAAGAAAACCTAATGTCATCGATCTATATAGTATCTATCACACCAAAAAAACCCAAAGCAAAACAAAAAAAATCACCCAAAGGTTTCCAGAAGGTGATATACTAGAACATTTCTAGGAAGAACTGTCAAATCTGTCAGCTCCTATGGCTTACACCAAAGTAAGGAACTGAGGGACCTGAGCAAGTGCCCGTACTGAAACCAGAAGGGTTTACAGAACATCAGTATAAATGGAAGTGATTAACAACACATTGCAGGAGCTAAAGACATTTGAATGAACAAACATTAAACTACATGAAGCAGATGGAAACCCCAAAAGTGCTGCAGAGAAGGACAGGAGACAAGGAGGACTCACCTGTTTCCATTGAGATTCTGGTTAAATCTTGGGGTGTAGCTCTCTTCTTGCTCGTCATCTTCATCCTCCATAGGAAAACCATACTGTGGTTCGAAGTAAGGATTGTCATACTCTCGTTTCCTCACGGCCCCTTCAGAGGAGCTCAGGCTGCCAGCTGCAGTGTCACTCTCCCGACGGTCCAAGCTTATCTTGGGAAAGCTTGCTTGCAGTGGCAAGGAAGGGAGGTGGTTTGAAAAACCAGCAACCAACTTCTCTTCCATTTCTGCTGAGTCTGCCGACTCCTGTGGACCAGTCAAATCATTGATCTGCTCGCTAATTTGCGTTACATACAACTGAAGGGCAGGACAAGAACAATTATTTCAAACTGGGAAATTAACAGGGTCCTTGTTGTTTGCTACTGGGCCCCCACCCCATCCTCATTATCCACGGCTCTAATCTAGGATTTTATATACACTGCAGCATTTGTGCATTGTTCTAGGGACTTACTCCCCTGGAAAACAGATCTCACTTGTAAGCAATAGCTTAGGATAACAGCTCGCTGTTACCCTGTTTTGTGGTTATGAAAGCAACTCCCATTCTTCCTAAATGACCACAGATTCCTGAGTTTCCCCACCCCACTCCTTGTTCCACCAACCATCAGGTCTTTCCAGAGTCTGTAAAAGCAATTCCTGTAGTCACACCCAGAACCACTACTCTCTGTTAATGCTGCATTTTCCAATGCACGGGAGCTTTTATGTGCGAGCATAAGAGGGTACCAGTAAACTCTGCCTTGCCCAGGAAGTCCAGAAAGAACATGCAATTTAATCGTGCATGATTTTGCTCTCCTACTAGCTTCTGCCTTTCTCAGAAAGAACCACGTGCATTCTCCCATTCTTTATATCCTAATACACTGATCTTGGGGCTGAACTCATCTCAGTACACACATGATTCACTCCATGGATGACAGTGCTGGGGCTGCTACTGGCTGTAGTACTGGAACTTGAACGAGGCTGGTTGTTCTCTTGGGAGTTTTCACTGTCCATGGCCTGTTCATCCAGATCCCCTGAATATTCTTGAAAATCATCAAATTCCACTTCACTGGCATCACCAAGGGCTGCGTGAGTCAGGGGGTCAACATCTGCAAACACATCATTTTGCATTAAAGAATGCTGCCTTCCTCAGCTTTCTGCCCATCTAACTAAAGACCCCTAGCAGATGAAGGGTTCTCAGTAGAATAAACTTGCATACAAACATAGGTTGTGAAGGGCTCTTAGAGGTCATCTATTCTCTGCTCAAAGCAGCAGTAACCTTGAAGTAAATGGCTCAAGGATCTGTCCCACTGAGTATTGGAAATCTCCATGGCTTGTCATTCTGCTGTGATCCTGGGAACCTGTTAAACTAACTCAACTACACTAACCATTAAAGATCTTTTCCTTATAACCAAGCAGAATTTCTTTTGTTGCAACTTATGATTACTACATCTTGCCTTTGAGGACATAGGAAATGTGTTGGTATTCCTAAATTAAATTTACTGAAGAAAGTTTCCCACTCTCACAACAGAGGCTATTGCTGGAGCCTCCATATAAAGCCACAGAGAACACATTTTCCTGTCCGCTCCTTAAGACAGAGTGACTCATTAAAGCCAGCACTGAGAACCGATACGTGGGGGCACCAGCAGCAGCTGGTTGTTTCCAGATCTAGTGAGCCAGTTCTGTTCTGCAGCACCTATTTCTGTTTCTCCTCCTCCCAGTGTCCTTTGGAGGGCATTGTTTATAAGTGAGACAAATGTCCTTTTTCAGCCCATGGATACTGAAGGAGTACAGAAGACACTTCTACCTCAGAGCGAGACTACAACAGTCTACTCCGATTCAAGGACTTTGGGGAGGCATTTTTCCCTCAGTGCAGATGAGTGGAGAGGAGGAACCTATGTGCACCTTGTGAAAGTAAAGCTCAAAGTTACTCACTTGGGGTATCACCATTAATGTCACATTTCATCATCTCACTGACAAAGTCCCCGAGGGAGGAGTAGGAGGAGCTTGAGTCGTCATAGTCGACACTGTCACTGCCACTGCCACAACAGGTGAGAAAGAAAGATGAGTGGCAGCATAACAGCAACAGCAGGGCTCGATGTGTCAAAGATGTGAATCAGCACTGTTTTCATGGGGGTCTTAAAACTCTCCATGATATTACAGTCCATACAAACAAATTTCTGGCAGGAGTCAGAAGCCGGCTTCGTGAAAGGTCAGGGCAAATGAAATAACTTTGAGGTACATGAAGAGACAATATAGGAAGACATTTAAAGGCTCCAAGCAAAGTTATTGAGGTCAAACATAAGTGGGCAGAGAGTAGCATATTAATTCTCAGTGTGTGTGACGACTTCAGGGGAAGCAGAATTCACAAATAAAAGCATTCCTTTTTTATATTAATGCTAAATCCCACTCTGTCAGGATCGCTGGTGCTGTGCAGAACATGGAAGATGTGGCCTTAAAGATCTCACAGGTTGGCAGGGAATGAAGGCTAATAATAAAACTAGATGCAAAACTCTGGGAAATGTGGCCAGAACTACTACAGCAAAAATGTTTACTCTGACTTTACTGAATGCACAAGAAGGTTTCAAGCATTTACTAACAAGCTTTGCATGACTACACGCACTGAGCAGCAATTTGAAAGAGTGGTAGGATGGATGTGATACTTGTAGTACTGCAATAGAAATAACCAGAGGAAGAACAGCATGGAAGAAAAAGGCATTAGGGCAGGAGTGAATAGCAAATGCCAAGTGGCACACAGGTAGCAGAAGAAAATAGGAAAATACAAATGGAGAAGACACTTGCAAAGAGTTAAGAGGGGTTGCCGTGATGATGGTGCAGTGAGACAATTCACTTCAGCATCAGTATTCTGTCCAGACAGAAAAATGAAACAGCAATCTGGCAGGCTAGAGGAAAAGGTTGCAAATGAGGAGGAGGAGAAGCTCCACACTCTGAAGTAATTATCACATGACTAGGGTCATGCTCCCCACTAACCTGTCATCAGTGGGATCAGAATCTGTTTCTTTCTCCACTGGGACATTCAGTGCTTCAGCCAGCTGTGAATTAGTGTCATAGACACGATAGTGGATGGGCTGCAGCTGGTGAGCATACCACTTCGGTTTGTCACCAATCAGTGCTGGATCAAACATGTCTGCACAAAAAACAAGGAGAGAGTTCATTCAATCCATTTATTGGTGTCAAAGGCTTTACTCACCGTGAGGCTACCTCTTACCAAGTCTTGCACAAACGGACAACCTCTGCTTAGTCTGAGAAGCAGACAAGACTTCTCCGTAAGCAAACAAGACAAGAGGTAAAATTATTTGGAGGAGTGAGTGGCAACAGCACTCACAAACAGGACATACACAAAACCAGAGAAACGTTCCTCAAACTGGATTTCCCTCCCCAGCAGGAATAATACGGCATTAAACTAAGTCCTTCCCTAGAATCTCTCTGCTTTTTAAGTTCCTGCATTATAGGGAAGTTCAGGAAAGGCAAGACCAAAACTTACTGTTGTGAATTCTTTGGAAAGCATAATTAGTAGGGTTGAGTGACCATTCTCCAAAGTATTCTACCGCCTGTGTCCTTGAAAGCTTATCTGCAAAAGGTGTTTGCTTCGGTCTAGAGGCAAGAAAAGAATTTGCCTGGAAGGCCACCACTGGTCGTGGGAAGAGACGAAGAGTGCGAGTGTGTATCTGGAAACCTTGCAAAACATTTGGCGAGTTGAAGAATCTCACCATAGCAACCCTAAAAAGAAAGAGAGGACAACACACCAGATAAAAACCCAGACCACAAGAGAAAAGATGACAAAGAGCCTTTAAAAGGTATGCAGTAGGCAATGTTTCAAGCTTTTGAGGAATGGTAACCCCGTATAGAAAGCCGAATTTTTCTTAGAAACAGTTGCTTTTTTAAAAATAAAATAACAAGAAACCCCACCAAAAATTAGAAAATGCTTAGTTTTCATTCAACACTTCAACATCAACACTCATCCAAAAAGGGAAATCATTCTCATAGCCACTACCTGAGAGACAACTAAGCCTCCAGCTTTTTTTATAGTTCAAAGCTTGTGGTTTAAGGTAAGGATACAATATCAGACTGAGTCCAGGTAAAGTGGATGATCTATATGAAAATGGAAGAAACAACACACCCCCCTCACAGTTATGTTTGTACAGTTAATAGATCTGATAAATACTGTAATTTCTGCTTTTTTTTCCCCCATGATACAAAGTAGAACTTGCACCAGAACCTGGAAGATGCTGTTTCCACCACAGGATCAACAGAAATGTCTGCACTGCCTTCAAGTGCAAACATGAAGACTCAACACTACCTTCCTGTTCAGCCTCACCTGGTAGCCACATCCACAGAGTCCACATCATTTCCATAGATCAGAGGGTTGAATTCTGTGGAGGGGGTAGACTGCAAATCATTCTGTGGTCTTCCCAGCAGCAGTGGCACCTCCTGCCCCTCGTGGAACTTCTCTAGGTTAAGAATGGGCTGAGTATTCAGACTCATGCTGGCTAGTGCCTAATGAAGGACAACATTATGCACACATTCAGCAAGAAAAGTTATTTAAGGAACAAGAGAGAGATCAGAGCTACTCTGCCCTCTAGGCAACTGAACAATTGTGCATGCTCCATTAGTTTGTCTTAAACCGTCTCCTCCTACACTGAGTCAAAAAGTCTCCAAGGCCCTTCTTTATGCGGATTGTCAAAATGATCTCCTCGGCGCTGAAACAGTCCTGGAGCAGCCAAGGGGCAGCACGAAAGTCCCCTTTGCTAGACCACTCATGATGTGAAAACAGATAGTCCAAACTGGACCACTAGTATGGCACTGTGCACAGCTCATTGGCGAGTTACTCCCAAGCATAACTTGAATGCATCTTGGGACCTAGAGGCCTTGAAACTCGACTTGCAAGTTGGCCGTTCAACCAGTGAGTTCGATATGCCAGGACAATGTGAAGACAGCTTTAGGCAGGCATCTGCCTGCTTGTCTGCAAACCTCCACTTCCCATCAGAACGAGGTCTTAATCTCTCCACAAAGCTACCATCCTCTTCAACCCTCATAACATCTTCAGAGAAAAGCACTGGAGCAGCACGAGTGGACACCCAGATTTATTCTAAATCTTCCTCATTTCTCCCATTTGCCCGCCAAGTCTTCACCTTTTTTACCTCATAAATAAATAAATCAATACCTAAAATAAAACCAAAACTCCAAAGAAAAAGGGTAAAATGGAAAATCGAGGGGAAAAGAATAAAATAAAGAACCTTGTTGTCAGGAGTGAGCAGCTGTTTCTGAGTGATTGCAGTCATGCTAACCAGACACTGGAGACAAGATGGAAGATCATATGATAACACCAGCAGCCCATCAGAGCCAAGACGAACACATGACCGCAGAGAAACAGATGGAAGAAAAAAAATAAATCTATTACTACCAAATATCACAAATGAGAGGAAATAAAAGGGACCACAAAATAGGCAGATCTTGGGAGAGAGGTGTAACTGCCCCACCCCCAAACATTCCCATCTGGCCACTCTGGAAAGCAGAAAGGCTGCTGTCCTCACTGATGCAGCCACGAACTTTCTACTGCAGTTTAAAAGCCATTATTTTATCTTATTTTATTCATTGACATTGAATTTTTTTTTAAGACAGTTTGGCTCAACAGTGCCTGAAATTGCAAGGGGGTGAGGCAGAAGTGGGGGGAGGGTGGATCTAACAAAACTTCAAGCAACACATGGCTTCCATCTGTGCTGTGCATCAGTACCAGGGATATTGAGGTTACATACTTTGCTCTCCTCATCTACAAGGAGAGAGAAAGAGCAAACCTCATCACATAAGCAACACACTTTACCTTTAGATACTGCATGCAGCGTGCATAAGGAAAACAGAAATAAAGAGATAAAACCTGCTTGACATGATCAGCGAGGATGACCCAAGCTGATTAATGGATTAGCAGGACCTGAGAGGAGAGACTGAGACCACACACACAGATCTGTGAATGGAGGGGAAACAAAGGTGATCATAGCTTGATGGATCAGGTCAGAGTTTAAAGCCCACACGGCAAATGTAAGGAGAAATCTGGAACTTTCTGTACCAACTGGAAACAGGTTAGCCCCAAACAACAGTAAGAAAGCAAAGCCATCTGTTGCATCCAGGAGCGTTTCAAATTAGGCTAAGAAATTAACTGCAGTTATAAGCCTCAGTGACCACTCACTTTTTCCAAATTAACTCTTTCCATTAAGACAGAAAAGCAGCAACTAGATACCTACCACTTAACATCTATATCAACTGATGCTGCTTTTCAAGCTCAAAACGCTGTTGTATTCTAAGTGTCCAGCTACACAAAACAGGCATCTCAAACAAGCTGACAGAAAATTCCTAGTCCTGTGCTTTCTTTCCCTACAAGCAACAAAGGTGGAAGCAGTGGAGACAGCAAAAGATGAAACAGGCAACAAAAATCTGGAGAAACTACAGAGAGATCTGAACCAAGATGAAACAAGATGGCTAACCTCACACTTAGTTTAGTCAGGAGAAGACAATGTTAGAAAGTCATACAGCTCAGGGAGCTCAACAGAAGATATCCCTGTACCTTTGTTTAATCAGCCACCCTGTCAATCAGCCCACTTCCACATTCAAAGTAGACCTCTCCATGACTGACCAAGGGGCACTTTCTTGAACAAGGCTGTTCTTGTAGTCTGATACGTTTTCACATCCATCCGATTCACCAGGATATACAGCTGCTTTTAACTCTTTTTGATTTACATTTGCTGACTTGAATTTTTGCCCAGTATAGCAGAAGATCTGTGCAAGACTGCAACTGCTAAGTTCTACCAAATCTTGGTCCTTTCCCCAGAGTGCTTATTACCTGTTTCAGATGCTTTTTCAGCTCTGAAGCTTCTGGTTCTGGCAACGCTGGCAAAGGTTCTGCATTTGTAGGAACAATCACCTAGAATTAAACACAGAAATAGACTAAAAATTCCCCAGATGTAGGCATTTCCAAACCAGAATCTTGTAAATCTCCACCACTCCAGAAGCCAAGGAATGAAAGCCATAAAGTAAAATAATTAATAAAAAATGCCACAATACAACCCCCACACAGAGATACCTGCATCAAAACTTTGGTTTTCGTTTCTTTATGGTTGCTATTGGTTACAATCTCACAAGCAATAGAGGTCTTATTTTATCATTTATGACAAGAAAAGAGAAGTTTAAATGAACCCACACTCATCCTTTGGTATTCCCATAATGTAGATGTTATACACGTTTCCCTTGAAATACCCTTGCTTATGCCCCAGTGGAAAGCAGAATACATGGTCCTATTAGAATCATGACAACCAATGAGGCTGGAAGACTCTTACCAGATGGGTTTCTCAGGTAGGGCTATAACAGACAGGATTGCAATTACTCAAGAAGACAGCTTTATCATTTGTTTGAGGATTTATCTTCTAACAGTATAGCCAGAAGAGGACATATAGTCTTATGAGGAAAAGAAATGGGGACCTTGAGTCACTACAAGGAACAGAATCCTGAAGTTGAAGACAAGACTGGCAAAGGCAGACTGAAGCCAGGCTTTCTTAAATTAGTGGGTAATCGATGAAAGTGCACAGTTCCCTGGAAAAAAAAACTCTCAAGTCCCTCTGGGCACCACTTACCCTATTGGTATCCAGGTCAATAAGCCATACATCATCAGGCATTTTAAAATCCAGTTTGTAAAGGAAGAAACTTGCTGGAACACCAATGATATAAGGTGTAGGAGCTAGAAGCAACTGAGAGAAAGAGAGACTTTAATAAGGACAAGATCTGCATTTGATATCACCTAATTTATATGGCTGCATGAGTCCTTGGAAAAAAACTTAGCTAATCTAACACCTTGCCATGACTATCATGGACCAAGAAAAAAGATGTTCAGAGTTAACTAGAGAAGCAGCAAATCACATATGAATACACCCTCCCCTCAAACTGAGTCTGTGCCATTGTAAATATGTCTTTACCCTTATGCTGGTAATGGTAATTTGGTTTCAAAATAGTAACACTTCTAGGAAACAGGAGAACTAGACATATTCTTTATGCGTATGTGGAAATGTATATGGAAAAGCTAAGGGGAAATTCAGGATGTTCTGATAAGGAAATCAGCAGAGGGGAAAAAGTCTAAATCAATAAGGCATGTAGCAGTTTGAGAGGCTAATTTATTGCTTAAATCTAGAACAGTTCATCACCTCCAAGGTGCAGTACAAGAACAAATCTGCAGCATAGAACTGAAGTACTAAGATGCCCTGAATTCTATCTTTCCAAGCAAAATAACAAGCTCCTGCATAGAACTGACTACTTGCAAAACCTAGATTCCCAGCTAAAGTAACTCAACACTTCATATTTCTGAGAACAATAAACTGCAGGCAATAGTTTCTGAACCCTGAATCAAGAGCTGACAAGAAAAGAGAAGTTTATACTCTGGATTCCCACCAACAAACCTTAATGCTCAGCTGTGGGGCAGGGCAAGGAGTAAATACTCGTCATAATGGCCTTTCAGTCCATTGCTTGTGAACTGTGGCTTTGAATAACACTATTCACTAAGCATTCTTTGGAGATACCCTGAATAAGTGGCGTTACCATGATTTAGACAGTGGTGCTCAAAAAACAGCATTTGCAAGGCAGACTTTGCTACAACCCCCAAGAAAACAACAGAGAAGGAAACATGGACTACTCCTAAGTCTCGGACATCACAGACACATTCTTTGCAAAGAACCAATAAAGGAAAAATGAGTACCTGTTCTGCAGAGGCCATGCAGGTGGGAAGCAGAGGGATCACTGGGAACATGTACTCTAATGGATAGATCATAGCCACAAAGGCCATCACAGACATAGAGAGAGCATTATAATCTCGGGACTGCAATACAACCTGCAACCAAAGAAACTCACATTAGCCTTACAGCAACCACTCACTCCTAATGCTCCCCTCAGGGGTATACAAAGATCACAGCCTGCAGGCCTCTCATCTGAGAGCTGTGGGCTGGATGACCCTCCATTGATCTGTCTGAAAACAACCTTCAGATGCTTTTTTGAGTGAGACCAAAAACTTTTCAAAACAGGAACCTCAGAAGGAGTGATTCCTTCCCGCTGCAGAAGTCCCAAGAGTGCAGGAGACAGCTGTTCTACACATCCAGCCCACCCTGGGTTTGGAGAGGGCAGAGCTTCCTATGCACCTACCAAAGATCAACTCTTCCCTTCTCACCTTGTGCTCCAGAAGGATGCAGGTCAGCACCTGCAGGCAAGCATCCACTCCTAACAGCTCCAAAGGCAGATGTAATGGAAAGTCCACCAAGTTGAAGCGGGATGGATCGGGAAGAGCAAAGGTCAAAGCTGGTTGCAACTCATGGGGCAAGACTTCCACATCCACCCGCTTCTGACCAGCAACAGGCATTGGTGACCGCAGCAGCCGGTATATCCAGGCCTCAATCTCCCGCAAATCGTGGAGCAACGCACTGGACTTTTCTTCCACCAGAAGGGAGCCTGTGAAAATCCGCCACATCGTATCCCTGTACAGGGAGAACAACAACGTTAATTCTCCAAGTGCTGCACCTGACAGCCACTCCACAAGGCCCTTCTGAGGAAAGGGAAGATCCATCCAGAATTAAAAGACACAGCTAACAGACTTTGGGTCATTCTGAGCAATGGGTGAGGGGGATTTAGGCATACTGAAACAACCACAGTGGGGAAGTATAAATCTTTCTGTGGTAGTAATCAACACCAGTATGTCACTTCCATCCAAGAGGTCATTCAGTCATTTAAAGGGTTCAGTTAGGTCCAGGTCTCTGAAGATCTCTCATCACCTTGGTGCTTGATATTCAGCATGCACATACAACATTCTCGTTTCTTGTCCGGAATTGTGACAGATGGATTGATCACAGCGTTTTGCTTCCAGCAGTCCTACAAACCTTTGCAAGAATAAGAAGTAAATCTGAGCTAATAAAAACATGCCACATCAAGATCTCCCAGATGTTTTGGCATGATAAAAATACTCTTTTTCATCCTCTCTTAAATTGCAGTGTGTCATTCATAAGAGCTGAATGACCCACGGCAGAAGTGGATGCATTTCAGCTGAGAATATATATTCCCAAAAGCTGTCTAGAAAGCATTAGGTACCTTAGCAAAAGAAGCAGCAATTTTTCTGTGCCTTTAGCCCACAGAAAGGCTGGACAGAACACATGTACAGTATTGCTCAGGGCCTTCAGAGCTTCAAAATTTGAACCTGGGTCTGCCAAGGGAAGCAAAGTGGATTGTCCTCTTCATCTCTTAATATTCCAGCACAGTGAAGGCTGCAAACCTGCTGGAGGCATTCTACAAAAAACTTCAGCCTGATAAGTATCTTCAGTTACTGTAATAGACCCCTTAGAATGGTATGGGTTCAAATTAGAAGTTCTACCTTACAGTTCACAACTTGAAAAGAAAAGGAAAAATAAAAAAGGGTGTGTGTGTGTGTGTGTGTGTGTGTGTGTGTGTGTGTGTAGGGAGGGGAATTATGATGCTGGAGGCTTCAGAAAGGAGGAAAAATCAGAGAAAGTTGGAGGGGTCAAAAGAAGGGTAATTTGAGATTATGCTGAGTAAGCAATAAATCTCTCAGGAACTGTGCTGTTTCTCATCCTCCACTCCTCCTTCCACTGCTTGTAATGCACAGGACTTCGAGTTGTTAACAGGCACTGTCCTGGTCTGAGGGAGGTAAAACAGAACCCATTTCCTGTTCGGTAATTTTATTGGNTATACTTGTAAATCTCCTTATTCTCTTCCTCTCCTTTTTTTTTGGTGGGAGGAAGGGACATCTGTCAGTCTGGTTTTGGTAGTTTTGGCTGAAACCATGACAGGCACCCTCAACGTCTGCAAGCTGTAAAGATTCACTTTGCAGCTTTCTTCTGCCACCGCTTCAAAATTATTCTACTTTTCCGGGCCGTGGTTTGCAAACCACGTGGTAATTCAAACCTGCAGCTTTACTCTTCCTGGAGATGTCTGCTCAGCATTCCTTCTGTTGCTCTCCTCATCTGTCACTCGGCTCTCCTCTCTAAGAATTATGTCCAACGAGCAAATTTTTCAAATACCACATGCCATTCAAACACTGCAATACTTTAGCACCCCCTTGAAAATCAGACAAGCTCATGAAGTTGAGGAAAATTATGAAATTTAGGGTTTTTTCTGCCTCAGTACCTATGAGACTAAACCAAGTGACAAAATAAGCTCCATTAATAGATGCTGCCATGAAAAAAAAAAAAGTTTGCTCTGACAGAATCATTTTTTCCCCAGTAATCAGTTGATTCAGGTGATAAACCTGTTAAGCCTAGGACAATCCCCTAGAGCTACTCCAGGGCAGTAACCCAAGAAGTAGGCTATTACCCTGAGAATGGGACAGATTCTCCCTTCCATGGAAAAAGCAAAGCAATGACAAAAATGAAAATTATAAACGCCTTGTCATTTTTTGGTTTTGACAAGTTTGATTTGGAATACACCAACCCACTTTATGAGCTATCTCACAGCCCTATCCTTCTTACAACTGAAATAACCCCCTCCTTCTCCAGAGATTCATTTTATATTATCTTTTTAGGTACCAGATTGGAAAGGAAAATATCATCCTGGAATAATAGCACAGACATACATCCATGGCTGATTTACATGAAGACATTGTTCCTTCTGTACCTACAGTGCAACAGCTTTTGTTGCAGATCCAATGTTATAATAGCAGATATATAAAATTACTACATTACATTAAAATACAGCAAGTTCCTGTTAATTTGCTGTTACCAACCCCCATTCCCATATGCTTCCTAGACAACTCCTTTGTTTTCTACCTCTCCTCTCTCTCCCCTTCAAATATTGTACTTTGATCTCTTTCAGCCGTTCCTGCTTCTCTACTCTTTTCTCTCCCACGCTGAAGTTCAGATTGTTTCATAAGCTCGTTAAGAACACTTTCATCATTTCCCTCTTGCCCCAAGTGGAAATTCTCTCTGTTATTTCTTGGCTGCTTCTGATTTGCCAGAGAATCGGTTCTGACGTGCACTGCCACGGAGCTTGTATGCCACAGCAGCAGTAACCTCATCAGTGCTCGGCTTCAGAAAAGATCGTGCTTAGTGAGTCGTTAGCAGGATAGTGCCTCCTTAGGCACAGCAAAAATGAAAATCATACCAGGTTACAGAATCCAACAGTTTTAAAGAAATTATTACCAAAATTTCCTTTCCCTACTGTGACCTTGGGTTAAAACAGTAAAAAGGTCAACCATTGGCATTTGGTTGCTTCTGCAACCACACCTGTAGCCACAACTTGCTCTGCAGACAATTGCAGGCCTGGACACCACAATGGGAGGAAAACATTCTTTCTTCCCCCTCAAAACATACCTCTGCACCCCTCGAGGAATCCCCAACTTCTTGCCCAACAATCTCTCACTACAGCAGTCCACAAGTCTCTTGAGGGTGTACAGACACTCACGGAAGGTGGAAAAGAAGGGATAATGGCTAAGGATGCACAGAGAAGTCAGGGTGCTGTTCCGAGAGCGATGGCTGCCTTTGGCCAGACGCTTACTGCGCGGCGATCGATTCACATCTGGGGTAGACTCTGTACTTGGCGCCTGCAGTGAAGAACCACTCTCCGAACTCTCAGTGCCCCCTTCCTCTTGAGCTGCAGCTGTATCCCCAGATTTGGGGATTTTCTGTCCCTCCCGAGCTCGATGACCCCCTGTGCCTTCTCCCTTCTCCTTGGGTACTCGCTTCTGAAAGGAGCGGTAGAAGTTGACACAGATTCCATAGCGAATGACACCTGTGTCCTTGTCTGTGAGCGTGAAGACAAAAGAAGTGTCATCACGGAAGCTCATGCGCTTTTGCCGCACGCTCAGGCATCCTTCTGGCTGGCAGAAGAACACAACATCGGGTGGTAGAGGAAAGTCCACATGGTCTTCCAGAGGGTAACGTCTCAGCAGTTCAGGAGTCTGAGCAACACTATCACTACTTGGCTGCCTACAAAAAGAAAAAAAACAAAGCATACATGGTTAACTAATGCCAATAAAAACCTTTTGTTTCTCCCCACTAACATGTCTGGAGCCTGTGGGCTCAGCTTCATCTTTGGTTCTTTTCTCCCCTACTCTCCAGGGAAAGTGCAGCTTCCCAGTCACTAGCCACAATGCTAGTGGCTAGTAACTAGCACAAGGACACAGCTGCAGCAAGGTTAAATGAAAAGGGCTATACCGTCATTATCAAGGCCAAGCAAGGAGCCTGTTCAAATCTGACCAAGAAAAAGGGCATGTTGTTCCCAGGAGAACATCTTATTGCCACGTTTCCCTGACTTAGATTTCCAAAATGAATTTAACTGCACAGGTGTCTGGCCAACACTTGGGCAGGAAATACACTGTCCCTCCCCAAACATACAATCAGATGAAAAAACCCTGGATTTCAGCCATTTATGAACAAGATAAAAAATTAAAGGGGAAAATCCAGTATCAATTCCTAACTGGGAAAAGCAAGAATTTAGTAGGGGAGAACTCAGTTAAATGGTGGAGTAATATGGACCTCATCCTGTAAAATTTTCATTAGAAAGTTATAGTGACCATGGATATTTATTTCTGTGTTTGATTTTCAAGCTGGGTTTGAAGTATGAGTTACTATAAAAGCTGGGTAGTAATATGCAAACCCATTTAACACCGCGGCTCACCAACCTTTGTACCACAAATCACTAATGGAACACAAAGACCAAACGGCAATACTATTTACTCCTGAATTTCTACCTGACATATAGTTTCTTTCAAGGTATTAAGTATTTTCCTACCACTAGTTTTCCAAGAAAGTTATTGAATAACTGCCAGAGGAATAATATGAGGTTCACATAGTGAAGGAAGAAAAATATGTCCCCGAACAACCTCTCCCTGGTTTGAGCCCTTTGCTATAGTCTGATCTCTCACCATTTTTAAAGTACTCAGCATTTAGCAGCGCGTTTAGTAAATGGAATGCAGGAGACCTGGCTCCACTATTGCTCTCGATCTCTCTCTCATACAAGACATTTTCTCACCTTGATACTTTGGATTTTCAAAATACAAATGACACTTGCTTTTCTCTTAACTGAGAGGTGAGAAAACCCAAACAAGTAGTAATAGAAAGAATGTCTGTAATTTACAAAAGTGTATTTATACTGGTGTAGATAGCTCTGCTGACTAATTCTCCCACACTAATTCTTTACAAGGCATAAACTGTTAAGAAAATTTATTCTGCCCTGTACAGTTAAGTACCAAAATACTGTACAAAAAGAAACCTTGAGAAGCTTTTATATATTAGTGGACACAACTAATGCATCACCTGCTGAAGAAAAAAATGTCCATTAATGTTGGTACTGTTTAGAGAGTCTATTTGGCAGTAAGCAGTCACATAATCTTCATCAACAGAGTACCAGTGAATGTATCATCAGTTCATGCCTTTGCAGTAACAGCTACAGAGTCTTCTCAGACATTTAGAAAGTTTGCATCTAATAAAAGGGAGCAAATCCAAAATGCATGGCTATTTTTGCCAGGTGGATAACTAGACGTAATGGTAAAGGCCATGTGGAGCTCCTGATGACTTTGAAGTAGAAGCTACTTCAGTCAGCTCCGTCTCTTGTCGCAGGCATTTGTTTTGAAGTGCCCAGTGAGACAACAGACCTCTAAGCATTATCCATTTGATTTTTGCTTGGCAGCAGTAGTTAAGAGGACTGCAGGAGTCTACATGCAATACTAGCAATTTTTTAAGTGAGAACAACAGACACTATAAGCATCATTGGAGGAATCAGTGAATGTTTCTTCCTTGTTTTCCCAGCAAGTGACACACATGGAAAACGTGGTTATTTTTCTACAGACAATAAAAAGTACTTTAATCTATTATACTCTGTCCATAAAAATTTAAATATTGCACTCAAAATACTCTGTAAAGAAAGCGAGCAGTAAAGCAACATACTGATGCACATAAACCACTGATGTTTAGAAATTAAAGTAACAGACTTTGGAGTACACCTGTTAAATAGACTGGCAGAAAGTTACTGCATAAACTTTGAATAAATAAAAATAACATTTACTGAACACCTGTATATTTGACAAAGAGGATACACATTTCAGATACGCTTCAAGCAAATAAGCATAACATTTTATCTCTTGACAGTTAGACTTCAAAATAAGAAAGCATTCATGTCATTTCTATGAGGCTAATCAAGTACCTGAGGGAGAAACAGCCAAGTAAGGTAAGTTTCCAGATCATTCTTTTTTAAATTGTCTACGCTTCAAAAGCTAGAAAAGTAACCCCAAAGTAGTATTTTATTAGCATGTGGCTTTCAGCATTTTCAGTTTGTGAATCCCTCTACCCTGACGTCAAAGAAGCAAAGAGGTTCAGACCCATAGCTACCACAAAGTCATATATTGGCTGTTCTTAGCCACCCTTTGCAGACCCTTGAAAAGGAGTCTAAAGACCACAACTTAAAAATCTTTGTATCTTTCATAATGTGCCCTGGGCCAAGGAGATGTTCTCATTACGGAAGCATTCTGCACATGTTCCAGACAGCACTTCCTCAGCACCAAGCGAGGCTTCATCAGTGGATACCGGGCAATTCTGTCCCACTTTACTGCCCAAGTGAAAGCAGAGCTCTTTTCCATTACCTGGCTCCAATGATCACAAGGTAGTCGAGTAACCGAGGGCAGATTTTCTTTTTCTGCACCATTGTCCTTGACACTCCTCCCTATGTCATCTCAGTGAATTGTTCTTTATCGATCCAGCAGGCAGCTATCCAGTCAGCCCTGATTGACTGCCTTGGGGAACAGAATCCACTTGGAACTGTCTGGTCCAGTAGGTCCAACCTACAAACATGAAAAGCAAGAGTGTCAAATGCACAATCAGAAATACCAAACACGTATAAGCAACTTCACAACCTTAATTAGTTTTCAAATAAGCCTCAGTGTTCTGTGCAGTCATGGCCATCCAAAAATCTCTCTCTTCATGAGTATACAACCACAACCACGTGCCCACAAAAGCAGAGCACGCTGAAAAACAGACAAAAAAGTACAAGAGGTTCTCAAGAAAGACCACAGACAAAGAAGTGTATCACCAGCAAAGACCAATTCATGAAACAGTCAGAGGCAAAAGTATTGTTTAGGCAAAACCCTGGGATTCCTGCAGCACTTGGGAAAGCAGCCTTAATTAGCAATTCTGCACACTTAAACACGACTGAGGAAAAAAACTCAACCTGAACTTCAGCTGTCAGAACCAGAGTAACTAAAGAAAGGGTAATATCAAAAGAAGTCCAATTCGGTATAATGCACCTCACCCCCTCATGTCTGGATGTGACCTAGAGCAAGAATGATCCCCACAGTCCCAAACGACCGTGATCTCTAACACTTTTTCTGTGAAGATATAGAACTGCATACCACAGTTTGCAACACCAAAAGTTTTGCTTGTAGTTCATGCTGTTTCTTTCACCCACTTTACTCAATTTAATTTCTTTTGTGCATCTTCACCATTTACTCTTGATACCCACGCCTCCTACTACTGCTACTACCTCTGCTCATTTTCTAACAGAAAAATCCTCTTGGCACAATTGGTATTTTACTGCACTGTTACTATTTGTCAATAACTACAGCCATGCAGAATTCAGTCAGCACTGTAAAACTGTTCTTTTCAACCCCACCATTGGGATTCATGAAAGAAAAAAAACAATCTTAAGAAGTAATCATTCTATATTACAATGTTCCCTACCTACATTTGAAGACAATCTGAAACTAGAAATTTTATGAAAGTTCTGTGAAACTCTAAAATCAGAGATGTTAAAACTGCACTACAAGTTTACTGAGCATCCTGATGAAAGCATTAATAAATGTATTTTATATTTAAAAATTTGAACTGATTGCGTTTTGGGGCATATTCAGAGTAATGTTTTCTATTTCAGGTCATGTTTACCTCCCAAGGCTACCACAGACACAGCATCATAGAATGGTTTGGGCTGGAAGGGACCTTAAAGACCATTCAGCTCCAACCCCCAGGGACACCTGAGGACACCTGTCCAGCACGGACATGTCCCACAAGACCAGGCCACTCAGAGCCCCATCCAGCCTGGCCTTGAACACTTCCAGAGATGGGGCATCCACAGCTTCTCTGGGCAGCCTGGGCTCCACTCCTGTCGCTCCACTCCCCGATAAAGAGTCCCTCCCCATCTTTCCATCTTTCCTGTAGACCCTGCTTTGGGGACTGAAAGGTCACAATAACGTCTCCCCGGAGCCTTCTCTCTTCCAGGCTGAACAATCCCCAGCTCTCTCAGTCTGTCTTCATAGGATAGGTGCTCCACCCATCTGAGCATCATCAGAGAATATTACTGTAGTAAAATCTTTCAGTTCAGCAGCATAAAGTTTAGATTTTATTTGTATAAAAGTATAAAAGATTTACTAACAACCTGTAAATTTCAACAAAAAATTGATGTTTCTCTCATTACTTCACAACTAGAAGTTAATTAAAGGCACCATAACTGTCAGCATCTTGCAACCACATTCAAAGTCTAGCAATATATCTGCTTTTTTCCCAGCCCTTCACATTCCAGGTACAGAGTCAGGGAATTTTATTCACGAGCCCTCCAAATACCAGTGGGAACACACACACACAAAATATGCATATTGTTTATCAAAAAAGGAAAATCATACCAGTCAGTGAGTATTAATTATGGAATAATAAACGGAAAGAAACCTTAACTCACTCTCTCTGACACACACACAAACAAACCCCCCACAGTTTGTAAGACTTCCTGGCATAGTTTTATTAGATCCTCAGTTCCAGTCACTGTAGGTTCCTAAGTGACAGCACTATGAATTACCTTCTCTCAGCAGCAATACTTTTTATAAATTATCTTCTCTGAACAACAAAGAAAATACAGACATAGGAAGCAAAGCTCCTCTTTCTCCATTTTTAACAGTATCACTGAAAACATTGTAGAATGTTTTCAACTGTCCTGAAATTCAATGTCAATTTGAATTCATGTTCAAATGTCCTGAAACGGCTCTTGATCCAACATAGTCTGCAAGTGTCTTGGGGTAGATAAACTTCAGAGGAACAAGATGAAGTTGGGAACTTCACGTGGATCTTTTTGCCTTCAGTGTGAAGAACTACTTTATCTGCATTCTTTCCAACTAGCTTTACCCAGAACTGTTAAGGAACAAAGATAGGAATATAGAAGAACATAGGAATAAGCTACCATGAGGTAACCTAGAAGTGTGTCTTCAAGGAACTTCCGCTACTCAGTGGTAAACAAATATATGTTCTTCCTCTATAATTGAGACTATCCTACCCCTCAGTGAGAGTGGAGAAAGTAAACTGCATATACATTGGAGTAAAAACATACTCAATGACTACTGAGAGGCTACACGACCTCAGCCTCAGCTTACCTTGCAGTAACTTGTCTGTATCCTGTGGTTTTTCTTCTATTCCCTAGTCTGGGAAATATCTCTCATGACTCCAATTCACTTTACATCTTTCCCACAGTTCTGCAAAGGAGCCGGTGAGGTCTGCAATACAAAATTCTCCATCACAACCATGAAGTTTCCAAAAGAGTACCTGAGCACCACAGCACAAAGAACATTGGCAGGGCTTACAATGTCCCTGGAAGGGCTGAAGCTGCATCCTAGCAATGCCATACATCAACGTTTCTGTCAGTCGTTTTTAAAAAATACGGGAACACTTTCTGAGAAACAACCCTGATTTCTACTGCAAAACAGGGAGACCAAAATGAAGGGTTAATTTTGTAGGGGCTTCTAGAGTCTCCTTTACTTGGTCATTTATTCTTAACAAGGCCAGAGTTATAGCAGGACGTAAGAGGGCAAAGGCTTTCTTTTGGAAGGCCAAGTTTTGTTGGATTAGAGCAAGAGGTAGAAGAATTAGAACCACGTTGAGGTTGTTTGACATCCCCTATTCAGTCACTCACTTCTTCAGAGATCCAGTAATGGCTGATGACAGTAATTACAGAGCATTAGATCAATACTTGCTGGAACTCACCTTTCTATTCCTGGTTGGAATCAGACACCACAGCTGATAATCTGTATAAATCAACACAAACAGGCACTATGGTCCTGCTTTACTCCATTTGCCAAAAAGCTTGCTCTCAGGCCACTGTCATTCCCTCCTCTGTTCTGGTACAAGTACTTGTGCAGTCACAGAGTGAACCAGATTGTGGAACTGATATGGGCTAAAACTAACACCCTCACTTCTCCTCCCTCACCACTTTTGTTTTTCCTAAGTTATTTCTATTACTTGGTTCACCAAGTGGCCACACAAATGCTTGTGCAGGCACAAAGAAAAGGTAGGAGACAAGAAGCTAAGGGAACCTGAACTACAGATGACAGCTTCTCTACAGGCAGTGAAGAGGTAAAGTAGTTTCTTTCTTCCTCTAGCTCCTACATTTTACAGACTAAGTACATTACAACAGAAAGAGATCAAACCACCAAGAGAGACTTCCATTTTTCCTCTTATATGTTGACATTTGGACCTAAACTGAGAGATTACCTTGACTCTGAGACTGTACAGGTTTTGACATTGATGGCCTCTTATCTGTCTCAAGCTGCTTTAAGGTTGCTTTTTCTGAAAAAGTCTTGTGCTCTATGCGTTCTATTGGCAAACACCCTGGAAATAGCCATTTGAAGGCTGAATCCTCAAGCAGTGCTTGAAAAGAAAGTTCCTATAACTTCAACTCAAGAAAAGGAGAAAAATAAAGGACATCACAGAAGCACATACACATCACGTATCAGAGAACACTATAATTTAATAAGCAGTCATATGGGCGGTGAACAGGCTGGTGAGAACTAACACTACCCACATACTGTAGCAGCTGTCAGCAATACTCACGAATGAGGAGAAACTGGCATAGTAGCCTAGACACAAAGACAAAGGCCAGAACCAGCACTAACCCACAGCCTACCAGTAACTCAAGACAAAAAAGTGTTCAAAACAACATTTCTATTACTGGCACTACTCTACATTTCAAAATTCCCAAACGCCCACGTTTCAGGTTGTAGCACAACTTCTCAGAGGACAATCTGCATGGTATTCTGCAATTTCAAGTCTCCCAGAAATAAGAGTCTACATAAACACATGCACACACTCGTGAGAAGCACCATACCAGAGAATGGATATGGCAGCATGAAAGAACTGCAGCAGACTTTTTATCAGCTTATAGCCATCTGAGTCAGAGCGATACCCAGCATTTGTCCCGAGAGACATGAATTGTACAGCACCCCAGTCTCACCTACACCTTGGAGTCCTTTCAAAAGTGTCTTTTCTTTCCAGACACAAAGCTAGAGGAACAAAGTGATATAGTCAAAATATAACTTGAACACAAGAAACTGTTTTTCTTTCTTCATTGAGCTCACTTACAGTCATTTTCCTCACACAGAAGCTTCTAGCTCTGGTAGGCCAGCCTTACACTCAATTGTATGAGAGTCAGCAGGTATTTAAGTCATTGCTTGAAAAAAACCCACTATGAAGACAGCAGGGAGTTATCTTCCAACAGGCAGATGTTAAGCCACGCTTTCCTTACAACTCTTCCGTAGGTCAGGACAGTACCAGACTGTGGTCCCTTCTTCCGTTATCTCCAGCTTTTATCTGGTACAAGGTATCAAACTGCCCAGTCCACCAGTGCATGAATACCTTTATAATATAAGTCTGGGTCACACAATTCAATTTACTAAATGCCTGAGTAAAGACCAAACAGTGGGACATTGATTTCTAAGAGAAATAGAGGAAGACGTGAAAGAGACACCAAGAATTACAGGACAGAAGCCATGTGAATTCTGGTTCACTGAAGTCTCACCATGTGAAAAATCCAATTTCCCAGCCCTTTCCAAAAGGAACTTAATTTTTACTTCTAAAATGTCCTTGGAACATCTTGATTTTCTATTTATTCTCAGCCAAGACAGTCTGTACTCAGTTCAGATCTATAGCCACTATGACTGACCTTAGTGCATTGTTTACCGTGAACTCAAGATCCATACCAATTGGACTAAACTGAAAGCTGAAACAAATACAAATAGGGCCAGGAGTTTCAATGCCCAATATTGGTTTGATTTATGTTTCCTTTTTTCACATTACACTCCTTGAGTATACTGAACAGCTATCTGCTAAGCTATGAGAAATAGGTGCAAGTACCTCAACACCAGCCACCCTCACCTGCGTGGCCAGAAATCCCACTTGACTCACTATAGAACTGGAACCAACACTGTTTGCAGGACAGTGTGAACTATTCATTGTAGCTTTGACATGTCTTTAGACATTTGAATAATCTTTATGGAATCCTTACCACTACCATTCTGGTTGCTGCTTCTTCTGAGTCTGTTTCAAGTGATTCCAGCCATTACCTCTGGTATAGCACATACTATTTTTCCTTTCACTAAGCTTTTGAAGAAGCAGACAAGCAGCTCCCATTTCACATAAGCAGCTCACATTTTACACTTTCTCTGCTTAACAGCTATATTAACACTAAACACTGCTAGTAATTTTGTACTTAAATTTACGGAACATTCTAGGAAGCCTATTATTCCTAACAGCCAGATACTACAGTGGTTCTGCTAACACAGGAAACAGATGACAGCACAGATGAGTTGAAAACACACACACCCCCCCAATTCTCCAGAGCTTGACAGAACATTGAATAAATTCTAAAGTCAGAGCTGGATGGACTCGCTATACTGGTGCAGCTGCTTTGTGTGTTACCATCCACCTTGGCAAGGCAGCAGTGCATGCCAATGCTCTGACTCCTAAAAGATACTAGCACTTTGGCACACCACCAACAAAACAAAACAGACAAAAAAAGACATTTTCAAAGCATTGCAAGCATGCCTAAAACAGACAATGGCATATTTAGCTAGTATGGTTAGTCTATAACATAGGCGTGGTTCGGTGACATGCCTAGGGCTAGTTCCAAGCGTAAGAATTCACCCAGTAGAGAACAGGCCTGCAGGCAGATTCTAAAAGCATCCTCCCTGGAGCGCACACACCACTTGAGTCAGTAAGAGTACGTTATGGATAAAACACCAGATGCATCCCAACTGTTTCCACTTGCCATCTATCCATAAAGCTTGAGGGAAAGGATAGACTAAATTAAAGAAAATTAGAGATGAATTGTTTAAATAGCTTTTGGTAATACAAAAAGACATCCTTGGAACCCCTTCAGAAGAATGATAATAATTTAAAGATTTCTTCCTTTCCTACTACAGAATGGTATCATATCACTGCCTTCTGAAAACAGAGTGAACACAAACATCTTTAGCCTCCACAGCCATTTTCCACAGCAAAACGGAGGCAGCACGGACAGGGATGTTGACAAATAGAACATGACCAGAATTAGTTCACAAACAGAAGTATCACACCACACAGACAGGAACCTTTTTGCAGCATCACAGAATGAAGCAGGCCTGATTCAGGTTCCTCGGTTGCTATAGGAACAGATGTCCTTGCCATATGCTGGCCCTTCAGCCTTGCCTCTCCTCTCTCCTCCCCACCCCCCGACCCTGGCTTCAGCTTTAGCGTGGCTAAAGCAGCTTGCTGTACACGCGTGACCACGGCAGCTGCCACACATGCACTCACGCTGTGAAAACAGACCCACAGGTAATCTGATTCAGATCAATCTCCATAGCAACGCAATCTTTAGTCCCTAGATCCGAGCCCGTCGGGGCTATTTATAGAGCAGCTGCTGCGCTCCACACACACACACACACCTCCCAGCTCCACCACCACAGCTCCCAGTGCTGCCCGCACCACAAACGAGCTTCACCCCGCCACAAGGACTGCCCGGAGCCAAGGCTGAAGCAACCCCCTCCCGACACCCGTGTGCCCCGAGCGAGATGGCAACCTAACATCTGCAACACGGTAAACGCCTCCCAGCCGCTGAGGTTCTCCATATCCATGAAAACCGCAGAGAGCTCATGGAGAGCCGAGTACCCACGGCCCCCGACAAGATCAGCTCATCCAGGCACACACAGGAGGCTTCCCCAGCCATCCACAGCAGCTGCTCCTCTAAGCCTTGTGCAAAGAGGACGTGCAAAGTGTGGCAACACAGATGAGCCATCCTACCAGGAGCTTGCAGGCAGCAGCAAAGGCAGAACCTGCCCCCCAGAAACACAGCTCTACCCACCATCCATCTACCCATTGTTTGAAAAACAAAAAGAAAAACAAAACAAAAATTAAGACCTTGAATGAGCCATGCGAGAATAGCATGTGAGAAAGAACAGTACGTGAATACTGCTATCCATTTTATTCTACTACGCTCTTGGGGAAAACCATCAACAATAAACTAAAGCAGAAGCAGCACACTCACTAATCAGAAAGAGATGATGGATTTTCACCTCAGCCCCAGATCACTTCACAGACTTCCATTTAAGTTAAAGAGGTTTTTCTCCTCCCCTCCTGTACTGCCCAAAACACCTCTCTGGTGATCGTCCCTGCTGCTTCCCAGTGCAGGGCACACAGAGCACCATCTTCTCAAAAGCCATGAATTCCAGCATAAAAACCCTTTGCCGACCCAGCCAGTTCTCTTGCTCTACACTGTTTGAATTTAAATTAATCTTTTATTTAAAAATAATCTTCAGGTTTTTGCATGAGAGAACAGTAACACAGGAGCTGTCTCCCTGCCCTTCACTCTTTTCAAGCCTGTCCCTTTTTTTCCCCTCCTTGTGCAAAATACAAGAGCCTTCCCATCTATTTCTACCTCATCAGCTTTTCATCGATCCTCAAAACCCCAGTAAGAGCTGCTCATATACACTCTGCAAGTGGGAAGAGAGGGGAAGGCAACCCAAAACCTACACAACACTCCCAAACTGAATTAGCCTCTCCTTCCACAACCACTGTGGCAGCACATTATTTTCCAAACCAGAACTGCTCTCGGCTCAAGTTTTGAGCTAAGAAGCTTTCTCCCTGCTTTTGAGCACAGCCTGGACCCCAGCACCCATGAGATGTTTCTGTTCCCAGTCCTTCGCCCAGTTCCCGCTCGAGAAGCAGGCCACAGTTCCCATAACACAGGCACCTGCGGGTTTGTTTTTTTCCAAAAGCCAAACACTGCAAATGTAAAGCCATAAAAAATTAACAAGAAAACAACACAAAGCATGTGACGTTTAAATCGAGAGAACTGCTGGATGCAGCTGCGGCTGCTAAATTATTCAGTGCTCTCCCTTGCCACCGGGCCTCCGCCTGCCATGGGAAGCAGCTCCCAGCCAGGAGCTGGGAGAAAAGACTCACACAAGAGGACAGCAGGTAGAAAAGACGCAGCAGTTCTCCTCTCACAGGGGTTTCAAGCTATTCACCTACTCACTTAACAGGTGACATCACTCTTGGCACCACAGCCACCAAATACAGGCACATTCAACTCTTTCCTGCAGATGGGCCGCACACCGACAAATGACAGGCTTGCCGGAACCCTGACAATAAATTCCAGCCAAGGCAGAAAATGGGGACACTCACAGCCAGTGTGGAAACACCACTTGGGATGATGAGAAACTATCCACTTTATTCTACTACGCTCTTGGGGAAAACTATCAACAATAATAATAAAAAAATAAATAAAGAGAAGTATTTAAAATAATCCAGTTATTTGGCTGTTGTTAGCACCACTGAACTGGTACTCAGAGCCTCACCTTGTTTTGCCTCGTTTTAGAAACATTCAGGCCATCTCCCCACATGTGCCCCTGCCTTGTTATTCCTTCCCTCTACATGCCTTCCCCTTCTCTTTATCAACAATGTAGAAGATCAGAAATTCCTACTCTCAAACCGATCCTACTATTAATTTTGGTGATAAATCATAGTACCAGCTGGTGAAAACTGAAAGGAAAGCAAAGAGACAAGCCCGCTCTCTCTCTGCTTGAGGTCTGGGACGTGGGAAGCGCGTTTGGCAGACTCACCCACACGTAAACACTGGAGGAAGCAATCTCTGGGCGCAGAAGGCATCGGAACCACCTCAAGTGACTGTTAGGGCCAGTGAGTGACAGAACAAGGAGTCCCGAGAGGACCTTCTAGACATCAGCAGTCACCATGGCAAAGGAGAGAGGGAAGACACAACACCTGCTGGCTATGTCTTCAGACTGATGAGAAAAAGAAGGGAGAAATAAGTGGTCTAGAGGAAAGAAGAAGCAGGGCCAGCTCGTAGCTCCAGCAGAGCACAGTGTAGGTACTATCAAGCGGAAACAGACAGACATGGCAGCAGAGTGGCTCAGTGCTCTCGGGTGAAACCATTTTGGCAAATACCAGTTTCAATTCTTAACCTTATTTATCAGAAAAAAGCACTCCTCATATTATCTGATGTGGAGGCAGAGCTCCCCACCTCCTGCCGCAAGGGCTTTTCCAGAGCCAGTACCAATACACCCCAGCAAGCAGAGATCCAGGGAAGCTGGCGTCAAAGCTACAGGCAAGAAGACAACCAAACATCTGATAGTGATGGGGGGAAATTCAGTTAGAATATAAAGGGAAGCAGGATACAACCATGACGCTGAACACGCAGACGCGACAAAGGAAAGGAACAGATTAAGAAAAAAGGCTGCTCTGCTCATAAGATAACCTCCAGGAACTGCAACTTATCAGATACATTACTGTCATTCTGGGTATCTTTGTCCCCTGTTTAAAAAAACATGGTTAATTTCCTGATTCTCACAAATACCACTTAGAACAACTGTTTAGAATTTAGTTAAGAAGCAAACCCAAAGAGACACCTGACAAACATTACAGCATACATCAAAGGCAATACGATGGCCAGCCCTTTTCTGAGGGTTGCCACTGCTGTGAAATTTTGAATGCTGTGTAAGAAACAGAAAAACTATGAAACTTTGTTCTTTGCTGCTATATTGACGCATTATTTCTCACATTGACCTGGGAACACAACCGTTCCTCCTTTAACCGCAGTGCTTAGGAACACAGCCCGGGAACCGCCTCGGCAGGGGTTACCTTGGCATATGCAAGCGGCACTTCTTACTTTTAAAGCATTGCATGGGTCCTGCTAGCAGCAATCACTAAAGGCAAACACAACCTCTCACAATTTAGTGGTTTCTGGACAGTAAAAAGCACAGCCTCTCCATCTGGGAATTCTCTGGTATAAAGAGGTTTTAGAGCTCCTAGCAGCATGCAGGTGCTTTCTTTAGAGTTTTGCTGGGTTTGGGGTTTCAGTTGGTTACTCTGGTTCAGAGAGACAAACCAGAAGCATATTTCTCAATCATCAGCAGAAATTTTCATGTGGTCTTGACAGGTTTAAAGGCCTCCAGTGACAGAGAATCTAATCGCTCTAAGATTATTTTCTAGCACAGACAACAGAGCAAAGACCAGCTGAATTATAAAGGCTCAGTTACAGCGAGTGAACAGCAGGTCATCCTAACAGTTTTTCATAGCTCTAGAGGTGAAGAAGGAAAAGCAGCAAACCTTTCTGTCATCAAAAGACATACCACAATTAATCCACAGATTAACAGACTATCCCAAAAATTATTATTTTTAAAACACTCCCTTCTAATTGATGCCTCATGATGCTTATTTTTTTTCGTGTCTCACTAGGTCACTGATGATGCTTTTCCTTCATGAAAATTTATACCTTGAGACAGATGGAGATCTTGATCCTGCATATCAAACTCTCATTCTTTTTCTAAATCCTTTCCTCGTTGTTATAAATCCCCAACCAGTAGCTGTATTCTGTATTTTCTACTACTGCATTGAATAACTACGTCAAAGACTTTTTGCTAAGAGACTGCCCGGAAATTCAATGCAGCATATCTTAAAAGCAGGCACAGCAGGGCTAAAGGACGCCGGCCAGAATTAATCTGGGTTTTAACGGATTCATTGCCTGTCTCCGATTCCTTCCTAATGGAAAGTAAGTGAAACATCCAACTCTGGCCTTGGTTGTAACAGAAAAGTACCAATTTCCATCTTGTGAGCATGATGGCACTACCCACCTAGTTAAAAAATCTACCGTGTGAAACAACAGCCAAATCACTACATTTTCCACCATTTGTTATACACTGTCATGCACTAAATCACCAACCCCCAAAAAAGAAAGTAATTTCTCTAAGAAACGTTATCTGGGGAGAAGTATCAGAGAAAATCTACTAACTCAAGTGCTGTAAATTAAAAACTGTGAAGATTTATTCTCTTAGAATTCAGCACTACTTGTGACTTGCTAATTTAACGCCAGAAATTCTCATAAGTATTTTTTTTAACTGACTCATCACAAAAGATATTAAATAGACCAGATTGAATACCTTTTCAGAGATACCTCTAGTATATCCTGTCTATACATTACTTGAATATTTGATATGGCTTGCTATGGGGGGTGGAGGAGTGGGGAAGCTATAAATCATGAGCCTCTATGCCCCTCACCCCAAGCCAGATAAAATCAAAGCCAACATTAATTTAATTAGGAAGATGGTATGAACAAGTGCTTTAGTAAGACTTGAGATGTACTGCTCCCTCTACCATTTCTACTGAACCATCAATCCTGATACTCTAAAAAATAAAAAGCTACTTTGGCTACCTGGGCAAGACTTACTGTTAAAAATCTTAAAAATCCTTGAACCTCTTATTTCTCCATCTCCAAAATCCTTCTGAAATAGACTGAAGTCCTGTCTGCTTCCCAAAGTATTGTAGCATGGTATAAAGGTTGAAGATGAGGTTTGACTTCTAGAACATTTACTTTATGTTTTTCCATGAAAACTTTGAACGAGAAGACCCATTTTTTGCCAGCTGCTACACAGCCTTTGGTTCACCACCATTCATGGCTTCGGCACAAAACGCACATCTTCAAAGTCTATCTTGGCCATATGACACATCATGTATGGAAAACCTTCTTTCAGTGTGGACATTATTTTCCTTTTTGCCCACGCAGTGAAACTAGAACTGTTTCAAAGATAGCAATGTCGTGGAAACCAACACAAGAGGACTCTGAAGCTTACAGCTTGAAAACTGTTAATTTGGTAAAAACACAAAAGTTGAGACTTGCAATACAACTGCAGCACCACTGGATAGGCAGGTACAAGGTCTTTTAGTGCAGACAAGGCAATATTTTTTTCCAAACAAAAGTGTTCTAGAGACTTGCTGATGATTCTGCATTTTATCATTCCCACAGTAAGATGTTTAATGTGTGTATAATTAATTGCAGGGTATATTAAACTGCGTGCGAGAGCTATGCATTTTCTAACAATACAACTGCAAAGCAAAAGAACAATTTTAGAGCTTGAATGCTCAATCAGATCAGTATTATATAACCTGCTAAGAGAGGGTGGCCAGATGAGATGCTGCAAAAACTGCCTTTTAGCTACATTAGATGTCTAAGGTGCTCTCTCTGATGTGTCAGGATTGCAGATATTTCATTAGTGCTGAAAACAGCAAGTACTTCTTGTGCCCGTCCAAAACAGTGCCCAAGATACAAGCGGTATAAAGTCCAAAAATGGAGGCACTTCCCAAATAGCCTATATTTGGATGACTTTGGTTTAGTTATGTGACCCTCAGGACACCATAATATATCTTCCCTCCCCTTGCTTCTGTCTACCAGTAACATCCTTTCTGTATATAAGTGACGCTGCAAAGAGCACAGCAAGGACACTTGAGAGTGTACCATCAGAAATGCTGACCCAGAATTCCACCGAATGTAGAGAAAATGGCTGGCTCACCCAGGGAAAGCACAACGTATTGACAGATTCACAGTTCCACCCCATCGCTGTGGGGCTGAGAATTTGTAATATACGTTATTTCGTGTGCATCTGAAAACAGTGTGGTATATGGGCAAGCTCTGGGGGAAAAAAAGGGCAAGAAGAAAGGCAGGCAACAAATCAGTTTCCTCCAAGGCTTATCATCTTTCTAAGCACTTCTTTATCGTGACTCCACACAAACAGTAACACACACCAAGGCTTCCTCCCCTCCTCCGCCTGAAAATAAAAGTGAGCAACGCAGCAAAGTGGTGGCACCCATTTCTAAAGGGTGTCTAAAGACATCTGAAGATCTTGATGTATAGATTACTTCATAAGAAATTGCCTAGCGTGAAGTGGATTTCCTGTTCTATTACCTCGGGGTGTAGCAGGATCCGCTGTCACAAACGGAGGAGCAAACCCACCTTCCCGGCCCCATCGCTGCAGCAGCCCCTCCACACACCTACCTTCTTCCAAGGGATCGCTCCGTCCTGCGTCTCCGTTTACCTGCCCAAACTGTCCCGCCCGCTTCCTCCCGGCAGGGAGCGAGGAAATCCCGCCAGGAGGCCCGGGCCCGGCCTTGCCCTGCCCTGCCCTGCCCTGCCCTGCCCGCCGGGCGCCCCCCTTGTGTGTGTGCGGGGATGAGGGG
>VZTM01004888.1:110063-128654 GCA_013400555.1 Jacana jacana | reverse complement strand
TGGCGCGGCGGGCCTTAGCGCGGAGCCCCGGCCTCCCCCGCCGCTCCAGGGCTCCCACAGGCGGCTGTCGGCCAGGAGGACGGCGAAGGGCAGCCGGCAGGGTGAAGGCGAGATGGCAGGAGGGGCAAAAGCTGCGCCGGCAGAGCTCTCCAGCCCAGGCCGGGTGCAGAAAAAACGGATTGTACGATTCCAGCATTTCTGTGGTGGAATCGCCATCCCTGGAGGCGTTTAAAAGAGGGTAAAGGTGGTGCTCGGGGACAGGGCTTAGGGGTGGGTTTGGCAGCATGGGGCTGATGGTTGGGCTTAATCTTAAACATCCCTTCCAAGCTGGGCATTTCCGTGATTTCACCCAAGTGCTGAGTTTCTGCGTTCAGAGCTGCTCCGGGCCAGCAGAAGGTGAGGTCTCAGCAAACCTGGCTCCAGGCGAGCAAGGCCAGCGAGAGCCACTCGGGTAAAGGAAATGGCACCTTACAACAGGGAGATACTTTCACCCTCTCTATCTCAAGCTGCTTACTTGCTGGATCGCTACCAGCTTCGTAAGATGACAAGAGAAGCTGGTTACTAAAAATTTGAGATACAGCTTCTCTTTATTCCTCCCAAGTTCCCATAAACCAGCACACTGCACGACAAAACCCATTTATTAACAAAACCAAAATGCAACCAGAACTACCAGAAGTATCACTACGGATTTAAGAAAAACAAAAAATATGAAGTGCAAAATGCTGAAATACTTGATTTGACATTCCCAGTCTGTACCACTGGAGGTGAATTGGGGTTTCAGAAACGCACCTTTCCTTCCTCCCTCTATCGATCCAAATAGAGGATGGGCAAACAGAGCAGTTGTATAAGGGCAGAGCCAACAGGGAACACCTCCCCAGAGCACAGTTCAAGCACTCCAGGACTTCTCCAGCAGCCAAGTTAGCAACATTCATTGGGTAGGGGCAGGGTGCAGAGCCCAAGAGCGGCAAGGCTGAGCCTCAAGCCCAGAGAGCCTCTTGTAGATGTAGAAGCACGAAGGGCCACCGACCTCAGAGAAAATTCTTCCCCACACCTGCTTACTTGCTTCCCACGCTAACCTGGGAAGCTGCTGTTAAACAGAATCATTCTGTACTGGTTTGCACTTTTTAAAATGGAGAACATGAAACCTTGAAAGTCCCATGTACTTTGAAAATCCCTCAAATTTACATGCAGTTTTTTCCTCTTCAAGTCAATAAAAAAAGATGGAGCTCACAATGAAGCCAAAAACCGAAGGTGCAGCTCTCTTGCCACTGCCGGCTGACTGCCGAGAGCCTCACTCTTTAGCAAATCCTTGGAGCAGGGCCCAGCTGCCCTCTAATCCACCCAGGGCTTGAGCTCTGCTCATTACTCCCTCCTCAAACCCCTCCTGTAAGCCTACTCTGTTCCCTCTTTCTTTGGTTTAAGTAGTTTCCAATTTAAATTTTATCCTCTAAAGTAATGCGGAGGACTGGTGGTGTGAAGCTGAATTGACAATAGCTTTCCCTTCCCATTGCACCAGGGGGATCCTCAAGCACTCGGGAAGCAGCTAGGACTGGGCAGCCCTCTCCCCGTGCCCCCAGCTCTACCATCCCCTTTGGAGGTGCTGGGCATGGACAGCTATTCCTCTTGTTCTCCTGTGCCCATCCTTTCTGATGGATTCGTATCAGCGACCAGGTAGGATCCCGCTGGAATCCACTCAACAAGCCAGGGGCCTGAGGGACCCCTATTTCAATTTTGGGGAGCCACAATAGACAGAAAATGGAGAAGAGCACATGGGATAGGAGGGTTAAATTCTGAGCACAGCTGCACAAATCAGGACACAGTACGTACGGATAAGCCATGGTCTTCATGACAGGCACTTAATCCACTTCACCTCTGCCAGCTCTGGCACACATCACAGTGTGCAGCAAGCTAAAAATCTCATCCTAGAGGCCAACAGACACTGCCAGGGTTGCACTGCTATTACTTTTTTAGCACTTCTGGCATCTCTGCAACCTGTTTACTCACCTTCTTATCGGCTTTGAGCTTGTTCTATCAAGAACTTATCTACCCTCCTCTAGTCTCACGACAGCACATCAGAGAATGTCAAAATCCTGTATAAGGCTTTATTCTTTTATATAAACATTAACATTTCTCAAACAGATTAGTTAAAAATACAGATTTAAACAAGAATTTTTGCAATTGCAATGAGTTATAAAAAACAACAGATTATTTTACAGATTGTTACAAGTGCTTTACAAAGGTGCAGAGTGAAGGCCAGTGGCAGGGGACCAACCTCAAGTGCAAAATGGACACGATACCCTCACCATGGGCATAGCGCTCAGATACACAGCCAAAAAAAAAATAAAATACCCAAAAAACAAAACAAAACAAAGAGCCATGTGAACCTCAGCTCTTGGGATGCTCACCGGGCAAGCAAACATAGACCCCTATGACAGAGAAGACTCATGAGACCAAGCTACCAGGATACTTAAGGTTACATCTCTGAGATCAGCCGTAAGATGTTGCTTCTTGGAAGATAAGGAACACATTTTACAACAGTATATTTCTCTTCTTTCAGACAAGATATTGCTGTAAATCCTAGAATACTTATGGATGTGGATACTCAAGAATTTGGGGCATAAATCCAGTGTGGATGTCAGTGCCCAAAGTGAAAAACAACAACAACAAAAAAAGATATAAGACCCAAGTGTCCTTCTAAAGCAGTTGGCACTCCTCATTCAGGAGGGACCTCCATATCCCATAACCATCATTAAAACCTTAAGCAAATACCTTGGAAAGACTTTGGCAAAAGGAAGAAGACTCAAGTGGACCTGATTACACACAGTATTCCTGCAGCCCATGATCCGAGTTGTGCAGCCCATAGCTTACGCAATGCCCACAGATTTCACTAAACACAGTGTGTCCTCTCTCCTTGGCTGATACGTCTTCACACCCACCTTGGAACACATGCCACATGCTCCAAATTCTTGGAAGTTTTTGAGATCCTTCCACCACACCTACCTTGCCGAGATACCAGTCCTTTCCACATATCCTTCTTCTGTTCTGCCCCTAAAGATGAAAGCTATGCCCTGATTTGTTTTGAACTAAAGTTTTCCAGCTGTTAGCAAATAAAAGGTAAAGTGAACTGGCTGAGAACCACGAGATAAAAAACTGTGGTGTATTACATTGCAAAAATCCACTACTTGATGCCTGCCATCTTTCTGATGTATGAATGTTCCCTACCCAGAGGGCTTCCTTGTTAGACAAAGGGCACTACACATTAGAGGACTCCTTTTTCCAAAACAGGGCCAGAATGAAAGGGCAGCTCTAGAGATGAAGTCTCATAATAAAGAAATAACAGCTACTTCTCTCGGAATCATTGTAAAGGGCAGCACAAACAAGAGATTTGATTTAGAAAACCCAGTGAAACCTCTAGAACATCCACACTGACTTCCCTGAGCTCCTCAGATCCAGGTACACTGGGGACCCTGCAGAAGCTTTTTGAGCTGGGCTGCTCTCAATAGAGAGGGTTTGGCAAGTTCCTGCAAATTCGTTTTCATAATCAATGAGAGAGGATCGGATCAACGGGGAAACCCTCAGGAAACGCTTAAAGACGAGAAAGACTCTGAAGAAAGAGGCGTATGCGTGTGTGGGGAAGGTCTTCATTTCTACCGTTTTCAGATGTTTCATGTTATTCCTTTGGGGTACGGGCACTACATCGAAACCAACCCCCCCATCTGATCTACCCCAGCTGCCTCCTGCAGAATCTTATGACAACTCTAAAACCCCAGGCTCATCGCTCCCTGCACTGCCTAGCCCAGAGTTCAGTGCTTTGGAGGGGGGAGGCTGGCTTCTCGTTAGCAAAGGCTGGGAGATGGCATTATCTTGGTACATCAGTGCCCTGGGAGCATGCAGTCACTCATGCACATCCCAGATTTCAGAGAGCAGGGGAGGGAGTTTCTTGTCCTGCAGCCGAAGGGCAAACACCTGTTCAGAGTGGACACTACTTAGTGTCCGAAGACTGACCAGCTTCATCAACATCCGTGGAAACATTAGGCGGTCCTGCAGAGACAGGCAAATAGACAGCTGTAAGTAAATTCACACTAGAACTCTGTTTAAAAAAAAAAATAAAATTAAGTTACCACAGCAGATGCCACATTGCAACCACAACCCTGACTTCCTCTAAAGCTGGAACTCTCCAGGAGGCAGCAGTGTGGACGAAGACAAATACTACACCATGTTCCAAAACTCCCAACTTTCCACGCTGGCTGAAGCATGGAACACGACACCAGACAGCAGACTGTAGCAGCTCACAAATCCTGCATTTACAGCTGCTACTAAACAGCCACAAAAGGTAAGAGCGTGACAGTGCAGGCAGCAAGAGACCTGTTACAAGACAGTACTGACGGAACTGTGCCTGCACGAACACAGAATCAGTTTGCATCATCACTGGGGATGTTCTGGTCAGGCACTTACATTTGGTCTGTTGATACAAATATAAGAATGAAGGGCTTCCACATAAGTGTGCTGCAGCCTCTCCACCAGGGACTGGTCCTGCACATTCGGTCGGTCTGCCAAAAAGCAGGTCAGAAGTCAGCAGAGTGTCACAGGCAGCTTCACCTGGACTTCACATCCCTGCCTAACCCCAGTCCCTCAGTACAGTCTCTGCCCAAAACTTCATCTGGCACTCACGCAGCACAGCTGGGAGAGCCACCCGTGACTGCAGCAGCTATGTCGAGTCTCTCTAACTGTTCTTTCTCAGTCATGTCTACTGCACAGGGGGAGTCCCATCCAACTCCTACAGCGGTGGAAGGTTAGAGAGACCAAACAGCATTATACAAAAGTATGTCTGGTCTCATATTCCTGTCCCAGTGAAGATGAGAAGCTGCCCATTCAGGATGGAATGGGAAAGTCTCTCCAGCAGCTGAGCCAGTTAGAAAAAAGGAAGAGGAAAAAAAAAAATAAATCTTTCAAGTTACAAGAGAGAAAACGGAAGAGTAGAGGTGGCTTCTTTGCAAAGCCCTGTCCTGACCCAGAGCCACGCTGGTCTCACATCCAGAGTACCTTTACCTCACCACTAGATGTCCCTCATGGCATGTGACATGCATCACACCAGAGACTACCAAGGACGTAAAGGGGACAGTAGAATAGTTTCCCAAAGGCAAATATTGGGTGATTTTTCTATACATTTTTCCAGCACTGGGAAACCTGTTTTCCCCTGGAGGTGGCACTGGAAAACTCAGAATATAATGAATACCCTAAGCAGAAGTAGTAACACACTCCCTTTATCACTAGGCCCTATACACACTCTATTACTACAGCTTGGGACCTTAACTCTACTTTGCCCTCTGACTCACTGCTACAGCTCTTCACATCTCCCTGGCTTTTTACCTGCAGAGAAAATGTTGATGGCAATTAAAAGTGCATATTCAGCATCATTGAGCTGTAGCTCATTCATTCCCTTTGAGAACTCAAAGATGGGGTTAATGAACTCAAACTGCAGACCTGTAACGAACAGAAGAGAAAAAGGTGAGGCAATGACAATTGTCTCCTCCCTCTCCCCCTCCTTTTCATGGAATAAGCTGCCAGAAACCCACCAAAGTGCACCAGGGAGTGAGGAGGATAGGCAGGCAGGGAAAAAAGTCTAATGTTATGGTCCAAGTGTGGCTGGAATCTCCTTTTACATCCTACCACTACTGGTGAGCACCAACAACAGTGGCTGAGGAGTCAGGCTCTAAATATAAAATTACGCTATTTCTGGATTTTCTTAGAGCCCTAAATGTTCTACAGCACATTACTAGGCAACAGCTAAAGGAACACAACACCAACTACCAGGTAAGTCCAGCAGACTCAGAAGCCCGGAAGTGTAACATCTACACTTATGGCACCCATGCCATCATCATCTCCTTCAAATACAGCAGCCTTCTTGCTTTCAAATAAAGTTTTAATCCCATGATCTGGATTCATCCAAAGTCTGTTTGAGCTGAAAAAACATAGTTCCAAGAAGTCTGAAGGACGCCGTTTCCTTCAGCTCCAAAAGCCGGGAGAGTCGAGGCAGAGCCTGACAGGTTTCCAGTCACCTTTCATAAATGCAGTCAGGCAGAAATGCATTGCTATTTACTGTCATAGCATACAGAGGCCACTGTCAAACTGGGTCTCTTTGTGCTATCATGCTGAAAACATTAGGCCTTTCACCCAAAACAACATTCAGGTTTCTCATTTCCTGCCATACAACTGCATCAGAGAAGGGTGAAGAAGACAGAAGGAATCTTTTTGGCTGCCTTTTTTTTTTTGGCTGCCTACTTTTTGCCTTCCCTATAATCTGAAGAAAAGGCTACTAGGAAGAGCAAAGAGGAAAGTTGCACATGAAAGCTATCTCAAATATAAATGGTTTAATAGCTGCTTGAGGAATCAAGAAATCGCATGAAGGACAGCCAAAGTCTTGTTTTCAGAAGTAAAAAAGATACACATTTCCTGTTACTTCATCTGAAATTACAGATACTCGTTGCACCTGGAAAAACAGACTTCAGCAATCACCTCACCACAGACCATTGTATACTGAGCTGATGACACATCTAAAGTACTTTGTGGGGATTTCAGCGCGCAGTATAGATTTTGCATCAACTGAAATGTAATCACACTAACTTCAACACTCTGAGCACTCATCTACATTAGCAAGTGATACACTTGCAAAGGAGAGAAGGCTGGAATTTCATTTGTTGTGATCTATATGGCTCTAAGACCACATGCCCACATCAGACCTCTACCAGCAAGGAAGTTCACACCAGCTGCTAGCTCTAGGTGTGCTCTTGCAGCAAGAATTTCTTGCTGTAAGAGTCCAAATTTCCCAAAGCAAGTTCACATCTAAAAAAACCCCAAAACACACTAACTGAGCCAGTGGCATGTGTTAAAAAACAAAAAAAGGTTTGTGAGGCTGTTGGTCTGGTCCTGTTCTAAATGTCTCACCTGACTTCAGCTTTAAGGCCTATTTCTAGCAGCTGACATTAAAAAGGAAGAGAAGAACGAACACAAGACACAGGGAAAGAAGAAACACCTGTCTGATGCACCACCTGCTTTGGCGAAGTCATCCCGATTATAGCTCAGATCCTTAAGAAAGGTGATACTCTCAATCTCCGGATTGTAGCGCCGAGAGGTCTCCAACAACATCACCTGAAAACAGAAACAGATATACTTCAGTTGAAAACAGGAAAGAATGTTACAACAGCAATAATTTGCTGAGTGTTAGAGCATCTCTGAAAAAAAAAAAACAAAAACAAAGAAAAGAAACAAAACAAAAAACCAGCCAACCAGTGTTTCTCTCAGAGAACCAACCAGTTTCTCTCAGAGTGCTTAAAAATTTCAAGGTAAATTCTGCTGCATCCTTTGTATTCTCTGCTTCTGGGAAGGGGGAGTACCTGCTTACCACTATCAAGGCTCTTGCCTCATTCTCCTCCATAGCCCTTTGCCAGCATAACCTGGCACTGCAGTAATGATCCCATAGCTGAGGTCCTTCAGCCTGCCATCCCAAAAAAAGGGGGACGGAACCAGTTCTCCAGGTGGGTATTCCAAATTCTTTCATCTCTACTACTATGTATTGTGGTGGAGACAAACTCTCACCTCTATGGTAGATGTCTTCAATAAAGCGATCTGATCTTCCCTAGTGAGCTCCAGGAAGCCGGGTAGCTGCTTGGCAAAGTCCACAATCTCTTGCACAGAGATAATCGCAAGTTCTGTAAAGTGAGCGAAACGCTGCTGCCTTGCTTCACGGTTGTTAGGGTCTGGGACTTGGGGCCACGGCTGTGGGAATGAGAAGAGACAGTATATACACATGAAAGATGGAACCAGGACAGAAAAATGAGAAGATGAAGTGAACAGAGAAGGAAAGTCAGACATACTGGAACATCATCCTTTGCTATTCTTTACAGAACTTTAGCCCACAGATGCAATGCCTAAAGTATCTTTGTCCTCCCAAATAATTAACCCACAACCCCAATTCCCCAAACTTTAAGTTTTCTTATTTTGGATACACTGATAGAGGGTTTTTACCGTCACTTTGAGCCTGTCTGTGAACGAGCGCTGGTTGCACTGCTGCTGAGCGGCCACGAGCTTTTTTATCATGCTCAACTGTTCAGGCGTCAGTTTATGGGAAGGGCTTGGTGGATTTGGAGGGCTTGGACGCACCACGACTGTCCGAGCCTGATCATCCTCCTGCTTCTTCAGCTTCTTCAGTTGGATCTGTTCTTCAGACAGAACATCTAAAGCAGGAATAGCCAGAGATCAATCATGGCATAGGAGCATGCTGGAACCCACACTAAACAGAGTAACATGCTGTAGATAGAGAAGCTAAGATCATGGCTGCCTGTATCTGGTATACCAGAAAGTACACAACACAGAGCAAACAGCAATACTTATTTGTTTTTCCCTTTTTTCCCCACTTTGTTTCATTGCCTTTCTTTTAATCGTACTGTCACACAAAGCGTCCACAAAGGTCAGAAGCTCCTTTCATGATGCCATGAAGATCTCAGAAAGACAACAGCAACTTTCCCCACTAAGCAGCTGCCCAAAATGTCATGTTATAACTGATTCTGTGGTGTGTCCCTTATATTTTGTATTATCCTGGTGTTCTGTCTTTTTCTGATATTGCTAAATTAACAGCTTGTGCCATTTCATCTTCCTGAGAGGTCAGAGTCAGTACTGGATGGAGGTGGAGAGCGATAGGACAATCTTTTACACAGTCAATCTGCAGCAGACTGTAGNGAGGTCAGAGTCAGTACTGGATGGAGTACACAGCCGATCTGCAGCAGACTGTAAACTAGTAACAAACCACAAGATGAGTAGTGAAAGAATAGCTTTGCATAAAACGTACTGAGGACTGCAAGTCCTTCAGGAGTAGGGCCAGAAGTCTTCTTCAGTCATGAAGTCAAAGGATAAGCCATTTAGATTTAATATTGTAAGGAATAAAACAAGTCAGAGGTATGTGTTGTGAAAAATCTTATTGGCCCAACTGCTCATTAGCCGATGTAGATACAAAGCCCTGTTAACGTTCTGGAAGTTAACTGAAGCATTCGCCCATTTTGTCATTTGAACGGAGGGAAGGTTTGGCGTTCAATTTTTTAAGTCAAAGCTGCAAAAACTATCTGGAAGCTGCATCCAAAAAACAAAAGGAAACTACCAGACATACCTGGATTCAAGGATTATCTTCAAGAGAATCATCCTGTGAGTTAGTGGTGAAAGAACAAAAAGCAGAGAAGGGACTGATTGGAAAAGAAACTGCATCTTCAGGAACACAGGGTTGGGGGAAAAAAAAGAAAGAAAAAAAAACGAAAATGAAGCTTGGCTTTGCAAACAAGATTTAAAAAAATGAAGCTTGGCTTTGCAAACAAGATTTTAAAACTGCCAAAAGATTCTTTGGCTATTTTTCATGCGCAGGTAACAAGAAAACAAAACTGTTACACAGGAAGGCAGGCCTCAAAATGGAATAAGTATCTACACTGCATTTCTCATAAGAATCACGTTAAACATGAAGACAAGAAATGGAGAACTGCTGTGAGAGAACATTCTGGAATCGATGGTTGAGAGGACCACAGGGAAAGATGAAGAACATAGTACATTTAAGCTAAGTCTTTACCCTTGGCTTCCAAGGGGGAGGATGCACACACACGTACACACAAGCACAGAAGTCACAGTTCTAACAGCAAAGACATTCAGTACAATTATGAAACCAAGGGGGATCTGTAAGATTAGAGAATGCTAGTCACAGTGTTAGTTTAAGAGGGGACATAATAGATCCAAGTGATTATAGTCCCTCCTCTTGGGACTCAGATGCACAAAGAATTTATAGCCAAGTAACAAATTACCAGATATTACTGAATCTTGGAAACTGCACGTGTGCAAGCTTCTACACCATGAAGTTACTTGGGTTGCCATAAAGGAACTATTTAACCTCATGGTTCGTGCTGGCTTAAGGACAATAAATTGACCATGAATAACTTCAGTCTGGAAATTAGGAGAATGTTTCCAACAATTAGTAGAGGAAGCTCTAGAATGAACTTCCAAGTAAAACAGCTGGAAAACGAAAAGCCCTCAGTTTCTCTCATGATCAACAAGGTGAATTTGCAGTAGGGATTACACTGTCAACAAGAACTGTCAAGCAATTGATAATAATGACCCAAAGATTCCTTCTGGCCTAATTTTCCTGAGCTGACTTCAACATAAGACAACGAGTAAAAGTAGAAACACATGCAGGTTCTCTCGTGTCTGCCTGCAACAGAGGAGTAGCAAGGTGGAACAGTAGCCTTGGTAAGTAGGTTTTCAAACACATCTGTTTCGTAGCTCTTGGGAGCATGAGAAGTGGGGCAAAGAGAGCATATGCAATGGTGATACAAACCAGTGTGACAAAAAATGATTGCATATGTTAGGTGTGCCGTTGAAAAAAACCTCCACAACTGAACAGCATGTTTCCTCAGTGCAGCTCAGTGGGGCTTACTTTTTGCCAAAGCATTTGTATAAGATTTTTCCAAAATACCTTCTGTTCCTGACTCTTCTAGGTGCTGAATGTCAGAAAAGGAGACTTCACACAGATTTAATATTAACCGAGTATCTATTTGGTCAGTCAGCAACAGGATGAAACCCAGGTGCCTTAGCAGAAGAGGGTTGCTCCTGAGATGTGAGGAGGAACATTGTTGAATACTCAGAAACAGCAGCCTTTACGCTTGTGTGGGGAAAGTGGCAGAGTTCACTAAAGGTCTGCACAAACACAGCTGCAGTGCTGTGGTGCTGCTCTTAACCTCTGTCACAAGCTCACAGTACGAGGCAAAGAAAAGTTTTTCAAGGAGCAAGGTGACCAATCTTGCAGTCCTGATCACAAGACAGACAGAAACCCAAGTTTACCGATACAGTCAACAACATCCTAGAGAACACGTAAGTCAGCTGCGAGTCCTTCCTCCCTGTCCTATTCCACCAGTTCTTACAAAATAGAGCATTCAAGGCATTGGCAGGGCTGGGGCTCTCAGCACACCGGTGTTGTCTCACCAACAGCCTCACCTCTCCACGTGATCCCTGTTCAGCCCTCAGTGACTTCCCACACACATTCCACAGGCAGCCTGAATGGCTCGCTTGTGACCCCCAAGCACTCACACTGCCCCCTCTCCTCGCGCCCAGCAGCCCGCAGCCCACCTCCCCCACCTCCTGTCCCAGCGCCACAGTGCTTCCATCTCCTGCACTCACACTGCTCCCGCATGCCCGCCTCCTGGCACTTGCGCAGCCGGCACTCCTGGCACTTGCGACGCATGTACATGTCCATCTCGCACTTGCCGCCGTTCTTGCAGACGTACTGCGCTCCCTTGATGACGCTGCGGCGGAAGAAGCCCTTGCAGCCTTCACAGCTCAGCACGTTGTAGTGGAAGCCAGAGGCCTTGTCCCCACACACGCTGCACACTTCATTTCCCAGCATCTTAGGGGCTGGGCCCTTCTTCCGCTTCAAGGGGGGGTTTTCTACCAAAACAAACAGCACCAAGGAAAAAAAAAATAACAAGAAAAGCCACACACGAGGGAAGAGCGGTGTTTGCAGCTGACTGGCCCAGTGCTTACAATAGCCAATATCTACACTCAAACCCACTATCTCCCAAAAATGCAGGTTTAAAGACCAAGTTGCCCATCTCACAGATTCCCCTTCTGGGCAAGCATATCTTTTGCAAGAAACCAACTAGTGACATAATCCAAACAGTTTCACCTCACCTATAAAAGCAGGGGTAGCTTCACGCTTTTTCCCCTCAAAAATAGAGTGATAGAGCTGAAACACACTCAGCCAGATCGCCTTCTACACTTCCCATCAGCAGGAGTGACAGTTAAGTTACTAAGGTGAGAAAGAGCTGAAAAAAAGTTGAGCAGAAATCCAAGACTGTGCAGAACAGTTTTCTTCAGAATTCATCTCCAGTTCTCTTACTTCTGCCACACTCATGCATAAGGATAAGGAAAAATGGTTCAGCAGTCAAAAAGTCAGAAACCTGGTGCTGAAACCATGAGTATACAAAAAGCAGATTGAATAGGGAATCCCTCTAACTGGAACACTTGGGGAAGCCGTCGTGACAAAAGTTTTGTGGATTTAGGGGCAATAAGCACACTGCACAAGTTCTGAGAACTTCTGGAATCCTGAAGCCACCATTTCTTCTTGAGGAGTGCTCCCCACTCCTAAACTGAAGAACTCATCCTGACAGTTCATTTACAAAGCTTTATTACTTCATCTGAAACAAGAGGCCTTCACTTCTGCCTCACATTTCAGAGGGTCTCGTGCAGCACCTTCCAGTTCTTCCTATGTCATTCTGATGGACCCTGAAGAGAAGTGTCTCTCTTTAAATTCCATTTAATTCTAGCCATGCTGACATCCAATATGTCCTTCTGCACAGCTCATAGTGCAAGCATTTCCCTGTGTGTCAAAATTTACAGATTCTTCTATGGCAGCCGTTCATAAAGATTACAAAACAGCATGGTAAGGCTCCAGATTGCTTAGACACACCAGGAAAGCCTTTGTACTGGGGTTGAGTCATTGGGATTGGTCTGCAGGACAAGGCTACTGCATTTCCTCATCAGCATGAGGGTTACAATGGCATGTCTTATTCTCATACATATGGTTCTAATACTGCTATCTTTACTCTCGGTTACACTTACTATTCTGCTTGAGTTCCTAAGTAGTTTTAGGTCAGTCTCAGACATCATTATTAGTGTTCTTCACTACATATCGGTTTCATAGTCCTAAGTATCTTGGTGTGGATTTTCAATCTCACTGACTTTACTGAGGTCTGGAGGTCACTCATTTTGGCCTGCACCATCTCACTGCAGACTGGACAGCAGGAAAATGCCATCAGAAAGGTCAAGTTTCTGACACCCCCCACTCTCATGTTCTACTGTATGTCTCTTCACACAATCCATTACCAAGAGGAAGTTACGCAATGCCCACGGTTACTTCAAATTAGTCTGCCATTGCACATACATTAAGTGGTATCATATTTTTGCAAGAGCCTCAAGTGATGTTCATGTATTTCTGAAGGACGAGAGAGTAATCCATCTTGTGGCTTTTTTAGCTGTCTTTAAGAAGTCACATAAATGTCTTATTACCATTCCTATGATTGTTTTATTGAGACAGATAGGCTTATTCTTTGATCTATACAAACTATTTTCCAGCTCTGATCATTAATCATTTTAGATTACATAGATTATTATTGTCATTTTCTGTAGTCAAAGATAGCACAGAAGTAATTTGAGATGTATCAGGCATGAATGCCATCTCTGCACCTTTAGCTCTCGTCAGGGCCATCCTTCTTCAGTAGATCCTCTATTTAATAATTTTAATCCACATTTTGTGGCTTTTTTCTTGCATTTTTGTAGGGCATTTATCAATTGTTTTCTTTCTCCTCAAATCTGTTTTAACGACTCTTTATTTCTACTGTACGGATGAGTTTTAGTTCAATGTTTAGATCCCCTCTTTTTTTCATGTCAGAGATTGCCCATCGCCTCACTGTTCAACAAAAAATTTGCCATATTTGTGTTAAGTTGCTGACACAGTGCTAGAAAACTCGCTTGTGCTTTCCTTTTTATCCCTGTTACCCATCCAGAGATGTTATACTACATTGTCTAACAGTCTGAAAATATAGAATTGCATGTGTCAGCAGCAATTACTGCAAAAATCTCAATTATATTTCCTAATATTCTTTTTCAATTATACTTCCTAATAATCTTTTAACCTCAGGTAACCTCAGAAATGTATAGAGGAAACTTTCGCTGTCGTTCCATCACATAAACCTGCAAGAATCTATTATTTCTTTGTATCACTGACCCTTGTTGGATTGTCACCTGTGGTAAAGCTTTATTGTTCAGCTGCTTTTGATAAAGCTAACAGAAAGAAATCCATTTAATTACCACGGACCTAGCCTCTAGAAGACCAAATAAGCAAAACATTCAACACCTTTATCACCTGGATAAACCCAACTCAATCACCTCAGTTAACAGTAAGTGATTCTATTCTTAGACATTCTGAGTGCTGAAGCACAGCAGAACTCACAGGAAAATTTACCAAGTGTCAATTCTGCTTGCAGCCAAAAGAATGGCTAGGCTTTAGCTTGTATGGATTTAGTAAGCGGTTTTCCATACCTGCATGCTCAGGGGGGTTCTCTGAGCCAGGGAAGAGTGAAAGCCCTTGCTCCTCCATCTCAAATACACTTGCCACCCTCTTCCCATGATCCTGTGTGCTGAGTTGAGTGGGACCCATGGAGGCCACACAGGAAGGCTCACTGTAATCTCATTGCTGCAGCATCGTTACTGATGAGCAGGGGGCTGCAGGAGTCTGTCTTCAAGGTCTTCAGTTTCTCCCTGCTACCGAAAGTCAGAGAGAAAGTACCTGTGGAAAAACAAAAAAATGAACTCTTGCCTCCTTTGCCTCTATGTGTTTTGGTTTGACTACTGGGGCCATTAATTCCCAAAATCTATTACAAGCTGCATCAAAAGCAAGGTTCAAGACTTTGTTTCCTTATGTATTAAAAGGGACAATAACTTTGTTTTATCAACATTTATGCTCTTGAAACACAATATTTTAACAAACTGTGGTAAAAGGTACAAGATTAACACACCCAGACACAAAACTGTCCTTTTACTGCCAAAATACTTATCAAAGAAGGACAAATCTTCATTACTGCTACCACCACCATGGGACTTCAGCCCTGACCTGTTCCAAGTGTGTTAGAGGGAAACTCCAGACTCTACAGCTGGTGGCCTTTGTTAAAGCTTCCAGTAACAAATAGCTCATTGCTGCCAGCTGCTCTGGGTTTTGTGGCATGTACTGCAGAGCACACAGAAAATTCTGAAAGACAATTTTGATACAGTAATTTAGCAAAGACTGCAAAACATCTACCTTCCCTATTAAACAGTTGCCAAACACTGGGCCAAAGATCAATGATGTATCAAAGATGAGGATGACAAGTCCTTCCCTCACCTACAGCAAGAAGTTGAAAGCCACCATCATACCTACAGGAAATGACCATTACGCTACCCTCAGGAAACAGATTCACTACCAACCTCCTGAGGATATCCTTTTCTGAAACCTGGAAACCACACTGCAAAGCATCTCTGTTACACAGCACTGAGTCCACTACAGAACCTGAACCCGGAAAGCAAATCCAACCACTTTTTCCAGAAAGCCCCACCTGCACAAAAAAAGTCCTTGTCAGTTTGATTGCACAGACCTAGTGAAACTGATGCAAACTGCTAATGTAAACACCCCTAATCTGATTGAACATGCATTTGATCAGTTGATCTTCACCCAGTGATTTGCCAATCCAAGCTAAAGGGATTAACTGATTTAAAAAGCAACTACTTTAAAGGCCTGTACCAGTTTAACTTGAGTGATTGAGTTCAGGACTGGAAGCCTGCCACTCTCTGAGATATAGGAGGTGACAGAGCACTGTGCAGCAGCCCAGATACAAAAGCAGCAGGTAAACAGGGACATAGCATGCCTCACACACCGCAGTGCTGACAGAGAGGCAGAGAACCCAAGTCTGAAGTCTCTTCTTCCCTCCTGGGTATTTGGACCAGACCACACCACTTAGAACGAAAAAGATGAAGGCAATACTTCCATAAACCACCCCCCTCCCAGCACTCTCAAACATTCACTAAGTATAAACACAGTCATACTGTCAAGCCTCCCAAGCTCCTGCAGTCTCCCATTACACTGTGGCAGATATAGCTGCAGATGTGAAAAACCACTGGGCACATTAATTCACGTGATCTCTGTTAACGCAGCCCCGGACTGTATAAGGAATTCAGAGCTCCCTCCCCTTTGGTGCACCCAGCCAATGAATTGCTGGAGAAACAGACTATCTAGGATAGAAGTAGTGGCGGCAAATGTGAAACTCGGAGCCATAGAGATGAGGAAGTCATATTGTGGGAGACTACAACCTAATTGATGTGATTTGCAACCAACTCAAAGAGACTCACAGACCTCAAAGGAACAATGTGGCTATCACAAGCAACTTTTTTTAAAAAAAGCCTCCACAGTAAATCCTGCAGCAACTGAAAACCTTCTTGGAGGGGGCACAGAGCATCAGATGGAGATAGGAACATCACTGAAACAAACCCAAACCCGATTTGTATTCCTAGTCCTGTGTAAACTATCAGGTGCTATCAGATGTCTCTGGACGTGTCTGGGCACAGAACAAGAAAGTTCAGCATACTGCGTTGGTGCATCTCCACATTCCTTTAAACCACCCAAAAGACTCACTCAGACATTAATTATTGTGCAGAATGAATCACCAGCAGCAGTACTGCAGCAATTCTTCAAAGGAAGAGTTTGATCCCTCAACTGAGGGACAGTGCTCAGGCCCCATTGCCTTCAGTTCAATGACCCAGTCTTGCTGCCTTCCATCCACAACTGCTATGCATCTTCTGGAAAGGCAAAAGAGGACAGCCTGATAGGATTTAAAAGTTGTGTCATCCACACAGCCACAGCTGATATTGCAAGAGTGAAACTTGCTGTCAGCAGTACATCTGGAGCCCCAAGGGGAGTTTCTAAGAGACTGCAAACTTCCTCGCCACCTATCGTTTTCCCTAAAGGCATGCAAGTGAAAGCCTGTATGACTAGGCCAGGGAGTTAATTTTCACAGAAATACATGAAGATAATTTTCAAATTACTAAAAATCTTGCTGCATTCTTTACTAATAATCATGTTATTAGAGGTCCACATCTTCTAGCTTGCATCAGCATTTCAACTAGAATGGCGGAAGAGTGATGCAAGTTGTAACTGCAAGAGGGAACAGTGTCTTCTTGACATAATATGCTGTGCTGCCTCCCACTGTCTGTCAGTTATAGAAACCAGGACTGGCCAAGTGACAAAAGATGAAGCAATCACTTCTCCCTAACACAGCATCTAGAACAGAGGAACCTGATGAGCAGACATACTCCAGTGAGGAAGCACATAAGGATGAAAGCCTAAGGGAAACTGCCAGCCCTTGCCACCCGTGTCTCAAACAAGACACTATACACTTCCGGAATCTGTTGCAACCAGCTCCAGGCTACTCCATTTCTTCCCTCTCCCTTTCGTTTTTGAGACAACAGAACAACTTGGATACCAATGGTCTCAAGATCAGTGCTCTTGCAACAGAAAGTTGCATGAGACTAGAGGTGGCAGTCCTGGCTCTTGCACCTTACACAAAGTGTTCATCACTTCCTCCGATAACGATCTCACCTCTTCCCATTCCCTCAGCTGAGTCCTCTTCCAAGCCCAGCTGAAGCATTTATACACTCTCCTGGAAGTCTTTGACCTGACCTGTCATCAACAGAAATGAAGCTACAGAACATGACTAATTTCTGTCCCACATTTATTGTGTGAAGGAGACAGCACTGGGCAGAAGAGCATACAAAGAAAGCAAATGACCTAGACACAGTTGCTGTAATGGTTCTGCTGAACAGGTCCATCTTCTCCCCCGATATTCTTTGTTTGGTGCTTTCTGAGAGAAGTTTAAGGATCAGGCACTAGACCAGATGCAAGTACATCTCTGGAGAAACTGCATTGTGGAGTGCAGGAATAATCAGAGGAATAGCAGAACAAATCCTTTTCCTCCAAATACTGGATGTTCAGAGGAAACGCTGGCTTTTTAGGAAGTTTGCACAAGTCTCTGGGATCTTTCAAAACAGGATTTACTGGTCAGAGTCCTGGTCCTGTAAATTACAGAATCCTACAGCCTTCTGCCAAGAGAAAATATATGGTTATGTTTCAGTTCTGTAATGAATGACAAGCATCCACTTGGCAGCACGTCGGCATCAGCAGAAGAGACCTTACATTTGTATACACATTAACATGACTCTGCTTACACGTCATACAAGCTGCGTGTCAACAGGACTGTGCCACTGTGCACGGGCCTAACAGATTGCTGGTGAGAGGAAGGGCTACTTTTCAGAGGTATCCAAAGCAGAGATTCTGGCTTCTAAGTGTGTTCTGGTGGGCAATACCAGTCACCCAATCTGAGTCTACCTCTGAAAGTTAGGCTCAGAGCAATGCATAAGGGTCTCTGCTGAAATCTAAAGCATAAATTGTACAGTGGTGCTGTGATGCCACCTCAGATATCAAAAGCTTTTTGCAGATCTAAAGGGCCTAGGAAAAAAGATTTTTTTGAGCACTCAGAAATACAAAGACAACATCTGGAAGAGGTTTGCAAGCTATCATCAGTACCCCAAACTGATAACAAAAAGCTACAGCCTCCTGATTGCTTTCATTTGCTGTGGAGCTAAGCTGCAGCAGACCATGAGCAGCTGCCCAAGCACAGGCACTGGTCTGTAAGCCTTGCAAGTTTTCACTACCTCTGCTACCTATGCTAAAGTCTTTCCAGTCACTCCTGCTTGCACAGCCTGCTGGGCAACTGCATTCTGGTCCCTTGCCCCCACGATAAGGGTCTTATTCCCACATCTGCCTCTCTAGCTCTGCGTTTTAGAGCCTCCCCTCCCCCTCTTATTTTGGCTTTTACTTCTACTGCTGACCAACTCCTTTATTATCCATGACTTTGCTGACTTCTGGCACAGCCTTTGCCTACACATTTGTGTCTTCCTTTGAGCTGATGCATCCCTAAGCTT
>VZTM01004888.1:98565-109761 GCA_013400555.1 Jacana jacana | reverse complement strand
AAGCTTGCTTGTGTTCTTACCATAGCACCCAGTTCTTATTGGGAAGACTTCTTTTGGGCTGTCTCCACCCTTGGATAGTCTGGTATCAACATACACAGTGCCATCTCATAACCAAGTCAGGCACAGATGCCACAGCAGAGTTCAGAGAACAGCAGCAAGAGTGACTAACAACTGAACAGATGAAAATAAGCATGTCTCTTGCCTGAAAGAATACTGGGGAGCAAAGCAGAACGTCTAACAATGGTTTACAGCGGGACGAAAGGCATTATTCTCAAAGATGGTATACCTAATAGGAATAGAAGGAAACAGAGGAAGAAAAAGTCAAGCTATTACAGAAAAACACCCTAAAGGTCAACTCTGGGAGACTGGAGGGCAGTCTCTACAATGTTCCTCCCAAAATTAGACCCTGCAGCACAAATGCAAAGAGGCCTGCAGTCATTTCTAAATCTGAACCTAATACAACTTAAGTTCTCCCAACCCACAGAATATAATATTATAAACAAACAATGGCAACAACAGAAATTCCAAGCCAGTTTCACCCTGCCTCACGTAAGAAGCAGTATAGGACAAACAAAAAAAGTCTCTTTCCATTGAACAAATTGGTTAGCAAAGTGAATTAGAATTGTAAGGCACAACTGTACTACTGAACAGAATGCAATAATTCAGGGCAAAATCAGCTCAAAGTATTTTTGCTTTGCTCCATATATTAAAAAAACCAACCAACCAAACCACAACCAAACTCACTCCTTGTCTATAATCTTCAAACAAAATTTGTTTCTTTCCTACACAGCCTATGGATCCCACTGCTTTGGGAACAGGGCTTCCCAAATTGTACATCAGATGAAGACAGAATGCATTGACTCCAGTCCCACCCAAGAACCTACAAGCTCTGCAAAGGAACTCCTCACTCCACCAGTAACTGTTTAGCAAGAAGTCAGGGCTCCTGTTCACATTTCACACGCCTCAGGAGCGGGAGATACTCCCTCCCCTCTGACTGTTCCTTGAGCATCAAAGGCTCTTGTCTTCACCTCTTGGTTTCCGCCTGATCAAAGAGTGCCACGTCAATCCAAGAAGCAAGAGAAAAAGAGAGTATGTGTGTGACCGCTTCCAGGATGGAAAAGATCCTGAAGTGGGCTGTGTCTTCCTCTCTCCCGACTGCCAGATGCCCTTGGTCCTGAAACTGAAAGGAGGAGAAAGGAGAGGAGGTTACTGGAGTTCATTCACACTGTGCACAGGGCTGCGCTCGCCTCTTCCTGTTTGCACAGAAGCACCAGCCCTTCTGACAAAGGGAGAGAGAAAGATGCAGACAAGGAAAGAGGAGACGATGGTAAGTCAGACTTCTCCCTGGTTAATGAACTGGAAATGTGTAACAAGTGTTATCAGGAGTGATGTGACCACCTTACTGTCATGAAATTCCTTTAAAGGCCATTGACACAAGTTCCTTTGAACTTTGGAAAAGAGCACAAGCCAGGTCTGGGTAACAAAGCTCCAGTCCCTTCTCGGCTTTCTACTCCCACTTCAGCTTTTAAGCTCCTGGCTCACCTAGAGCATAACCACCTCAGCAATGGCAAAAACTAGGGTACGCGCTGGGTTACACCAAGGAAGATGTCATAGCAGCAGCATCCCCCACCCCCCTCCCCCTCCAAGATGTCATGTAAAGCGACAAGGCACCCTATCTCAGCTCTGCCTGGACAGATGAGTTGTGACGGCAGCGCCCCAACATGGGGAGCAGGAAGAACACAGCCACTTTGGAGACACACCAACTTCTGTACCACCTCAGAGACAAGCACAACTTCCCATTTGTAGCTGAACTGCAATAAACCCCCACATCTGGCTGCAAATCCAGCTCGTTGACAGCTCGACACCACTATCAGCACTAACCTTCTGATGGCAGGACACACAGCTGAGGCTTTGACAGGAGCTTCCAACAGGAAAAATCCCATCTGTGGTTCTCCCAGGATGGGACACAGGAGGCAGAGCAGCTGCCCCCATCCCCCGACTAGCAAAGGGGCAAAGGGCAGCTCCCTGCCACTCCTTGGGAAAAAGGGGAAGGGAGGGGACCCAGCCTGGCGCCTTCTCTGCAGAACATGTTTGGCAGCATCAGCTATAACAGCTACCTGTGAAAACTTACTTTATGGCAACAGCATTCTTTTGCCTGTACCACTCAATTTCCCCAAATTAAGCTATCCTACCAGCAAGTCTGTTTTTCCCTTGCACATCCTAAATGTATCTAACATAAAAGGTGGGTTTAGTTTGGTGTTTTTCTTCCTAGCACCCCTATATTGACTAATGGTGTAATTCTTTCACATTTTTAACCCCACCACCAGGCACACACACAGAGAAACAAAAGAATAAAAAGCATATTCAAAAGAATATTCAAGCAAATTAGAAAACTTCCTACTACAAAACAGTCTCACTGGCAAGACCTTGATTAAATGTGAGATGTTTGCAGCTTATTATTCCTGCTGCTGACCAGCTCTTATGCATCCTATGGCAGAGACAGCTCATCACATCCTACATGAAGGCTAAAAATGAGACCTGACCCCACCACCTTAGTTCCCTTATAAATGCCACTGCATGGCAGCATGAAAAATGTGCCCACAGACTGTTTCTTTCTAGATTCCTTCACCAGCTTTACTCAACCATCAATATCTTGTTCTACAAAACTATACCTAGCTATCCAGAACGTAACAGCCAGCCATGCTCTGAAGGAACAGCTTTAAGACCCAGAGTTTCCTTAGTCATCCCAGAGAACAGGGTTTGAGATGCAGGAAATACCAAAGTGTCATCCAGATCAGAAGTAATAGCAATAACCAGCTAGGTTCAAAAAGCTGTTTGGTTTTGGTTTGATTTATTAATAGTTTTTAACAGGGTTTGTACAGAAGTGGGGGAAGGAAGAAAAAAAAAGGGGGGGGAAAGGGGGGAACCAAAAGAGTTAGAGAAGGGTCTCTCTCTCTTCAATCATTGTGGACTTCCACAGGGACACCACACCACAGAACAAAATCAAAAAAGCCTCTACCCTGGATCCTCTATTCCTCCCTTATGACTTTCAGTCTCACAGGTGTTACAGCCCTGCTTCAGGGAACACAAGTCTGACTCACGGTGGATTTGAGATGTCATCCCAATCCCATCTCCAAACTGAAGTGAGAGATCAGAACTTAAAACCAAAAAAAACTTAAAAAACCAAAGCAGCAAGCATTAATACCTAAAATAGCATCCTGATAGTGGAGATGCCAGAGAAAAGGGTTAAACCAGCCCTTAATCACAAAACATACTCTTTTCCTGATTGCTTCCTTAAAAATAATTCCATCTCCACTAAGCTATGCAGTAAGGGAATAACATTTCATGATCCATGACAATTCTAGCCAAGTTCCTTTATCAGCTAGCATCACGAACGGGCAATCTGCTCAGCCCACCTCTTCAACAGCAATACCCCACACTGGTGTTGACTGGTCTGAGCAGGAGCACAGTCCAATCCACTGTCAGCACCGAATTACTACTAAAACAAAGAAAAGCAGTACGAAGCAGCTGCAACTTGTAGGATGCATCACAGCAAGGCCAGAAAGAACGTAAAAGTCCTCAACTCCTAGCCCTTGTCCAGACCACCTTCTCTTTCAAACTGATCATTTCCATCCTCTAGAAGCTATGAAATAAAAGAACATGAAGAATAGAGGCAACAGAAGCAAGAACAGAATAAAGGGGAGGGCTGTTTACAGCACAACTCTTTCCTTATTTTTCTTATTTCCTCCTCTCCTCCCACCCCAAAAATATTCTCATCAGCAGGCTGCATATCAACATAACTGAAGCAAGGTTGTTTCTGGGAAACAGCCTTTTTATAATATATCTATATTGCACTTAGTATCCACGCACCATCCTACCTAAAAGCATCAATCAAAACAAATACTACCACTCACAGGCAAAACAGAAATAACAGCAGTGGATTGCAAAACAGGCAGGAAACTCATTAAGATTCCCTTAAGGGCAGTAGGGGAAAAGTACCAATTCCCATTCATAGAAATATCATCCCTAGATGTAGCACAGAGATCAGGAAGAAATGACAGTACTCAGAAATACCCATATGAAGAACACATCACAGGGATACTGGAATGCAATTTTAAATTGCTTCAGAGTAAGCATGACTGTTAGTGTATTCCCCACTCATCCATTACCAGGGATATATTTTGGCAGGTTTTGCTGAGCTGCTCTTAGAACAGGAGAAAAGAGGCATGGGTTCCAACCCTACAGCAGATAGATGTATCCAGCTGCAGTAGAACCAGAGGAGAGATTGGAAGAGCTGCCAAGAAACACTGTGAAGACTGGCATAGGGCTACAGGTAAAAATAAAGGACTACTAAGAGCTCTATTGCAAAGTAAACTTGCCTGCTTTTGACCTTACTAGTCAGGACCCTGGCCTATGCAGTCTATTTCTGCTTTGGAGGTCATTGCAGGTAAAGACTTACCACGTAAAATGACAGCAAAATAAGGAGGTATTTCTTTTGTTTTTTATAAACCAACAGGTTGGAAGCTAGGAGGGAAGGGTTAAAGGTCTGAAAATGAGAGAAAGAGGATCTGTGTGACAGGAAGGGAGCATGTGAGAGGGCGTGTGACAGGCTGTGTAGCAGAATGTGTGTAGATCTCATCCCCTCCGAGGCTCTTGGCCAAATGTGAAGCTGAACTTTCTGCAGACTTTGTCCTGCCAAGTCATGTTCCCTTCTCACACTGCCTGACATCACCACAAATACTCAGCTGGAAAACAGTCCAGAGCCGGACAGAGTCCACCGCTCAAACACCAGCCAGTGAAATGGCTGCACTGACAGCACACCCACCAGAAAGGAAACCACAGCCACCAAATCTCCTTGCAGATTATCTCCAAGTGCCCTGGAGGCCTCACTTTCATCCATCCAGAAAGAACCCTAAAAGGCACTAACTAACAACAAAAAAAGCACTACCTAAAAGGTACTAACAAATGCTTTTCTATTTCCCAGTAATGTAGCCCAGAACAGATTGAAAGATTGCACAAACGCTCCAATAGGAAAAAAGGCAAAAGAACATAACCATCAGATTGTCACAAGCACCATGCTTCATGCAAGGAGCCCACTGCATTCCCAACTCCAGTGAAATTGTATCATGAGGACGACACCACAGACAAACCAGGAGCTAGTGGTTCTGCAAAGCCAAACATTCTGGCAGGGTCTGCATGAAGCAAGCAAACATTATACTGTCAGAGAGCTCATATCACTTGACTTCTAAGAAGTAATTGTGAACCCAAGATCAGTGCTGGAAAATGCAAGCACATTGTACAAGTGTGTGGGGGCTAAATCAACAGGTGGCTCCAGTTCTTATTTTGATCCTTGTATCAAGGCAGAAGGGTGGGGACAGCCTGCTGATTCTGGGACACTGCTGAAGGCACCACCCAGAGCAAGTATCAGGGAGCAGCAGGTGGAGATGGTACAGAAACAAGGGAGGACGAAGTCCAGTGTCTTGTTTTTCCTTCAGCCTTCACGCCCAGGCTGCTGCTTAAAAGCAGCCTAATAGAAAATGCCCTCAAAGTACAGGTGAGAGGAGAAAATTTTATGTTTTCTCCACTCCTGTTCTATTTCTAGATAAACGAACAGCAACTTGGGAGTACCTTGCAGACCGGGGAGAACTTTTTCTTCCATCCTATATAGCTCAAAAAGCTAACACCTAGATAACAGAAGCTACATGATACGATCTATGCTTACCAGCATTTTACAGCACTCCTCACAACAGAAATTCCCTCTTCCTTTGATAAAGAAGGGAATTTGACACTTTCCTTAAAGGTCTAGGAGTGCAACCTTGCCAGTTCACATGCTATAGGGACCTTAAATCATAACCCTAGGCCTTCCTGCCTAGAGCTGCAGATGCCCACAGATCTGTGCCTCTCAGCAGTTGTAAACACAGAAGCCATCTTTTGAACTTCTTCCTGGCCCTTTCACAGAAATCTGAGCATTATTCCTCTTCTACAGGTGACAGCAAAGGGTGAGGAAACAATCAAAGACCAGAGTCACAAAGTTGGTACTTGAAGGCAAGGCGATAGCTTTTCTTTCTGCTGTCAGTAAGTGCAGGCAGCCGGGTGAGCTGCCCGGTGGCAGTATCAGAGCGAGCCTCAAAGGCTGTTCCAATGCAACCTTGTGTGCCCACAGACATTTGCATGTGGGTTCCTGCCAGCAGGTGTGCAAGAAGCCACCACAAGTGCATATCGGACAGCCTGACTGTGTAAAAACCTCCAGGAAAGTGCACTGACACGGCACGTGGAATCCTGTGGGGGCTGGCACGCTTCTGCATGTATGTCCCTACAGAGGGGACGCTACAGAGCTGCTGCAGAAGCCTGCCTCTTCCCTCATCTTGTAAGGGCCCCAGACAGACTATTTTGCACATTTTCCTGCAAATAGATTTTACACACATTTTTCAAGATTACACTAATTCAATTTACTTTTAAGTTAATAACAAATTATGATAAAGCCCAAAACTTGAAAACACAATCTATCCAAGCAGCACACTGTTGCTGGAGAACGTCTAAAAAGCATAATTCCAAAACTTGAGAAAGTCAGCGAGTCCGCAGAACCAGAATCCACTGAAGCACCAATCAAATCTTTCTTAAAAAGGCACTTATTAGTTTAGTTCACTCAAAGCCGGGGGAGGCAGCATAAAATGAGGGGGAGGTGTTCTATCTTCCAATCTCTGAATAAAAACAAGGGAGGATGAGTTATGCTCATGCTAAAATCTGGAAGGACACAATGACCAAACCCAAGCAGTCCATTTCGCCAAGTACAGATAACACTACCCTGCTACAACAAATCAGTTTTGACAGCACACACTCCAGCAAGTGTACCTTCTCTGCTTCCAGCGCGTGATTTGGGTGATTATATGCTAGTCATTAAAAAAAATATCCACATTTAATTTGACCATTTTATTCAAATGCAGTTTTGTACAAGTCATGAGGAAAAAAGTTATTCACCGAGTAAATACAAAGGACCATTTTCTAATGTAAACATTTACAGTTAGAGAATAGCATAAATGGGTATATGTAGACACTCTATCCTGCTGTTTAGCAAGAAGTAGTAATGGATGAGTCTAACCCAGTAGAATAATCCTTCCTTTTATAAGGAGTGCAAAACAAAGCTTAAATGAATTATTTAAATCACCAGCTTTAATCATGATTTATATCAGCAAGTAGGAAACCTTGATTTAAACCAATTAACCTAGTTTGTTTCACAGTTGTGGTAGCACCAGGGGCCAACACAGCCCCTCTCCCTGGAGGGGAGGGTGATCCAACATCCATGCCCAGTCCATTTCAATACATTTTACAAAAAAAAATAATTGGCAAATATACTTGTAAACTTTAAAACAAACCAGAAAGCCTTACATGCCAGGAGACACCTACTCACCCGTCAGTCATCTGCTTTAGCAATCAGTCCAATACTCACCTAACATCTCTTATTTACATCTCAGAGAGGTTTCTATACACAATACAACCTGACTCTGCAGCATGGCTTTTAAATTGCTTCTGTCCTCACATCCCACAAGACAGTTTTCCTACTTACTACAGACACTAGTTTTGGTCTGTTCAAAAGGAGAGTTATCCTTCTACAACACCGTTCTCTTAATTTCTTCATCAACATCCCACTAAATGTTTATCTTTCCCCCCCTTTAAACATACTGGAATGTCTACAGTGCTCCACTCTCCTCCAGGCCCTTGCCCTCCCCAAAAAAAGGTGCTTTGATGTATACGCTGTCAAGCTTAAGTGACTTATGAAATTATACCAAAATTGAGTGTACCACCATAACACAATACAGCGAGTAATTTTGCTCTACAGGAAATACAGTTTTGAGATCTCCAGACCTAAACGTGCAAGCTATGCTCCAGGGGTGTCTCCTTTTTAGTAAGGACACAAGAAAGGAAGTTGTGCTCCAAAAAATGGAAAAATGTATTTTGTCCTGAGCAGGAAGTTACAGAACAAAAACCAAACAGGAGTGCTCAAGTAACCTGCTCCTAACAGAGAAATTTTTAAGTTCTGCCAAAACATGGACAGCCTCATCTAATTTAACGATATTATAACACATCTCAAACCAAGACCGACTACAACTTCTAGCTTCAGCAACTGCAACAGAAATGTCAAGTCAAACGTTCTACTCACATATTAGCAGAAGTACAATCCAATGACCAAGTTCAACCTGTTTGCAACCTAAATGCAGCCCTGTACCTGGTCAGCAGGAAGCACTCCCCTGCATTCCCCCCCAAGATAAAGTCCCTTCCCAACTGTACAGTTTCTACAGCCAGGAGAACCCTTGTGATGATAGCCTTCCTAAATTACAGGCTGTGAGGAAAAGAAGTAACATACCCTAACGCAGACTGAAATTTTCCCCCAGTGACACAAGGTATCTTTGTACAGAATCACAGAATTATTTGGGTTGAAACAGACCTTAAGGACCATATAGTTCCAAGCCCCCTCACCTTGGGCAGGGATTCCTCTGACATGTTTCACCTCAGTTCTGAAACACTGATTTCCCTCCAAGACTGCCAGAATTGTGGATCTTGCTACTTAAGGGTGGGAGGAAAGGGATAGAAAGCGATATATAATCTGATAAACTTTCCTATTCAACATGCAAAGACCCACACATCTGCAACAATGAGACTTTCACAGCTCTCTGCTTCCAAAGCAGAGAGCAGGATCACCCTTCAATGCACACAAGACAAAGCACATTATATTCTATACTCTTCCTTGGGCAGATGGGAACACAACTTCTGAAAAAAACACAGCAACAGTTACAAACCTTAAATTCAAAACTTAAAATTTTGAACACTGGCAACCTTGATGGCTATACAATCACAGCCCAGATACAATTACAAGACACGTAACTTTTGAGGCCTGAAACCATCACTAGTGGATCAAACATTTAACAGCAAGAAATTCATCCTTCTGTTTACCACAGAATGAGTGCACTGATTTGTGAGGACTAATTCTAAAGAAAGCATCTTTCTTGGAAGAAAAAAAATTCATAGCCATCAAACTAACACAGTGGGAACAACTCTTCCTGCAGGTGCGAGATCAGGAGAAGGCAGCAAACTCACACCCTGTACTGCAGGGCTGCAAGCCTGTTCTGCACACCCTGCCTGCCTCCTTGCCACACAGCTGGTAAAGGAAACAGGTTGACAAGGTGCAGAGAGCTGCAGCAGCAGTAACTGGAGATGACTGACAACAGTAACCCAAGGAACACAGCCAGGACACAGGAATTCTGTAATAAAGTTTCCCATGTCATCTTTTTTTTTTATTTTATTAGATTAGGCAATTATATGTACTTCTCCTTGCATCCCTTCACAATACAAGGAGCTGTAGATTTCCTACAGCAGTTACAGATCTCCCAAGCAGCTCCACAGCAACCTATGCTTGGTCCTACATGAAGCTAGTTTGGGTTTATTCTCCTTCCCCTTTATTCCCCTTGGGTTTATTCCCCCTTTATTCACATTTTTGTTTGTTTGTTTTTTTTTTTTTTTTTTTGGTTTTGGGTTTGTTTTTTTGGGGGGGGGGGGAAGATAGGGAGGAGGATATTGTAAATTATTTTCACCCTTCCTTTTCTGCTGCAAAAGCTGGCCTTCCTGTAAGGAGGATAGCCAGGCACAATCACATACAAGAAAGCAGTATCCCTGAACTCAGTGCTAGCTTTCAAAAAAGGGATTACATCAGGAAGCCACTCGGTAAGCCTGCCCTTGCAAGTCTTGCAGCAGCAGTAATCCTCTGGCAAACGTGCCAGAGGTGCGATAGCAGAGAAGTGCAGCAAGGCCAAACCCCATCTGGTCCTGGCACAACACATATCACATCCAATGTCCTCTTTCCACAGCCCAAAGGAAAGAAGGGCTGAGCAACACTTGGCTGAAGTTTTCAAACTGCATTTGCTTCCCTAACTAAAAGAGATTTTTTTTTATGTTTCTACTTCAATGGGGCATTATGCCTTAAGACTCGGTTACTTCACAAACCAAGCCAGCCACACACTTTAAGAAGTTTTAAAAACCAGCTTTTCCCTTTTCCTCCTCCTGTTCGCAACTATAGCCTTCTCCCTGACACCTGTGGAACAGCAGATACTCCACATACCTTGAAACAAGCAGCAGAGCCAAGAGGACTCTTCCCTACAGACAAACATAACCTGCAGTCATAGCCAGAAACTGGCTGACATGCAGTGATCCAAACAGTTAGTCAGAAACATGACCCAGTGTTGGAGACTCCCTCAAAAAAGCCTTGCAGTGAAGGGCCCAGCTGTGCCTTTAGGAAAAAAGAAAAAGGGTGGGATGATATTTCAGGAGCAAAGTATTTCTCTCTCACCAGTGGTCCGAGGTTTGCCTCTAGCCCATAATGAAAGACTTGTGACAGACCTGGAGACCTTAGCACAAAGAGTGGCAGTGAACGGGCACCATTAAGAGTCATCACCAATGTAAGCAAAGTTACCTTTAAACAGCACCGTGCAGACAAGTTTGTGACCTAGAAAGCTCACAAGCTGGATTGACAGGATACAAGAGGTGAATGAGATACAGAAATGCAGAGCTAAGCAGAGGAGCCAGGGGAAGAGGAAAGCTAACAATTTACCACAAAGCAAGTAAACATCTTTGTGCTGCACCTGGCAGCCTCTCTGAGACGGCAAACACACCTAAGCTCTCCAGATGCACGATACAGCCATGAATAAGGATCTCCCCTCCCTAAAGGCCTGCTTCAACTCCCCGGGTCCATCCACCTGCCGTTGCCACCCACTCTCTGACCTCTAGCACCGGGACCCTCTTCGGGGCCGCGGCTGCGCAGCCACAGCAAGCCCGAGGCAGCACAGGCCCCGCCGCCGCCTGCAACACAAACAACGTGGGACCGCCGGCGCTCGACCTAATGAGCCGACCCCCCTCCCGTCCACAGCGCGGAGAAGCGGGTCTGCAGGAGCCTCCGACCACTTCCAGCCCGGCCCGGACCCCCGCCAGGTCCCGAGCGGCCCGGCGGGACGGGCCGCCGCCACCTCCTTTTCTTCCAGCACCTTCCACGCCGGCACCGGGCCCCAGGAAGCGCTGTCAAGGCTCGGGCCGGAGGAGGCCGCGGGGCCGGAGAACGCGTCCTTGTCCCTCGCCGTGAGCGGCTGGGCCCTCCCCCCTCCACAGCCAGAACCGAGGGGAAAAGTTACCGGCGCGGCCCCTCGACGGTGT
>VZTM01004888.1:69579-98467 GCA_013400555.1 Jacana jacana | reverse complement strand
TAACGCCGTGCCGCCCGCAGGTGTACCGGCACGGAGACCGCTCGCCCATCAAGGCCTACCCGCGGGACCCCTACCAGGAGAGCGCCTGGCCGCAGGGCTTCGGGCAGCTCACGCAGGTGAGTGCGGGGCCGCGGTGGGGCCGGAGCCGTGGCCGGGACGGCCGGTAACGCCCGGTACCGTTGCAGGTGGGGATGCAGCAGCAGTGGGAGCTGGGCCAGGCCCTGCGGCGGCGTTACCGCGGCTTCCTCAGCGACGCGTACCGGCGGCAGGAGGTCAGTGCCGGGGCTTGGGGGGGCGGAGAGCGCCGGTGCCGGGCTTCGTCTCAGCGTGTGTTTGTTTCGCAGCCCGTTTGCGCCGCAGGATGCCGAGCTGGAGAAGGGGGAGCCAGGGGCCGGCCTTGCCCTGAGCCCGGCGGCAGGGGCAGGATCGGGCAGGGGCAGCCCCGACGACGGTGGGGTTGTTAAAGCCACCGGCCCTGAAGTCAGGGTGACAAAACGGGGATGCTGTGTTGTAGCTGGTACTTGTTTCTGACACGATATTGTGAGATTTATTCATTTTTCTGTCCCACCAGTTGACAAGAATGCAGCCCATGTTTGCCCTGCCCTCCCCTCCCCAGGGCGCTTCAGTACAATCTCATGCCACTCTGTACACGTAAGCAGTACTTACTGCCCAAAAGCGACCAGCTCCTTTGCTTCCACCTCTAAAGCATCAACAGCTTCAGTCTCCCAAAGCTATGCATTTTCCTCGCTGTGGGATGTTGCCACACTTTATATAGCTCTTGAGAAACTGGTAGGTTTCTGTTATGAAAAGTTATGGAGCCGTTGTGGAACCATGTGGTAAGCACTGGGGAAAACTTGAAAAATTGACCCAGTGTTGGAGACTCCCTCAAAAAAGTCAAAAAATGTAAGGAAATAGAAAATCCCCCCACATACCCCTGCTGGCCCATCAAAGAGGTGTGAGTCGACTGGAACAGGAGCAAGAGGGACACACTGTTCCATGGTCCAGAGGGACAGTGGGAAGTCAAGACCCTCTTGTCCCACCACTGCCTCTGCATTAATTAATTTATTTTTTCTGAGGCCACTTCACATAATTGACCAGATGGGGCAAACAGGGAATCCCTGTACAATTTTTTGTCTTTGTTTCTCCCCTTTTGGGCTCCATAGTAAATACGCAGTTTGCCATAGTTCAGATGGCCTCCCTTCTCTGACATTTGCTTCATTAACAAACCTTCCAGTGTCAGCTCAAACACAGATCCTTTAACCTTCCTCCATAGTTCCTTTCCAAACATACTTCACTCTCATAAAGCTTTTGCCAGCTGAAACTGTTTTCCTTCTCTTGCTTGAGAAGGGAAAACAAGCCAAGGCATATGCAAACAAAAGCTGTTGTGCTAACCAAGCCTGAACCCCTGCTTGAGTTGTGCAACCTTCCTCTTATAAGAAGTGTTGCCTCTGGGTGACATGACTGTTTGTCACCTGACTCAGCGACAAGCTGGAGCCCTGGCAAAAGGTGCTGAAGAAAGCATGTAGGCTCTGGCCTTAATTGGTTTTTTGGACAGTTTTAGAATTAGATCCGTATCTTTTGAGATACTTCCTTTCTGTCTCTTCAGAGGTTACCAAGGATGAAAGCAATCCTGTCGAAGGAGTACAGGGCCAGTGGTTTTCAAGCCACAGTTAAGATGTGAAAGTGGGTAGAAATTGTCAGAGAAAAGGCAAGTTGTTTTTTTTCTCATGACTATTAAGTTTTGAGATGGACTTCACATAGGAGCTGCTACACAGAGTGAGCATATTTGGTTTTCCTTATGTTTCTCATGTAACATTTTGAAAAAAAATCCTAATCTTGACACTGTATTTATTTTTTCTGGTTTTTTACTCTTCTTGTTTCAGATTCAGCATACTGTTTTCTGGGACATTCCTTCACTATTTCCTATGTGTTCCTCTTGCTTTAGCACTGGATTCTCTCCAGTCTCCCCCTAAGCATTTTCAGTACACAGATACCAGAATTCCAGGCTTTTACCATTTTGACCCTCTGAACTTTTCTGTATTTTTCTCGTTTCTCTTTTTTTCTGGCTCAGATCTCTCTCTCTGAGCTCTGGAATGTTAAGTCTTGGCCCATTAATCCCAAGAGCCCATGACAATCTGTAAATACACTACATTTCCTGCCTGCACCCATCATTATCTGTATCTCTGTCTTGCCCTTCTCTGACTCTTCCTCCTATTCCAGCTCCTTTCTATCTGTAATCTCTGCACAGTCCCACTGGTCCCAAACAGACTGCTCCAGTATTACACACCAAATTGTCTTTGTGTCCATCCTTACAGTTTTGCCCAGGTTGACATCAGCAGGCTCCTTCATTCAACCCCTATCATCCTGTTGTCCCTGAGCAGCTGCAGGGCACTTGGCAACATTCCTCAGCAAGTGCATTGTCCTTTCTCCAAGTACCACCCTGTTACTAATGGTAATGTAGTCTGTCCCTGTCCTGGCAGATCTTCATCCGCAGCACAGACTATGATCGGACGCTGATGAGTGCAGAGGCCAATCTGGCTGGTCTCTATCCCCCAGAGGAACAGCAGATGTTCAACCCTAACATCTCCTGGCAGCCTATTCCTGTGCACACAGTGCCTGAGTCCGAGGACAGGGTAAGTCAGTCTGAAGGATATGTGCTGACTACTCAAGTGGTGCATCATGCTGACTTCTCCAAAAGTCTTTGCTTCAGTCTCAGTTCAGGTTTTCTTGAACCTCTCCTGGGACTTGCTTAGCAAAGGTTCTTCTGTTCTCAGAACAAGGCAAGAATTCAGGGGCTGTGCTCACTCAACACGTTAGCTGCAACAGCCTAGCAGACCACACACCATCTGGAGCATGTTAGAAGGCAGTACTGGAGGCTGTGTTTACAGCTGCCTCCCCCTAGTCAGGGTTTCGTTACAGCTGCGCGTGTTGAGTGCAAATTCTGTGCTTCAGCGTTCCCGGTGACCTGGCTGCTCTTGTTGTCTCTGCCCAGCTACTGAAGTTTCCTCTGACCCTCTGTCCACGGTATGAACAGCTACAGAATGAAACACGGCACTCAGCAGAATACATAAATAAGACCAAAGAGAATTGGGTAAGTGATTGTTTGCAGGAGATAAGGTCATCTTAGGCTCCGTAGTTAAAGTATTATCAGGCACCTCCCTCTATATACTCAGAGCTCTGAGAAAAGGGCAGGAATACCTGTGCATGTCATACAGTATGAGATGAGAAAATTGAAGGCCTTTCTCTTTCTCATACCTGCAGCAATTCCTACAGATGGTGGCAAATGAGACTGGGATCCGGTATGTCTCTCTCGAGTCTGTTTGGAGTGTGTATGACACACTGTTCTGTGAAGTAAGTTTGGCCATCGTCTCCCACCCCCGGGAATGTGGTCTTTAGGGCTCTCTGGGCTCAACAGAAAATTATTTTGCAAAATCCCATAAAACAACTATTTGTCATTCCCACCCTACAGTTAGAAGTGACGTTCCAGTTTCAGAGTGATAACAGTTCCTACTCCCTAGAGTGTGACCTCCCAATTCTTGGCATGTGCCAGGAATTACCTACTTTTGTACCCCATAACCTCCCACGTTGTAGCTTAGATTATTGTGCCAGAGCCAGAAAAAGTCCCACCTCCATAATAAATGTGTCTTTTGAAAGTCACTAGAAAATGACTGCAGCCTGGAATCTTTAGGTCTCTGTGGACAAGTCTGAGTTAAGTATGGTAGAAATGAGATCTCTGGGAACTGAAGGAGTGTTAACTTTATGATTTAAGTTGGGATCTTAAATTAGGACTATTCCTGGTTCTACCTCTCTTTCTTTTACTTTAGATCAATCACTTCTTTCTCTGCTTCTGTTAATGCCACCTCTATAAGAAAATAATGCTCTTCTATGTTCAGTGGCGTTCATCCCCACCTGGTTTTTGTCTAGAGACACGTTACCCTTTAACTGTCTGGAGTGGGCATCAAACTCTATATTCACACAGGGTTTTGTTGAAACCACATCTCATGAAGGCCTAAATGAAGTCAAAAACTGGGTTAGCTGTGCTGTGATAATGCTAAAGTAAAGAACATGTATCCAGGAGAGTTACAGTTGCTGTAGACCAGTTTATTTGTGTATAGCTGTACACCATGATGGTGTAAATTAGAGACATCTTTCATGTCAAACTAGCTAATTGTGGAAGAAGCAGTAAACCCAAGCATTTTGATGCTGTGTCATGCTAATTCTATGGAGATGCAAGGCTGCTCAGCCCACTGGCAGTGGTATACAGCAGGGTGTACTTTTTGGGGGATGTGCAAGATAAACGTGCATGGAATTGTTCATTGCTATGTAAAGTACCAGCTGGAGTTGGTGCAAGCTGAGAATATTCCAGTCCAGAGCTGCACTGCACTATGTAAATTTGTCTTCTGTGTCACCAGCCCCATCTCTTGCCGTGTAACCATCACAGCGAGGCAACTTCTGTCAGTAACAAAAAATCCTTTGGTCAAAGAGATGAAGTATTTCAGATCTTTTTCGTTGTCAAGACTCACTTAACTGAGCTTGCAAATTTGGCCTGGACCCCTCTAATCCCCAAGAACTTGGAGAATAGCTCAGTGTCCCAAAATGAAAAGGGAACATTTTGAGGGAGTTGTACCCTCAGAACTATGCCCTCAGGCTGATCGCTCTCCAGCTGCTTTGGGCTTCCTCCTTTTTTTCTCGCTCTTACTAACAGTTCCCTGAAGAGAAGAATTGGTTTTCTCACCTGACCCAGTAGATTCATTCTACCATCTGGCTGAAGAAAATGAAAAAGTCCAAGAAATAGCTGTGTTTACTAGCTTTTCTCTTTGTAAATTAATGAAAAACTAAATATCTATGTTGCTGATGGGAGTTTGTCCAAACTGCTGAGACAGAATGGGTGGTTAAGGATATTCAGCCTCATCTTCTGGCAGTTCAATGGGATGTGGCATAGGAAATTGGCCCAAGTAATGCCAGGGAGCCACAGCTGCTGTTTTTCTGCCAGTGTAACTAATCCTTTCCTGTAATGGGCTGGCTGCTAAGCAAATTCTTCTCTTGATTCCCAGTTTTGTGTATTCTGCATTTGAGTACTGGGTTTTGTCAGTGGTGCATCCCAGTATTAGGTCTGCAGAGTGCTTCCCAACTTCCTCCAATATTATTCCGTGGCCCTCAGAGCCTCCAGGGAGATTCTGCTGCAGGTACACCCGAAACCGTGCGTCTGTGCTCTCTTTTTTTGAGTGCGTATCACCTGCAGGGCAGAACCAGCCCCTCGTAAAGCAAATGCCCTCAGAGCATTGTGTCAGCGGTAACGACATAACCCAGCACTCCAGTTGTGCTTTCACAGAAATGCAGCTCCTGGATTTTAACCTTAATGCTTCTCATCATTAGTTTCTGAAACAGCATCAAACCCCATGTATGCAGCACAGCAGTGTGAGGGCGGAAGCGCAAACAGAAAAGGGGCGTATTTAAAATGATAGAGGAAACGGGTAGCAGCACGGGCAGGACCCCACGCACCCCGACTCCCATTCTCTGATTAATCTGCAATCCATGCTACCTACAGATGGGTGCTCTGTTTCTCTTTCCAGCAAGCACACAAAATGGATTTGCCCGTATGGGTGACACCAGAGGTCATGACCCACTTGAAGCAACTAAAAGACTTTGGGTTTGAATTTCTGTTTGGGATCCACAATCGGGTAGAAAAAGCTCGTCTGCAAGGCGGTAAGTGCACCAGGGAGGGAGCTTTGTGCAGGTCTGTCTAGTTTTTTGCCTCTTACCAGCTGTTGCCTTTCCTCAGGGGTCCTGCTGGATCACATAAGGAAAAACCTAACCAAAGCAGCAAATGCTTCTGCCCGCCAGAACCTGAAAGTACTTGCCTATTCAGCGGTAAGTCAGAGCTTAGGGGCTAGCTTTTATCCGTCCCCTCCTTCTTGAAGGGGGCTGGGGCTTGGTGACATTTTTAACCCTTTCTGCCTTCTCTACAGCCCATGCAGTGACCAGGACATGCATCTTTGCCTCTGGCTGGGTGGGATGTGCAGGATCTGGCATTGTTCTGCTGGGGCCCCTGAGGAAAATTTCCAACTTGCACTTTGCTCCCCTTAGCTCAGGCTTGTGGATGAGAATGGCAAACTTTGGGGAGCCACTGCTGTATTTATTTGGGAGACAGGTTGATGCTACTCAGATGTGCCATTTCAGCAGGGTGGATAGAAAGCCAGCCCTGCTTTCCAGTAGCCGACTGACCAGAAAGTCAAGCATCTCTCCCATGTTGCTCCCTAGAGATTAGTTCTTAAAGAACAATGCAGGATACATAAGGCTGTGTTTCACTTCCTCCCCTTCCCTGGCACCGTCACACATCACTGTTCTAGCAGTACAGTTCCTCTCTCTTCTTCCAGATGGAGGTTACAAAGGTGGTGTACCCTCAGCGCTGCCCCGTCCATTACTGGTATGGTCTGAGCTGCCCCACCACATCCATTAGGGTGACTGATTTGGTTTTTTTCCCTCTTTCTCAGCATGACACCACACTTGGGGCACTGCAGATGGCTCTAGATGTCTACAACAAGATTCAAGCACCATACGCCTCATGTCATTTATTTGAGCTGTACCAAGAGGATGATGGGTGAGGGCTGCAGTAAAGATGCCTGCTGTGATTTCACCTCAAGGGTTAGATACCTAGGCTAGGCTCCACTCTAGGGGGATGCAATCTTCCTCCTAGTTGCAGACTCTTAGAAGGAAGACTACCACCAGAAGGAAAGGGTGTGCACACCGAGTGTTTGGGAAGGGATGACTTCAGCTGGGGAAAAAAACCCCAAACATCATCTAACTGTGTTTTGTTTACAGTAACTTCTCTGTGGAGATGTTTTTCCGGAACGAGAGTGGAAGGGAACCTTTCCCACTGACAATCCCTGGTTGTCAGCATAAATGCCCACTGCAAAGATTCTTGGAACTCACAGATCCTGTTGTTCCCCAGGACTGGGAGCAAGAATGCCAGATAGCAAGCAGAGTGCGTGACACAGGTGAGTCCAGACTGGACCAAAGCATGGCAGAAGGGTAAAGCTTGGACAGTACCACGTTGACCGCTCCTTTTCTCCCTTGCAGAACTGTTTGTGGGCCTGGCTGTGTGTGGATCCATTCTTCTCCTCCTTATAGTCCTCCTTTTGACTGTACTGTTTCGCATACAGTCTCAGCCCCCTGGCTACCGGCATGTTTCCAATGAGGGAGAAGAGCAGGCCTGACAGTTGCTTCAACTCCTTCCCCAGCAGTAGGAGGGAGCAGTGCTGGCCCCAAAGATGACTGGGCACCTTCAGTTACTGGGGTTATTCTTCTGCTTTGGCCACTGCTTCCCAGAATGAAGCTGGACTTGATTTTTGGATGCTTTCTAAAGGTGACGTCCCAGAGAAAGGACTGAGCTACTCTACTGGAAATGACACCTTAATTCCGCAGCCAGTAACTGAGTGGTGCCCCCAGTCCTCATACAGCTTACCTAGTCTGGGATTCCCAACATGGCCAGTTGGAGCCGATCAAGCATCTTTCTCCTTTCAGTGATTGTAAACGTTACCACTCACCATGACTGCGGCAGAGGGCCTCCAGCAGCTGCCACATCCAGTGCAGTCAGGAGTAGCACGTTTCTTCAGGGCCAGCCTGCTTTGAGTGTGCTTTTCTCTCAGGCCATTGGGCTGATGATGGTGGGAAGGCTGGGCTTGGAGCAGAAGACCCAGGTCACCAACAGTGCACCGAGACTCATCCACTGTCCATGCAGGGGGAACTGCTGCAGACGATGGCAGACAGTGAAGTGTTTCTTGAGGTTGCTCCTAAGTTGTTGCCACTAACTGGTCTTTTTTTTCCCTCCTCACATTGTGGTTCTGGAGAGAACTTGCCTGGAATCATGGCAAGATTGAAAACCTGGCAGTAGTTTTGAGGGTTCAGCTCTGAGTAGGTTACCTATTATCCAAAGAAGCTCTAAGCTTCATCAGAGATGAGTTCCTGTGACCGTAGCAAACCTGCACCCAATTTCTTGTGCAAGGTTGGCTCTAGAAAGGAGGGTCCCCGTAGGTAAGAAACTTGAGCTGAATATAAAGGTTCAGCTTTTGAATTTGACTTCCCCACCTCTGACCTATTGCAGGGAGTATCCTGTACTGTAAGTAGTCCAGATGTCAACTAAGGCCCATTCTGCTTTAGGAGCAGGATGATTTTATGCTGTAATTGAAAAGAGATGTAGCACAGCTGTTACCTAAGACTAAATGCCAAGTTCTGTAGTCTTTCTTCCTGTCTTCTCTAGTGGATGGACAAAAAATAAACCAACCAAACCCCATGAAGGATCAGAGTTTGCAGGTGACTGTGGATCCCTTTATTTGCCATGTTTTGGCATTTTGTCCAAAGTGTGGTTCTTCCTCCAGGCTGGCCTCTCTGCACACTGCAGCTGCTGCAGGGAACTCCATGCCAAGTTCTCACCACCTGCCTTGTAGCTTTTGGCAGAAATGAGAGACTGCAGCAGGCACCAGAAGCACGGGCGCTTCGCATGGTGATGCTGCACATTCACTTCTCGCTTTTACTTCCCTTTCTGCTGCAGTTCCCTTCCCCTCTTGGCGGCAGAAGCCAGTTCTTAGGTTACAGACGTTTCCTTTCCTTCCCCTATGGAGTATCGTGGGGACTTTTCCCTACACCGTCATCGGCATCTGCCAGCATGGGAACGATAAATCAGCAGAAGCAGCTTGCTGTTCTCAGCATCTTCCTCACCTTTCTCTCCTCTGAATTTATCATCTAGGTCTCCTGCACAGCAAGACAGTCAGAAAGGAAAAGCTACTGCCTATGGGAACAGGCAGAAGAAAGAGGTAATAGAAAGTGCGTGTAGGGTGACCAGACCTCTTGTTTTTATAGGCAGCAGATTTTGCACACACAGAGCAAACATTTCTATGATGATTCCGAGACATTCTGACTGTGAATGACTTTCTGTGATTGTTCCAATACATTTCCTTCTCGTTATTAAAATCAAATTCGCACTGAACTCCATTCTTTTTCTGTGAGAGTTCATCGGGCTCACACCAGTGTGCCCAACGCTGGAACTCACTGCAGCACTGCTCCCCCCAAACTAAATACCTGATTTACAATCAGAGCAGAGTGAGAAATGAAACAAACTTTTTCAGCTGCAGCAACCACACATAGATACAGCTTCTAAAGCAAACCGACCAACGTGGGAAGGTCCACTGCACTGTAGACACACTACTATGACTGGTATTTTCACCACTGTTGTAGGTCAGTAACGTCTTCCCCCATACAAAACCAGTGCAGTGGAATGCCCAAAGCAGCCACTCTCTGTATCAAAGAGCAATTTCAGTTTAGTACAAAACTTTATTAATACCAATACTGCGAAACTTTAAAAGTGAACATGGAGAATCTGAGCAGGCCTGGAGCCTGGCCCATCCAGCAACCTCTGGGAGAGCAGCAACACCCCAGACAACCTTGTAAACAAACTAGAAAAAGCAAAACTTTTCAGTTTAACAGCAGTCTTGAGATTTGGTTCCAAGCAGGGGTTTCTGGAAGAAATTCCTTGTTTCTGCTTTACAACACTTCTGTCCAACATCCTGAAGCACACAGGCATGGGTGAAAAACAATACCTAATCAGTGGCAAGAAAAAGCCTAGAGCTCTGAAAATAGAAACTACAGAATCCTAGATTCCCAGCTGCATACTGCCATTGCATCCCTAAGGCACGTAAAGAGCTCTGGCATCGGCATGTTCTTCATGGGCTAGTTATGGAGCTAGAAGCACACAATAGGCTGATCCTGAGATCTCAGCAGACACACATTTTTCAAGCCAGTGGCATATAAGAGAGGTTGGTGTTCCCAAGCTACCCACTGCCTCACCCCTGTGAACATCCTACCTTTTCAGGACGTTACCTTTGTTAGCAAAGGGTTTCTCAGCTCAGTCTGACTAGAACGGGCTGGGGACCCTGTCATGAGCTGCTCCACAGAAGACTACAGGAGATGGTAACTGCTGACAAGTGATGACAAGCAGATGTGGCAGGCTGGAAGCAGTAACTTCAGCAGGATCTGAGAACATCAGTTTTCCTAGTCCCTCCAAAAATGGGTGGTAACTCCACTTGGAGGAGGATCTGGGTACTGACACAACTTTCTAGAAGGGGAAGGGGAAACAAAGGGATTCAGGGATGCAAGATAAGATCCAGGGAAGAAGGACGAAGTAGAAGCCTAATGCCCTGCACAGCTTATACTGCCCATTGCCAACACTGGATTTGTACCCTGTGATCCAGAAATGATCAAAATACTGAATCATTTCTTTAGATCCTTCCCTTTTTGCTTCCTTCCCTGTGATTTAGAATCTCTGTTTTTTATTCTTGTCTCCTCCAGCTCCCAGTGCACTAAATTAGCTTTGAGTTTGCTTGTCCCAGGGTTTGCCTGCCTCTGCCCTCCACATCGGGACAAACTCCGGCCTCCAATCTCCTGTTCTGTCATGGCTTTCAAAAGGCGTTCCTGCTTCTTGGCCACCATCTCCTCCCGGCTCCAGATCAGAATATTAAAGCCTGAGAGGAAAAATTAAACACTGTACATCAGAAACCTTACATCAAACATAATACCATAGGCTATGTCACTAAAATGCCAGAAATTCAAAATGCTTTGTCTGCTCTAAGATATTTTCACGGTAGACAGGAGGCAAAGGTTTTTCTTGCAGACACCACCTCCACACAGACATGGAAATTTCATCTAATTAAGAAACATAACCAAGTAATTCCTAATCTCATCTGTCACAGGTCTAAAACCTAAATCTGTAGACAGCTTCCTTAATCCCATACAGCCTGCAAAAGACAGTAATTTTGGCTCTGCAGCCTAGGAAATGAGATAAACTAAACGAAGGGAGAGGGCACAGCCAAGCAGGAAAAGGCTTCCCCCCACCTCCCACGGTTTTCTGCTCCTGTTCCACGGCCAGCAGATGGCAGTGGCTCCCTGCTGCAGGGAGGCTTCTCACTTGCCCGGCCTTCACCCTCTCGGGAATTTTTCACAGGAGATGACTAGCAATCTGTTTTCTAACTGTAGAGCTGAAAGACTGAAAAGCAGTTCTTGATCTCTTTTACAGATGTAGGAAATTATAGGCTACTAGCAAGCGGGATTTCAGAAGCCCTCGCTCACAACTTGCTTTGCTCTGGAGAAACAAGCTTGCTCTATTCTGGGACTGGAATCCACCCATGCTCAGTGCCCCAGGTTCTCTTTACTTACCCATGCCAGAGGCCAGTGTGTCTCCCATAGGGTTAAATTTATTGAGCTGAAAATGGAAACACAATCAGTCTGTAAGAGCATCACTGCCTACGTCACAGTCACAAAAGCACCACAGCTTACATAACAGCACAAACCATCTGGAAAAACCAATATTCCCTAAGGAATATCACAGAAAACCCACGGGTGAGCACAGAGCAAGTCAGCAGCGTTAGCCAGCAGCCATACCCCCCTAAGAACTGTCCCAGCCCCTAACCCCTATCTCCTGCCTGCGCTCCAACACACAGCAGTCCTTTCAGCTGCAGAGCTCAACTCACCGAGATGATACCAGAAGCATTTGGATCATAGAGCTGACAAACCATCTCCCCGGTGTTTCCATCGAACACATCAACAGTCCGTAGTTCATTCACCGTGTACCCTGGGAACTTAGGGTCTGGGTAGCGACCTGCTACAATGAGGTCATAGCGAGGATGCCACGTTGCCTAGTCATAGAGCAGAGAGATGGGGAGTTCAGAGGAGGGGACAGAGCTCACACTGATGCACCCAGGCAACCGGCAGTGCGAGCAACAGTTTACATCCCACCCCCCAGTGTAGTATCCTGACCAGAACTGAGACCACTCCTGACTTACAGCTGGCTGCTTGCACCAAGTGTGACACCCAGACTGCGCTGCCTTAACTCACCTTAATAGGTGTGAGGTGCTGAAACTGCCGGTGTGGATGTGGGATCAGATGCTGTGGCTTGGTCCAGTCTGAAGATGAGTAAACCCTGATTTCACTGCGCTGGTCTGTGCTCAGGAGCTTGGCACCGTCTGTTGGGCTGAAGTAAGCTAGGAGAGGAAGACAATATGGCAAATAAAAGATGACAATGCTGAGACTGACAAGAAATACACAACAGTCACATTTCTTTGATTGGAAACCCATTGCTATTTCTGTAATAGGTGAATATAGTCATGTGTCCCAACAGACAAGATTTTAGCTTTCTCAAAAAATCAAAGCTCTTACAAAGAGTAATCTGAAGCCTCCCGTGCTGGGTTACATGGGAAGAGTCATTATGCTAATTTTAGAATCATAGAAAGAATCACTGCAAAGAGAGAAACTTGGTTATTCAAATGGAAAGTTAGTGGAAAAGCTGGAGACAGATACTGGCAGTTTGGACTTCCATGAACTGGTAACACTGCACCCAAGAAACAGGGGGTTGAGTCCGATTCTCTGCTTTCATCAAAGGAAGTGCCCCAGTAAATCCAGTTTTCTAACCCGAGCCTCTGCTGATGCTCCCACACTCACCTCTCAAGGCACAGTGCCAGTTTGTATGGCAAGTGTGAGACTATGCTGCAGCTGCCCTATCCCCCCCCAGCCTCTGGCCACACATTTCCACTGCCTGCCTTGCTTTAACGCTAGCTACCACACAACTTCTAATCTTACTGAGAACAAACACTGCCACAGCAATGAAAGCCGAGCTGAGGGAACTCTCTGCAGGCATCCATGCAATGAAATACCTTATCCAACTCACCGGCATTGACAGGTTTGTCATGAGGAAGCACATGAAGAAAATTCATTTTGTTTTTGATGTTTCTAAGGTCCCAGATTTTGACTGTCTGATCCACAGACGCTGTGGCCAACAACCACTCACATCGAGAGTTAAACTCCACGTGCGTCACTTTCTTCTTATGCAATTTCAGCCTCCAAATCTGCACCAGAGGAAACAGAAAATCACATAGAAAAAAAAAATCAAGGCTTGGAGTAAAGAAATGGAAAAATCCACTAGTGCAGAGTAAAGAGGTCACACATTCACAGAGTAACAAAGCTTCTAAAATACATCAGGAGTTTATCCACTGAAAGACAAGAAAGGAGAAGAATGACCTTGGCAACTAAGTATTTGATTCCAGGAGAACTCTGATCCACCAATTTATTACAGTTATTTATGAGTAAGGAAAATGCAATCCCTGGTTCATGGAGGGAAATATTAGTGCCACTGCACTGTACAAAGCAGGATCCCATCTGGAATACTTTATGCAGTGCCAGTCTTCCACCTGCAGGAAGATTAAAACACACTGGCACAGGTACAGAAAATGGGATGCTGAGATAACAAGGAGGAAGGGCCTGCTTTGCGGGAGAACACCAAAAGAGCTTGCTTTTTTTATCATAGTAAAAAAGATGAGAGGAGATGTAACTGGTTTCTAGAAATACATCAGCAAAGCAGCATGAGGGTAGGAGAAATATTTCAATTAACAAGAACACAGAACACAAACTGCCCATGAATAAATTTATATCTGAGCGGGAAGATTATGGCTAATCAAAAGGGTGAAGCTGGTCTGTGCTCCCTTCAATAATGGGTATCTCCCAGGTGCAGAAAGGACTGTTACATTCTTTCAGGAGAAAAAAAAATAATAAAGGAAGCTACTAACTTTGAATAAGCACAAATCATTTGGAGCACTCCTGACTGCCCACTAATTTACACAGATGCCTCTGGCCATTGGGTGACAAACTCTAAGAGATGTTACGCTTACAGGCAGAAGAAATGGTAATTCGGGTGTGACACTACAGAAGGCCCTTGAAACTTCAGACTGGAAAGCACAGTCTGCCTCTGCCTGCCCTCTCCTGTCTAATGACAGTAGCACAATTCCTGTCCCAGGTTTCGCTACATTCTGTTGGGTACCTAACTCCAAGGCCAGGGAAGGGTACACACTAAAGCACTATCTACTAAAGGACTCCCACCAGTGCAATGCACTGAGTTTCTGGAATCGTGAAGGCTGTTGGCAAAAGGTGCTCTCATCTTCACCTTACCCTATTACTACCCTGGCCAGGAGCAAATACTTTTAAGGAAGCATCAGCATGTGACACAGTCCCTCTTTGGGAATTTTTACCATTACACTCAACAATGTGAAAATGCCTAATGAATGGCAGAAGTGGAAGACTTCTCACCACCTAGACAACAGGTGGACTCCCCTCCTGAGCTGCAAGGTACTGCTTCTCTTTTCAGGGTCCCTGTAGTGTAGGAAAGCACATAAGCCATGAAGGTTCCCATAGAGGAGACACTGTGTGGAGCCATACAAACCTCTTCACCAGAAGTGCTGAGCAGGACCACATTGCCCACGTTATCCCCCGTCACCACTGTACGGCAGCTGGCAGAAACATCAACACTGCAGTACCAGCAACTAGAGGGAAAGACACAAAATCAGTGCTGCCTCCCACAAACAGTGGCACTCTGGTTCACATCTTGTCCCCAACAGGGAAGACTGCAAAAGACTGTAAGTGTAACCTCCTGTCTGATGGGGTGGGCCTGAGTATCAAGAAGGGGGGTGGCTTGTCAGCAATGCTTTCAGTTGGTGACAGAACACAAAGTAACTTTCTAGTTGTTTGTGAAATGCTCATTAGATGGAGTGTGACCCATCAGGACAGTGGAACATATTTGAGGCTGAAAAGCCACTTGGTGCCTGGACATGGACACACACACCTTGGGAAAGATCAGAACACCCTGGTGACATTGACAAATGTACAGAAACAGCTTTCAAATGATGCTTTCCGCAAAACACTGAAGCAGCAGTAGAGAAACAAGTTAGGTGGGAGTGTCGACCTGCTTGAGGGTAGGAAGGTGCTGCAAAGGGACCTGGACAGGCTGGATTGATGGGCCAAGGCCCATAGTACAAGGTTCAACAAGGCCAAGCGCTGAGTCCTGTCACTTGGGTCACACCAACCCGATGCAGCGCAACAGGCTTGGGGGAGAGTGGCTGGAGAGCTGCCTGGCAGAAAAGGATCGGGGGGTGTTGGTCAACAGCCTGTTGAATGTGAGCCAGCAGTGTGCCCAGGTAGCCAAGAAGGCCAACAGCATCCTGGCCTATATCAGGAACTGTGTGGCCAGCAGGACTACGGCAGTGATGGTCTACTTGGATTTGGCACTGATGAGGCCCCACCTCAAGTGCTATGTCCAGTTTTGGGCTCCTCACTACAAGAAAGACATTGAGGTGCTGGAGCATGTCCAGGCTGGTGAGTGGTCTGGAGAAAATTCTTATGAGAAGCACCTGAGGGAGCTGGGGTTGTTTAGCCTGGAGAAAAGGAGGCTGAGGGGAAACCTTATCACTCTCTACATGAAAGGAGGGTGTAGAGGGGTCTACAGTTGGTCTCTTCTCCCAGGTAACAAGTGACAGGACAAGAGGGAACGGCCTCAAGTTACACCAGGGGAGGTTTAGATTGGGTGTTAGGAAAAAATTTTACACTGAAAGGGTTAATAAGCGTCGGAACAGGCTGCCCAGGGAAGTGGCAGAGTCACCATCCCTGGAGGTATTTAAAACACAGGCAGATGTAATACTTAGAGATATGGTTTAGTGATGGTTTTTGTCAGTGTTGAGCTGATGGTTGGACGAGATTGTCTGAAGGTCCCTTCCAACCGAAGCAATTCTATTATTCTTTGACTAAAAAATTCCACATCAAACTGTCTCAACTTCATACTCCAGGAAACAAAACTGAATAGAGACTTATCTGATGAAGACACATGTCTTAACACCAGCTCGGCTGGGAGGGGAAAGGCAGTGAGAATAAAGCTGAGGTCCTTCGGGAACTTGTTAGAAAAGCTTCACTTGCAAAGATAAATTATTCTAGAATTCAAGGTCATGGAAATTAGCATGGTGAGCCTGAAGCCTCTGGAAGGGCAGTGGGGTAAACTCCATAACCTGAAACTCAGATTGTGCAGGAATGTGTTGTGGCTTTCCTATGCTACCTGAGCTGCTACAGACAAAACAGAACACTGAGGACAATGAAGAGGAGGAAGTTACTCTGCTCTTCCCACCTCACACTTTAATTAAGTGAAAAGCTGTCTGTTAAACCCGCAACAATTTATTGTCATTTAGACAATTAATCTATAACCCAATGACCCTGAGCCACCTAGGAAGGGGAATTGGAAAAAAAACAAGGAAACCCGAGGGTTGACATATAAAGAGATCTAATAGAATAAGACTAGCTAATTCAGCATTAATACTACCAAAGAACCAGTTCTGATCCTTGTACCAATATATAACATAAAAGAATTATACTCAGCCAATTTTATCATCAGGAAGCTGTGCACTCCCAGCAGGGGACAGCAAACGTGGGACACTATGAGCACTACAACTTTGGGAGGAAGGGAAGGGCTCAGGGATTCGGCACCGGGGTAAGAAATTCTCAGGATGGCAGCCATGAAGAGAACTTCCCAGCAAAGTTTCTAATTTATACTGAATGTTCATGGTAAGAAATGATCTTGTTGGTCAGCTTGGGCCAAGTTCTCAGGTCTCGCTCCCTCATCCCTGCACCTGGCTAACTCAAAAACACTGAGACCTTGAAACCCACATGCCACAGTTGGCTATACAGTAAATATTTTCACAAAGTCAGACACTGAAGTCTTCTAAAAGTGCAGTTTTCCCAAGCATTAGAAGATAAAATAGTCAGGACACTCTCAGTATCTGCAAGACAGGAGACGGCATCACCAGAAAGCAATGCCAGAAAATGCAGGCAGCATGCTCAGCTACTGTGAAAGCCTCAGTGCCCCGCTGCTGCGTAGCTTGTCACACGCCCTGCAGTGCCAGGGTCAGGACCAGGAGCCTGTTTCCAAACTCCCTCGCAGAACCAATTCATACCAAGAGTCTCCTACCACTGGCAAAGATGAAGACATTAGAGAGCATGAGAAGCAGCGCAGCATTCACCCCAAGGAACAGAGAATCAACCTTGCAGTGCTCCCTTCTCACCAAACATTATGGTGTTCATGGCCACAGTCCGGGGCGCGGGAGATCACCTGCACCGCTCTGCCCTCAAGGTCCTGCAGACTTAGGGTGCCATCCCCTGATGCCACATAAAGCTTCACTGCCTCATAAGGACTGAACTTGATGTCTCCGAGAGAATCTCCTGGCCCTTTCTGGAATACACACAAAGCCAAGAGGCACCAAGGTTAGAGCAGAAGACAAAATCTCAATAGAACACTTATCTCCTGGAACATACTGCCGGTTTCCCTAAGTACAATCCACTGCCTTCTGACAGGGCATGTACATAAGAACTCTTTTCCTAATCTGTTTCCAATATAAGCACATGTATTCTCAGCCTTTAAATTCAACCCCACCACTTTGGTCTGCAAACCTCATTAGCAGCATTGCTTCTTCTGCTATGGGGGTAGGATGCTAATGCACAGTGAACCTTCTGACTCAGAGAAGGCGTAGATCACAAACAAAACCAGCATCATTCCATGCAGAAACCACATGAAATCTCACGAGAGCTCTACACCAAGCTTTTCTTAGAGAGAATTCATTCACCAGTTCCCTAAAGCTGCTTCCAGTGCTGTATCTGGTCTTTCTCAAGGTACCATCAGGCAGGATGAGAGCAGCACAAGTAGAAATCCTACTGCTAATGCCATGGCACAGGAATCTTATGTTCTGTGTTATGTTACGTTGTTGTTATGTTATGTTGTTTTGTTGTGTTGTTTCCCCCCAGCCTGTCTACTGAGGAAATGTAGAAACTCTACACTAAAACAGAAAAGAAGGGTACTAGCTGGGAGTCCCCAAACAGTTTGATACTCAAGTGCACTCCATCTGCTGTTCACTGAGCAACTACTTAATAAAGTCTGGCTGTAAATACTAGACTTCATGATGAAGGCCCACCCAAAGGGCCAGGCTGTCCTCACAGCAGTAGGAGGATGACATGTCCTTTCAAATCCAGGCATCACTGCTGTGACAGGCATCCCACTGGGATATGAGATCCTTGTGCCCCAGGACCCAGTCTGTCTCTCCTTGTCCACCTGGACAGTCATCCCAGCGCTAGCTGGGTTCACCTTCTGCCCTATTACAAGGTTACAGCTGCAATAGCCACTTTGGAACCCAACCAGAAAAGTTGCCAATCAGAAAGAACCAGGGTGAGGAAAAGTAGAGGAGGCTAACCCAAATTCCCTCACTTACCTTTACACATTGAACTGAAGTAACTAAGTGAAGAGCTCAAGCTTCCTCATGAATCCACAGAAAAAGCAACAGTCTGAGAGGGTGATCCTAAGCACAGGCAGACAGAGTTGCCTCTAGCAATTCATCTCTTCTTTCTACTCTTTAGTGAAGGAGCCTGGTGTTTATCTAAAATTTTGGTATTTTAGATAAACACCAGAAGTTAGGTGGGGTGAATTGGGTGATCCTTATGACACACAGCACTTGAAGTCAGTGGCGTTTATGGAGAAACAATGAAGGGACTATAAATTGTCCCATATAAACCACACAACTATGAGCAGTGCTGCTACTAGGTTCCCCAGGGCATGGAGCTATGGGAGATTTAAGAACAGAGAGCTCAGGAAATCCACTGGCACCCCCACACTCTCTCTTGTATAACAGGAAGTAAGCAGCATCAAAGAGTCCCTCCCCATCATGAAGAAAAGCTTTTCCTACCCACCACCCCCATTTCAGGGAATAATAAAAAGGGAGAGTGAGCCTCCCTGGAAGGGAGAGGATCCCTGAAATTCACAGGATAAAGGACATGTATGTGGAGAAGAGGAAGCCCAGCTCCCACATATTAGAGACAAACATAATGTGCACTCTCTCTCTTTCTCTAGCACTCCTGCCAGCCCAAAGCATTGCTGTATTTCTTACTCCCAGTCCTCGGTGCTGGTGAAGACCCGGACAGTATTGCCATTAAAATCCTGCAGGGTGGTAGTGCCGGCAACTGACGAAGTGTACAGCTGACTAGGGTTAAAAGGGTTAAACTTCATTCCTGTGATGGCCCCTCCAGCTCCCATCTACAAGGAAGGGGATGAACAAAAGAAAAATCCACTGAGTGATGGGGAAGGAGAAAAGCGTGTTCTGTAAGTCTGCATTCACTGCTATGTCCGTAACAGCAACAGTGAAACACACCACAGCGCTTCAAGGAGGCAACCACAACCTCGTCCTCCCACATGACGGCTGTCTAGACAGCTGCCCTCCCGGAGGACAAGATGGGAACTCCTTCAGTCCCCAGGCAGTGTATTCCTGGCTGGCTGGCATCACACTATCTACAAAAAGAGAAAGATGACTCTGGAGGACAGACATCCTCTCCCTGTATGCCTATGTTAATTTAGAAAGGGGATAAAAGCTACAGTCTTTGAGACCCTGCTAGAATGGGAATGGCCAAATACAGCAACGAGGGGGCACGTCAGCTATATAAACCATTCATTCTACCTTAGTTTCTGACTTTAGATAAAGGGACTTTGGTTCTCCCCACTCAAAGATGTTTCCTCATCTGACAGAATAAAAGGTGAACAGGGAAAGATCAAGACCTAAACCAGACAGACCCTCTCTGCCTACTTGTTTCTGACATCCCTGCAAGGTAACTGTTTTGCCAGTTACTGTATTATCTTTCCACTGAGCACACATCAAGTACTGCTTCATTATGAACTTAACGGGCATGCCTCAGTTCTCCCCAGCACTACAACAGTCTGGGACGTAGGAACATTCATGGTGTTGCATCTCAGTCCTGCCCCATATCTGGCTACTCTGCAACCCAAGACCCTTATGTGCCTCTCACAACAGACCTCCGTTTTGCTATGCAGTATTTGGTGGTACTCCAGTTCTCCCTCCCACCCATTCCATGCACCCAGAGGCTTACCCCTTTTATGAAGCAGGTTTTAGTAAGTACTTCATGGTCCCAAAGGATGATGTCTCCACCTTTAGAACCAACAGCTACAGTACTGGGGTGTGTTGGATGCCATTCCAGGCATGTCACTCTCCTGTCAAAGGGACTTGCTGTTCGAAAAAGGCGGTAGGAGGCAAGAGAACGCACAAAGGGCAGCTGCAGACACTGTTAAAAAGGTAAAGACAATTATGACTCTTACAGAGATCCCTGAGATTGTCTGAATGAGGAGTCCTAATGACTTCTAATTGCCATCAGTGTTAGAACATTCACATAAAATTAAAAGCCTTGCAGTAGAATGAAGAGAACATGCTGTCCCCAAGGGAAACAGCCTGTGACCACACAAATCCACATCAGCCACAGCACCCAAAAAGCAACAGAGAACTAAGAGATATCATGCTTTAAATAATGTACAGGAGCTAAGCCTCAGGGGCCGAGATTTTAGCTCAGGCAGAATATTCTCATTCAGCTGAGGAACAGGTACTGCTGCTTAGATAAGCTTATGATTTGGGTACTTAAAATAGATAAATCATCTGGAAAGGAAAGCTAGTACAGGTGCTTCCCACCTATGGATGTTACAGAAAAGGTTAATTTTCAAATGAAAGTAAGAGTTTGGCTCTGAAAAATAGTAAAACATTATGGACTTAATAGAATATGTCCGTGAAGAGGAAAAATCAACACTAAACCTGACATAACTAACAAAGTAGAGTGGATACAAAAATAGTATGACAAAACAGTCAGAGCACTGTGCCAAAGTAGCACTGTGCAGTAACTCAGCTGGTAAGAGTGGCTAACTTTAAGTACGACTCAAGGAAGCACAAAATTAACAGAGGATAAAATGCAGAGTGACAGGGACGGTCAACTGAAAGGGAAAGTGATCCCAGCTCTTGCATTTTACACGATTAAGAAACTTAAGGGTGTGCCGGACATCAAGCCACCAACTGTGTATGTGAGAAACTTTCAGCCCCTCCAAAGTTCCCCTGCCTGCATTTAAGATGTTTCTGTGCATGGAGCCAAGATGTCCAACAGGTCATAAAGGAGAAACTCCTCACCCTCCTTAGCTGTGCCCGAATGGAGCCTCCCAGCATGTTCTGGTAGACATAATGAACGATGCTGCACTGCCGCTCCAGCTGATGGAAAAGGACTCTGTTATTTCTCACCACGGATCCACATCCACTCCAACCTGCCAGAGAGAAAAAGAATAACTTACTGAGAACCAACGCCTGTCATGCTCATGCACTAAACACCACAGGAAGACATCTGCATTTGCTGCTACGTCCATGAAGAGCATCAGCCACAAGGCAAAAATCTCCAAATGATTCTTACATGTCTGAGGTGCAGCAGCCTCTGCAATGTTGGAGTCCGGTACACAACCTACCAGAGCTTTGTGTATGCTTCATCTCATTAAACCTTCCCTCTCCTTGCCAAAGATTTATCAAAAAGGCAACAGGAGGGGCCTGCAGCAATGGCACAGGTGGTGCACTTCTTGGACAGTATACAATTTGAATGTTTCCTACCCAAAATACAACAAAGCTATGCAAAGCCCCAACAACTTGGACATATGCCACAGGAGGTGGTAAACTTCTGGGTACAGCAAAGGGAAGGTCACACGTGTGACCAGCAGAAACATGAACACCTGAAAATTCCCCAAGCATAGCAACACGAGTTCCCACAGTTCCTGAAACGCCTGCTTGTGCAGCAGAATTTTCTATCTGTTGTGCTGTAGCCCATACAGTCTGCCAACAGCACGGTGAGTTTTGTTAATAGACTTGCTGACACCTCATCGCCTGAAAACCTTTCTGTTCAGGCTGATTTTTGCTGAGAGTACAGCATGCTTCTACATTTTGTTTGTGTTCCAAGTTCTTGTCTTCAGGGACCTTTACATAAAAACCAGATCTGTTCAATGCCGTGTCTGTGATCTAGTAATGCCCCTGGTGATGGTCTGTAACACCCCAGGGGATGGAGGTATCAAATGCACTTCTTAAGAAACAAACCCACTATTTTCATTTAAGGATACACAAAAACACAGAAGACAGAAAACACAGGGATCGTTCCATATGATTAGAACTTAAACAAAATCTTTCTTTAACACAACACTGGAGCCTAGAAATGCACTGATGTGAAACTAAACTTCTTTGTTCACATGCCAACACAGTGCTAACACTCACCACGCCTGCTGAAATAGGTATAAAAGTAATTACATTCTAATTTCTTTTTTTCACAGAAGAATTAACATCCACAGTTCCTTCTTCAGAAGTGATGGAAATGGAATTATTTTTTCCAAACTCTGTTTTATAGTGAAGGACCATTTATTAAGAAACAAAGTTAATTTTAATAATTTATTAAGAAATAAAACTTTTTAGAAAAGGTCTTTTTAGAATCTGCTGGAAAAAAAAAAACAAAACCTTTAAAAAGGAGTTTCAATTCCAAGAAACTGCATCCGTCCTATAACGGCTCAGAAGAGTATCTTTTTTTCCAGAACGCATAAAAATCGAAACTGGAATACGGAATGGAAAAGCTCAAATGCAGAAGTCTTCATCTTTTTAAAAAAGGTTAAAAGGTTTAATGGAAAAATACAATTGGTGTAATTTTTCCAAAGTACTAGCTATATCCAGTTCCCTCTGAATCCTACAGGAACTGCAGATGTTTAGCAAATATGAAAATCAGGCCATGGAGTTACAATGAAAATCAGAAGATGCTTTAATTGTCCACAGTTAATACACAGAACTCCTTCCAAACAGGATGCCTCCGCATCCACTGCTCACACCACCAACCGCTCCAAGTCTGAAGTTATACACCAGACAATGGAAATGGACAAAATCACAGAACTCCTGTATCTGTCGAAACACACTTCAGTAATTTCTGGATCCCTAAAGCCAAAATTGTACTGAAAGTGTGTAATATTTCCACACAAGGCAGTAACTCTAGTGATCTCCTACAAAAAAAGAGCAGACGGAATTAAAGGCTGTATCTGAGAAAAGGAGGCTGAGGGGAAGCCTTACTGCTCTCTTCAATGACCTGAGAGGGTTGTAACAAGATGGGTGTCGAGTCTCTTATCCCAAAAACCAAGTGATACAACGAGAGGACATGGCCTTGAATTGCACCAGGCAAAGTTCAGATTGCATATTAGGAAAAATTTCTTCACCAAAAGGGTTATTAAGCATTGGAACAGGCTGCCCGGGAAGAGGTGGAGTCACTACCCCAGCAGGTATTTGAAAGACACAGAATCATAGAATTGCCCAGGTTGGAAGGAACCTTTCAAATAATCATGCTACTTAGGGACATGGCTTAGTGGTGAACTTGGTAGTGTTAGCAAGGTAGGTTAACGGTTGGACTTGATGATCTTAAGGGCTTTTTCTAACCTAAATGATTCCATGATTCTATGAAAATAGTTCTTACTGTAGCTGAAGCTACACAACTTTCTTGATAATGCAAAGCATTAACCTTTCCAGTATCTTAGAACGTAACCACCTCTCCTCATTACAAGAAAAATCTTTAGGAGACTTTTTTTTTTTAAAAGTTATATACTAAAGGAAAAAAATGCACACAAGGAGAAGTGATCACTGGAAATTCTGTCCAGTCTAACCTGAACATAAAGGTAGAAAGTATTCCTACTTATTGTGGCAAAAGTTGGAATATGCAAAGAATCAGCTGGAAATGGCAGCTTAGACTGCCTGCTGTAGGATATCAACCCTACAACTATGAAACGCCATTAAAAATTGTATGGGAGAAAAACCAATGTATTACCAAGATGGGTCTGCCCTACAACAAAGCAGACATCTGGTCATTCAGGAATTCCACAAATCTTAACCGCCCTCAAATGAGCAGTGACAGCATCTTCCGTGAGCAGGCTTCTACCAAGGGGTAAGGAGACTCAGAAATGAAAGAGGCATGCATGTGCACGCACACACACAGTCACAGGGAACTGGAGGATGTACTACCCGAATACATGTCCATGTATCACTTCAGCATATAAACCCATCATGTTTGAACACGCTTCTTGGCATTGCCCCTCTTCAACTAGTCAATGCCTGTCATTTAGGGTAAATCTGATTGGGAGAAACAGTAAGGAACTAAGGAAATGTTACCGATTTTCTCTGGGGGTCTGGATGTTTTTCTCACAAACAACCTCTTTGCTTGTGGCTCATTCCCTAGTTCCTCGTAGTCCTGTTTCCTCTTCCCAGCTGATTTTGCCTCTTCTGGCCAATGCTCACGTGCCCTCTCATGCTTCTTGTCCTTTGGCTGGTTTACTGGAGCCATTCTGTCTGACCACTAAAAGCAAACAAAGCATGGAAGGTAACACTGTCATACACTTTTAACTAGAAGACAGAGAGAAAAACTGTAATGAAACACATCCCAGTGGTCTGGAAGTAGCAATTATACCTGTACCCTCTTTCATCCACTTGACACTAGTTTTTTGTTGTGCTCTGCTGAAGAGGGAACAGGTTCAATAAACTCTTCTTTGTTCGCATATGAAAATCTACGTATCCTAAAGCACAAGAATATGTTTTGACAGATGTGCTTCTACCGAACTTTCAAGCTTAAAACCCACAGATCTGCATAAAGTACATCTGTGAAAGCACATAATACCCTAACTGTTTCTCTGGTAGCTCACACTGAGCTCTTTAGATTCATCTAAGAAAAAAAGTCAGAGCTTTTATGATGATGGCCAGGGCCAACTGGTCTTCCACCAAATATGCTCAGAAGGTACTTCCTATTTAAAGGCCACTTTTCCTCACAACCTGGTACTTGGACGTGGCTCCTGCACTGACTGCCAACCACACTTGAACAGATCTTCAGACCCGCGCTGGGATGCAGCAACTCATGTCTCTGCAAATGGGTGCCCAAAGGCCACCAGGCCCTCTCAGAAAGGCGCAGGGCCTGCCGCGGCCCTCCTCCTCCTCCCATTCCTCGCACAGTCCCCGCACCTGCAGATACCCCCCGAAAATCCTCGCAAAGGCTGATCCCGTCCTAGCGCTAAACTTATTTATAATTCGCGAATGCCTGTCACGGATGTGTTAAATATAGCCCGGCAGGCACTGCGCAACCTCCTCCAAATAGCGCCCTCTCCGCGCCGCCACGCCTCATCCGGCNGCCGGAAAGCCTCCCTTGCCGCCCCGGCCTGGGGAACGGCAGGCTGGAGGCGCCGGCCATGGCGGCTCCGAACTCTGCGCCCGGCCCCCGCCGAGCCGCTGAGGTGCAGGGGGAAGCCGAGGAGGGCCCGGGGAAGCTGCTTCCCCTCTCCACTGCCAGCCGTCGGCATGAGCAGCCCCCCGGGGCTGCCAGGCTCAGGCCTGGCCCCGAACACGCCGAAGTCTGTGAGGTGTCCTCTGGAAGCTTATTGTTGGTGCTTTTGTGTTGCAGGGTTTACAATCTTACGTACTTTATTAGCCTCTAGAGCACCGAATTGGCACGGTAACGCTACATTGTGAGGGCCCAAAAGACATCAACTATGAAAAAAACACCATTTCAAAACAACTTCCACAAGAAGATGCGCCTAGTGCTGGAAATCAACAGAACAGAAAAAAATAAAAAGCACTTTTAAAGGCAGATAAAATCATGGCAAGATCAGCTCAGAGACAACCAGATCTTAGCTGCTGAAGCAGACAAGAAAGGGGAAGGAAGAGCCCTGGCAGTACCAGTGCGTCCCCTGCCACCTGCAAGGGAGGCTGCTGTCTGGTGGCCATCTTGCACAGGGAACCGTATCTCCGGGGCTGTAAGGTCCAGTGCTTCAGGCCCACCAGTAACTATGCTGAGTTAATTAAGGTCCAGTCACCCATACAGCTGGCTACAAACACAGGTCCTAAAATATCTGTACATAACGACACCTTGAATCCTGGGGCTTTAGGGTTCGGGTGTTGCAGAAGGACACACACACACAAAGTCATGAGCACTGCCAGACAACACAATCTGGTTTTGAACAAACATGTCAACCCAATTAGTGAATCTTAAAGTCTTATCAGGCATTTCTGTAATGCACAACATTCTTCTAAGAACTGTACACATTAGCAAAAAATAGCAAGAGGAGTAATTGAACATAGCACTTTTGTTCTTCCCTCTGAAGCCTCCAAGGCTTAATTTCCAGGAAGGGAAACTACTATAAAACAAAAGATTATTTGTGACAGTGATCAACAGTTTTATCTATAGGTCTGCAGAAGTCATCCCTGTTGGAGACAGAATCTATGGAGGAATCAGGAATCACCAACAAAACACAAATTACATAAGTCTTACTATCTTTCAGTTTTCATATGGTTTAAAAGGGGTACCTTGTGAAATTTGTAAATGCAAAAAGGGGCCCAGATTCCAATCTTCTTAAAGACCTGTATGGATTTCGATGTTCTGATGTATCAATCTCAAAGAAAACTCTGACACTATTATCCAAGTTATCTCCAGCAAAGATGTGCTCTCTCTGTCCCTACTCCATTTGTCTCCCAGCATTAGTGTCCCCGTACAGAGCACACAGAGTAACCCCTGTGTTTTCCTCTTAGAGCTATCATGGTTAGCATTTTTTCCAATGGCATGGAATATTTCAGTTGGAAGGGGCGTACAACAATCAGCTAGTCCAACTGCCTGACCAAAAGTTACTATGGTATTAAAAGCATTGTCCAAAAGCTGCTTAAATACTGATGGGCTTGGTGCATCAACCACCAGTTCCAGTGTTTGACCACCCTCTTGGTAAAGAAATGTTTCCTGGTATCCAGCGGATACCTGCCCTGGTGCAGCTTTGAACCATTCCCTTGTGTCCTGTTACTGGGTACCAGGGAGGAGAGCTCAGCAGCCTCCCTCTTGGCTTCTCCTCCTCAGGGAGCTGCAGAAAGCAGTCAAATCACCCCTCAGCCTCCTCTCCAAACTAGACGAGCCTGAAGTCCTTAGCTGCTCTTCAGTGGACATTCCTTCCAGCCCCTCCACCAGCTTTGTTGCCCACCCTCTGGATGCATTCAGTTGTGGTGAGGCTCAAGTACTTAGGGTGAGGCTACACTGATGCTAAATACATCATGCTAAATACAGTAACTTTATCAATGACTAACAGCAAGTTTGCTTTCTCTCTAGAGAATCACCAGATGTTTTTGTAATTATTATTCACTAGGGACAAGAATAGCAGGTAGGTCACAAATCACATGCAGAAGAAATACCACCAGCCCGGGGTGCCACTGAGCAAGCCAGAGATAGAGTAATTAATTTGAAAGAAATTCTTATATGTATTTACAGTCTCACACTCTTTGAACTACAGTGCGCAGCAAAGCCAGAGGAGTATAATTACGTGTGGCAGGGTATTACACTTACGATGCTTTTTGTCTGATGTGCAATTATGATGAGGCTTTGCCTTAGTTATGGGATGTGGTTCTCTACCGCAGAATAAAGCTGTCTTGTCACCGGGTCTGGTAAAGTCATGTTGTGACTAAGACCATCAACTCACAGTATTTGTAATACTGTTAGGTATTCTGCCTCCTCATTGCCAGAATCTTTTTCCAAAGCATGAATATTTTTGGCCACTTTAGTCTGACTGCTGATGTAACAAGTACCATTACAGCAACTAGAGTTTGGCGTGCACGGGAACACCAGCCTATATGCCACTAAACAGAAGGAAAAAAATACATACTCCTAAAGAGACAAAAGAGTAAATATCACACCATCTGGCCTCCTTCTATCCCATGGCCATTGCTAAGCGCTGCCCTGCACAAGGAAAATGAACAGAACTATCACTGTTGTAATGACGCCGTTTACCGGAGTACCCCATTTTCCTCAAGCCATTCCAGCCTTGGAGTAAAGGGCTGCAGCAGCCCTAGGTAGTCCCCTCACCTTAACAGCAGTATTGGGCACAGGCAGGTCCCAAATGGAAAGCATCTATCGCAGATGCTCAGCACTTGGAATATCAGTATCAAAATCGGCATGAAAACGTAACACAGGGCAAACGCTGGGTGCAGAATATTAATGTATGGCGGATGTTTGCATTTTCTGTACTTCATTAGCACACATAAATTAGATAAAGGAATAAAAATCTCAGAATTTAACTGAACTAAAAGAGTATCTATGCCAAAGAATTGGGCTTGGGTTTGTTTTAGGGAAATACATAGTTAATACTTTCAACTATGATTAACTCTGAGGGTAAGACAAGCATCCTCCATCTCTTTTTGAAAGGAAGCTCATGGTCACGCCACATCCAGAGACCCATCATAGATGCCCACCTTCCAGGGATCTCACCCAAGTAAAAGTGAACAGAGGCTTGGCCTCAAAACAAATACAAGTGGAACTGTTTCTAATATCCACTCTCCAACATAGCCATTCATTGTATCTGAAGGGCCTCAGTACTGTTATTTTTCTGTCTTCTATGAAACTTGGGGCAGTTGTAAAGAGAGAAAAGAGAGTTGTAAAGAGAAAAGAGAGTATTGCTCCAGAGAAGCAGCAGCAGAGATTTACTGCATGCTCTTTCCTCTCTTCCTCCTTCAAGGCTCTCAGTCTTTCCTTTCTCCACCGACTGACTAAACATCACTGCAAACCCACAGCTGGTCCTTGGTGTCCCGAGTCACTTGGAAGCAGCCAAGAGGAGGTGGGCCAGCTAAGCCTCCCAGCGTTCCTCCTGCCAACCCTGCCCCAGCGTCATGGGGAATGGCACCCGGGGCCTGGAGTTAGAAATGGAAACTCTGGCTGGCAAACTCCCTGGCATTCAGAAAAAGCTGGTTGCAACCAAGAGACTCTGAGGTCTTAGACGTGAGGTCTGGATTATTCAGGTAAAGGTTTTCAGAGGAAAGGGACAGTGACCAAAGTCCGCGGGATCAGCTTGAAAGAGAAAGGATGCCGATCCGAGGCGAAGCTGCTCTCCCTCCGCAGGGAGAGTGACCCACACCACGATGAGAAGCCCGGGCCCGGCTCTCTGGGTGGGAGCGGGTCCCGGGGACCCTGCTGGGCCCCCTGCTCCAGCACACCAGGCCGGCCCCGGGCCCGGCGGGTCAGCCGGCCGGTACAGCGCACAACACAACCAGCGGGAAACTTAACTCAAGCCCCGAATCCAGTGCGCAACGCAGGGAACAGCCCAACTGCTGGGGCTCGGCCGACCCTCACCCGCGGCCGCCTCCGTCCCTGTGTC
>VZTM01004888.1:1326-69155 GCA_013400555.1 Jacana jacana | reverse complement strand
CCTTCTAACCCGGTCGTCAGTCTGACCTTCACCGGGTGCCCCACCGCTGGCCTCCCCGGGGCCGGCCTGCCGCCACCGCCCCGTCGCTGGGGTCTGCGGAGGTTCCCCCGCCCTCCGGAGCCAGCGCCTCCGCTCCGCGGCGGGGATAGGGGCCCCTTTGTGCCGGATCGGTGTTGAGCCGCTTCCCACTCTGAAACCGGAGCCGCGGGCGCTGGGGCGGAGGGGAGTCAAGCGGCTTCCCAGGACCCCTGGGGGGAAGGGGCCTGGCTGGGACCGGGCTGTTGACGGCCGCCGCACGGCAAACGGGACGGTTCTGGCCGCCGACACCAGCGGTGGTACCAGGGAAGGCAGAGCGGGGCAAGGCCCGGGGATGCCGCCCGCGGCGGTGTCGCCTGGCCCCTGGCAGCCTGCTGGGGTTACCATGTCCTCTCTGGCCCAGGGCAGGAGAAAGCTGATAAACACGGAGGGTATTAGTGGGCCTGAACATCCAGTGCTTGAGAAGACAGTCCATGATTTGTCACTGCGTGTGAGAGGAGGGATCTGTGATCTCTGCAAAGCTATTGATAAGTGAGGCTTGCGTGGCCCAAACGTGTTAACCGGTTTCACTGCTTTTTGTGCCAACTATGTGTTTTTTGCTTGCTTCAGTTCTTCAGGCTTGCAGAAGGCTCAGAGCTTGGTGGTGAGGGGGAAGTTAGCTGACCACCTCTGGATGCTTGTTCCTGGCCCTGGGAGGTAGTCTGGTCGTCTTGTTCACTCTGTAGCCCTTCTTACCCTATCTCCTGACGTGAGAGAGAAGCCTCTCTCCCCTTCAAATCCACTACAGGTCTAATTTGTGCAAAGGAATTTCTGATACGATGGTAACCGATCACAGTGAAGAGCCCCCGCTCCACCCTGGAATTCAGATGTCGCCAAGAAGTCCCTAAGCCTTAAAACGACTCGAGTAATTCTTGGTGTGTAATGGGAGCAGAACGCACAACTGTAGCGTAGGGGCTAAAATAACAGGGTCCAGTTCCTCCTGGTTCCAGGTGTGAGCTGGTCTCTGGGTGGAGTCAAAGCAGAGCTTCTCCTTCTGCATTGTGTAACTGGGCACATTCTTTCAGCCAGGGATTCACCTTTCTGTGAAGTGCACGATGTGTGAAGCAGCCTGTTCTGCTTTGACGGTATTTTGTTTGTTATTAATAGTCTTTAACTAGAAGTTCCCTAAAATATTTACTAGATTGTTCTTTGAGTTCCAGCTTGGATCGGAATGAATGTGCCAGCTAGATCAGCTGCTTGCTGCCTTCCCTATCCTGTGCCTGCTGTATTGTAATGCTTTATTGGCTTTTTTCTTTTCTCTTCTGACCTATGAGTTTGGCTTGCCTGCACTTGTTCAAGTGAAAACTGTCTTCTTCTCAGGCTGTAAAAAGCAGTAACTTCAGTGTGTCAGCTATGTATAGGCTTGAGAACTGTCCACTCTGAACTCTACTATTAAACATCAGTGCGTGAATAAGGGTTGTGGGTGATTGGACTGTGCCAAAATGCCGCAGGTCCTTGGCAGGCTGTATGCATAGCCAAGGCGTAAAAGCCTGTAAACCTCATGGACCCAAACTCATTTCTTCACAGGACAATGACTGGTGCTTTTAGTCATTTTAAGTTATCATGGATTATACAAGAGCTAGCCTGAATCTTCTGGGCTTTCCCTGGATGAACATGAGTTTCCAGAAAAGGATAAGTAAAGATGTGTGTATCTATATATACATGCACACTGGGTTTTTTTGTTTGTTTTTTTAATTCACCAATACAGTCAGGTGTATTTGTAATGTGACCACTATCCTTAGGAGATGCAGAACTAGGAGAAAACTGTAGTCACTGCACCAGGGGCAGCATGAGCTGCTGTTAGGAACTCATGTGACATCACTGAGCATGGTAAATACTGTATATCTTTTATTCTGGCCATCTTGAGGACTGGAGATCATTCACTTGTTGTTTGAACTACTTGGTCTATATCATGGCTGGCATCCAGGGATTGATGGGGACCTCAAAAGCTAAAAGTATCTGCCTGTAGACTGAGTGGAAAAAGCTATGCTCCTGATCATAGAGCATTAATAAACTGCCTCTATTTTTGCCATCAGCTGGTCAGTGATGTGTGAATTTGGGCTGCTCTTGAGAGTTCATGGGGAAATGTCTAAACAATAGGAGAGCTGTTTAAGCCCTTTGAGGGACTCTTATCTTTCTAAAACAGACTTTCTGATCAGGCAAGCTATTTTATCACTAGTTATTCAGCACAAGAGATGTACTGTACAGCAGGGAAATGTGTCAGGTAGATTAAAAAAAAGCCTTAATATCTTAGGCTAATGCCTCAGTGGACCTTGGGTGGGACAGAAAACCATGCCTCCAGTATCCACAAGTTTTTGCGAAGAACTTTGGATTTTGCTCTTTGAAGAATAATAAGAGATTTCTGCATCCTTGGAGCAGTTAAACTGTTCAAGAGGCGGCTTTTTGCTCCTACCTTGCAGCATGATGACCGCTGTAATTTAACATCCAAGTGCACTCTGACTGTCTGGGCACAAGTTTTTCAGCACAAAGTGTAATGGTGATGCAGAAAGGCTGGTGTGTCCTCTGCTGTAATCATCCACCTTTGTTTCAGTGACTAGTACAATAGTTTCATGTTCCTTCAAGTTGAAATGTGGGCTGAAGCCGGGCACTGCAATGAGGCAATACGTGTGACTGGCATCCTAATCATATTTCAGCCTTCAGTGGTTTCTCCTCGCTGGGGAGAAACGATGGGAAAGAGCCTTTCAGACTTGTGATAGTCAGAATTCGTGTGTTAAATCTAGTGGTTGTCACTGGGCATTGTAGCTCATTGAAGAGGCATGTGAGAGATCTCCATGGTAGCGGGGGCCTAGATCCAGAGGCATTGGGCTTGTGGGGGATTTTATGTTCTCTTGGTAGGTGACTATGGTAGGACTCTGTTTACTACAATCTGTCAGTAAGTTTTTCCAGGCTAGAGGAGCTGGAATGGCTGAGGCAACCTACAACTGTGTTATCAAGTCTTCAGCTTCCTCAGTCCTGTCCATGCTATGAGCTCATGCAAGCAGTGTCTCTTCTGTTTGCAGGAAGATACGGTCCTTGCCTCCTGGGATTTTAGGGACACAGTCAATCTTTTCAGTCACCTGTAGGTGATTATCTGTTGTCAGTAGCTTCCTCGTCTCCCACAGTATCCCTGCTGTTGAGCCAAACCTCTCATGCTCCTGAGCTGCAGCACTGCTCTGTAAAGCTCTGAAGTGTGCTTCCTGCCTGTCTCAGAGGCCAAGAAGCTTTCAAGGAGGACTGGGAGAAGATGCAGCATATTTCACTTCTGGAACGAGTCTAGACATATATTTTTGCTTCTTGGTGTTTTCAGTTGGCTGCTCTTCCACTAGGACCGCTGTTCTGTGGAAATCTGTGAAATTTGTAAATAAAAAAAATTGAGCTGTGGGATAAGAGCTGCTTCAGGAAGCCACTGGGGGGAAATAAAGCCCACTGGATTGCTCTATTTGGGCTTTTTGTTTTTAAAGTCTCCCAGTGTTCTTTCCTCACATTGGGTTGAGTCCTGAGTTTTGAAAACTGAGATAATTGCTTTGGGCAGTGGGCTGAGAAAGCAAATGTCATTCCTGTGATGCTGAGCAGTTGAAGTTTATTCTGTAACATGTGCCCTTAGAGCTGACTGTTCCATTTGCTTGTGTTATCCTGGAATCTTGTGGATAACACCTGGGATATGAAATAATTTATTTATAGTCTTGTTCTTCAGCTCAAGATGAAAAAGTTTATTTGGAGAGGTACTACTGATACCACAGAGCATATTCTGTGCTAATCATATGAAAGTTGCTCCATGACATGCAGGGCAAGGGACTTCAAGAAGAATGTGTGAAGTATGAATATCCATGATGCGGACCAATTCCTAATGCTGCACTACTCCAATTTATCTGTGTGTGTCTCTAGGAAATACGTAAGAAAAGCATGTGAGGAACTTTAGGAAGGGAGTACCTAGAGTGACTGAATGTGCCAAACTCCTCTTGAGCCAGGAGATGCTACAAAGGGAATCTACGTTGCAGAGAATCTACCTTGCTGCTCTGCAGTCCACAGAGCAAACCAAGTTTTCTTTTTACACGCCTGGGCCATAAAAGACTGTGCAAAATGACTCTGTAAAAGTTATTCATGTGGCTGAAGTCTGCCTTACAGTCACAGTTATTCTTTGTTTCAGTTTTTCCCGCAAGGAAGCGGTTGAGTAAAGCAAACTCTAGTGACAGAAGGTGAACAAAGAACCTTGTGGTCAAAGTGGAGGAACTGACCACGACATGGAACACACATGATGGGTGTGATGCTTTACCTCGTTCTTCTCTTTTACCAAAGGGCTGTCTTAGCACTCAATCATATCTCATTCAGCTCCCGTTTCAAAAAGTTGGTTGTGTTCCCTTCTGCAGCCTGTTTGGGACTCAGAATTGTGCAAGGAACTTAATGCAGAAACACCTTGATGATGATCTTTAAGGTTTTTGTCTGCATTATATGAATATTTGGAAGGAAAGTATATTCCCATTATAAACAGCTTTAGTAAATCATCTTTTACCAAGGAAAACTGGAAACCTGTTTGTAACCAAAGATGGAGAAATGCAGTCCTTTGAATTCATTAGCTGTATGATTGCCACGCACTTGATCTGAATGACAAAATATTTGCCACCTCTGTCTCCCGTTCTCCCTTCTCAAAAGACAGCTATTGATAAAGTGGAGCCAGAAATTACAGAACTGTAGCTTGGTTACAAAAAAACCCAAACACCAAACAAACCTACCAGCCACTGAGACTGCCAAATGTGAGGAAGGGGCAGAGAAGGCTGATTGGAGCCATGTGACTGCTGTGTAGCCTAGAGAAACAAGGAGCAACCAGATGCTCAGAATGGAGCTAACTGGCTAATAGCTCCTCCAAAGGTTAGTTGATTGCTTTGATTGCAGTCTTCTTCCTTAAGACTCAGTCTTAAGTGCATTACTTAATGCATTCAAGTAAACATGATCCCTGTTCTGGGGGTTGCAAGGTGATTCAATCACAGAAGGAGAATGATTCCACTGATAGGTACTTACAGGAGTTTGCTTCCCCCCAGCTCCAGAAATGGCCCTCATCACCCCTCTACTCTGCTCTTGTGAGACCCCCATGCTTCCCTGGAAGTGTTTAAGGCCAGGCTGGATGGGGCTTTGAGCAACCTACTGTAGTGGGAGGTATCACTGCACATGGCAGGGGGATTGAAACTTGATGATCTTTAAGGTCCCTTCCAACTCTAACCGTTCTGTGATTTCCCCCTATTATTTCTTTCATTTGCTCAGCGTTGGATGAAGCTGGAGCATTTTGTTCTGTCTGGATCAACGCTGTTCATGTAAAGGTCTGAACAAAACAACTTTGCACAAAGCCTGGTTGGAGAGTGGGTGGACTGGCTCGGCCTGCTAGTGTGACTGGTTACCTTTACTGAGTTGCAGGCAACCGTGTTATAGGATGGACTGTTGATCTTGCCTTGCCAGTCACTGAGTGCAGAAAAAGTGGGACCAGGTGAAATGTAGACTAAATCCTGTAAAAACTGCCCACATTCAGTGCAGATTGAGACTTCTGGGGAGGGATATTGAACACCTGTATATCAGTGATTTAGGAAGAAATAACTCCCACTTGTTTGGGGACCTTTTTGATTAAAAGGAAAGTGCTGATTTCATGTTTTGAAATGAAATGATTTGCTGGCAAGCTTGGTGTTTATTTGCAGAGACTAATGCAGCAGGATAGGAAATGCCCTGGGAGGTACCCAGCATGGAAACAAGCAAGTGAAGGGGCTCAGGGGGTGGGACAGTAGAGATTACAGGTTCTCAACATCTGCATGGTTTCAAACTTTTCCCTGAAAGAGGGGTAAACCAGGGAGTGTGAGAGCTCTGGACTAATGCGTGTGGAACAGGAGCTTTGCTATCCACAGGGCTGAGGAAGTAGGCTAGTGTGGTACTGTTCCTTGTAGCTTGGGTGTGTTGTTGCTTGGCTTGTTTGTTAAATGTTCTGCTGCTGCTTTTTGAGGCTGCCTTTTAAATACATAGACACAGCATACATGTCACAATCACTCCAGCAACCATCTTGAACATACCAAATGGACATGGCCTGTTGACCTGTTAGAGTATGGTACACCATGTTCCAGTCCTGATTTCCTCCCTCCTTTTAACTCTGTTGATATTTGAGATTATAATAACTTTTTTTTTGTAGGAACAACAGCTGGGGAATAAACTAACAGATCTTCATAGCCCAATACCTTCCTTCATGGACACTGTCCTGTGTTAACCAGGGTAGTTCTGTGTTCCTGTAATACTAAAAACCACCTACATCAGATCGGAAATCAGATTTTCCTTTACTTGGTGAAACAATTTCTGCCTGGTAAAGCTATGTCAGTCGGGAATCCTAACCTGTAGATCAGCAGCAATGTGTTGGTAGAAGCCTATCCCTGCAGCTTTGCCCCCTGAGAACCTCGTAGGGAATAGCTGATAAACATGAACAGTATTTAATTCTGAATGCACATCTTGAAAATTTGGGGTAACACATAGGGCAACGTCTGTCTTCAGTACGTTAGCTTGGTCTGAATCTGAAGACCAATATAAAGAAGTTGTGGTTCGAAATAAGAGAGCAATAAAGCAGCACGTAGGCTCAGGAGGTCAGCCCCTGAAGGGGAAGAGGATCTTGCTGGTATTTTAGTATTTCGGTATAATCATGGAGAATTTGGCTAGTGTACAGCCATGTGATCTCTAGAGAATCGTTGTCTGGGGGACAGGCTTCTGTAACAGACTTGCACGTAGCTGAAGTGACCTTTGTGTGTAGTCACTGTTCTGCCTGATGTCTCTCTGACCTCTCCCTGGCTCGAAAGATCAGCTGAAATCTTGTTCGAAACTGCATTAGGCAGCCCTGGCAAGCTTCAGTCCTTAGGGAGCGGCTGGGAAACACTGGCTCTTAGTCCCTTTCCCAGTCAGGTGACTCTACTAAGGGTGTGACCACAGCAAGAAGATAAATATCTCTAAGGGAAGTTTTGGAGAATCTTCATGTTGCTTGGCATCCTCTCTAGCTGTAGAGAAGAACTGGCCCCTCTCAGAAAGGTAAGTATACCTTAAATATCACTCCTCCTTGATAGTGGCAGTGGAGAGCATGTTACTGGGCATCATTAGAACCACTGACTCGGAGCTATTGGATGTGCATCTCCAGACATGGTGAGGCTGGAAAGGACACCCTCTCCCACACCCCACTTCATCCTCTACATTGGAGACCTTGCTAGCACTTCTGTACCAGCAGCAATCCAGATCATTACACTGCTGGAGTCACATGAAAACTCCTGGCTCCAGCTCTCTACTTCCATTCTGACAACAAGTTAGCAACAAAAGAAAAATTAAAGGGTTTTCATATCTGACCTTCTGTAAGGAGTGGGATGTGTCATCCTTTTGTATATTTGGATTGTTCAGGTTGAAATGTTTATCTGTAACCTACACCAGAAGTGCCCTGGAGTGAATACCTTCATCGCTGCCTGCTATGCAGAAAAGTGACTCTTTGGGAATCAAAGAAATTGGTCACAGAAAGCTCACATTGCTGCCTTATGGTGTTAGTAGTTTGTAGTTAGTAGTAGGTGGAAATCGGTGAGCAGCAGCTCATTCCTGATTAAAACACTTGCTTAGCTTGACTTTAGCACCTATACAGAAACTGGTCCATAATAAAAATGTGCCTCTACCAAATCCCCAGTTACAATTACTAGATAAATACAACTCAACTTGTTCCTATGTGTGTATCCAGCACTCACTGTTGCAGTTGGGAAAGGGGAGAGGAGTTGGGCAGAAGGCCTTGTCTGCCTCAGTGTACAAGCTCTGTTTCTGTGGGTGAATTCCTGCAGGGCTGCATGCACCATCCCTCTGAGCATTTGTAGGGTTCAGAGGCTGGTTCTTGGCAAACTTGTACAACTGCTGGGAAGGAGTCTCTGGAGGCAGTCAAGCAACGTACAGAAGGGATGCCTTAGGCATTTGGAAGCTGGAAGTATTGGAGTGTGGTATAAAGGGAAGATCTCTGTGGTTTACCTGCCTTGGGGAAAGGTTTCTGAAGTGGAGAAGAGTGATTATTACTATTGGGTCTAGAAATTTTATTTGTGGATCAGGATCCTGTTGTACTTGTTGTGCAAACATGGAACAAAAAGACCTAATTGTAGTGTATTGCCAGACTCACACATGTTTTGAAAGAGAAGGTTTAACCTGATGCTGAGAGGTGGGAACTGTGGTCTGATGTGAGACTTCACTGGAGCAGAGGAGAAATTAACGAGGTGGTTCAAGGTGAAAACAGCTCTGCCATGAGGAGCTCTCTGGCATTTCCCTGAGTGGAGCTTGATACCAGTGAGGCAGTCGTGAGCCATTCTACCTTTCTGCAGCTAAAGACCAAGAACCAGTTTTTTGATAACTTAATAGGGAGTTGATAGCAGGTGTGGCATAACTATGTTGGGTCATAAGTGAGCACAGGCATTTGGGGGAAGGAGGAGAGTACCTCTGTTTTAAAACTACTAGTGAAAACGGTTGTTGCTCTACAGAAATCTCATTTGCGTGGTCCAGTTTATCTACCTGATGTTGCTGGTTCTAGTGTTGGTAGTGCCCATGTCTGTAATCCTGTGGAGGTATGAAGTGAATAGAGATGTAGTCACTCCCTCTATCCTTCAGAAAGCTCTTCTTGCAGGAGCTGGCTGCAGTGAGGTCTTAAGTAAGCTCTTGACTCTGGTAGCTGAAAGAAGGTGGCAGGAAGGGAGAGATAAACATTCCTTGGCCCTGCAAATATGATTTAGTAGATAGCTGCCTCTTAGCAGAGGTGGCAGTGGCATCGGAAAGTCTTGTATATGGTGCTGACCTACATGTAACTCTAGTTGACCCAATATAACTGCAGCTGTATTGCTTATACTGTACAGGCTCTGCCAGCCCTCCTGAATCACACGGTGGTGTTTGCTCTATCAGGCTGTACCCACGAGGTAGCCATGTCTTGTCTAGTTTGTTGTAAAACAACCTCCAGGCTTTGGCACGTACAGCTTTTACTTGCCTTTCCTGGCAAACTTGGGTTTCCACAGTCTCAATCTCTGTGGCTCACAAAACATGTGGTGTTTTGGGAATAACTAGGCATGAGGGAGTGGAGGAGGAATCTATTTGCTCTTCCAGGGCTCAGGGTGACAGCAGCAGCTGTTCCTCAGCCCATGGGTGCAGAACTAAGTGCCTTCCCTATGTCTGCACGCAGATCCAATTTGATCTGCTGACTGACGTGGGCTCATGGAGTATATAAAGTCCAGAAAAAGCCTGGCAGAAAAGGGTCCTCTGTTCTTTGACCTTTTTGCTTCTACCAGCCTAGATTTTTCTGGACTTTAGAGTCTATACAACCACTATAGAAATGCTTACTTGACTGGCTGGCTCCTCAGGCCATGGAGACTAGCCGATAGCAATATTATACTGCCTTATTGTATTTTCCCACCTAGCTACTGTGCTGATGACTACAGTCAGCATAGCCTTAAGCTGTGGGATCCTTTGCTACATGATACTCTGAATGCTGAAAGCTCATGTGGAATCGAAAGCAGATTGGAGAAATTAATGGAAGATAAATCTATTGAATGTTACTCAATTCATAGGTGCCACATCCAGCTCAGTGAGTTTCTGCCAACAAATGGTTAGAGGCTTGGAGAGCATGCAGGGAGGCTTCACATATACTTGCTCTGCTCTCAAAGAGAGGGAAGGCATGTGCTCTTGGTTGCTGTCTACAGAGGCTACAAGACTAAGATAACCCTTAGTTTAATCCAGCACAGCTACTATTATGTTTCAGAGCCTGTTGATCTTTGTGATAGTAAATTCAGTTATTTGGGTTTGTAACTCCTGAGAAAATAAGTAGGTATGGCTCAAATTCTAATGTAGAAACTGCAGAAAGAATGGACTTGGGGTGGGGTTTTTGTTCTTTTGACTGTCCCTCAAATCAACAAGTGCAGTCTGACACAACAGCTTTCCACATTTACCCCCAAATTCTAGCACTGGGTAGTCAGCTTGAATTGGAAACCAGAGATGGAAGGCATGTTTGTGATTCATGCTTCCTGATAAAGTGGGGATGGGGTGTGGGATGGAAAAAGTGATACAATCTGTGTCATATCTAATTGATCTGTGTCTTCATCAGGAGAAAGGAAGGAGGGGTCTGGGGCAGATTTATGTATGTTTTGACATAAGTATTTGTGAAGCTTTTAAATCTTAGTAATTTCAGGAATGTGTAGTCTGGTTTTACTGGTGAAGGCTTTATGATGAGCTATAACTTATTAATGACTGACCTGGATCATGCAAAAGTGTCCCAACCACTTTTTCCTCTCACCAAAGGTCCCTAATCTGTTTGCAATAACCCAGTCTGGTTTTCTTTCCTTCCTCCTCTTTTCCTACCTTCTTCCACTCCTTCTCCAAAATTGTCTTAATGTCTGGCCAAAAATACCACTTCTCCCAGGTTTTGCTGTTTCTGCTGTCGGCTGTCTTAACTCCTAGGTGCCCTAACTTTCCAGCCTCAGCTGAGTGGATATTGATGATGAAGCAGAGGGGTTTTTGTTGGGTTTTTTTGCTTGCCTATTTTCTAAATAAATAGACTTTTGACACTGAAGTAAATCTTCAGGGAAGTGACTGAGGTAAATAAAAATTCCTCTTTGAACCCTTGCTTCCCTTAACCTCTGCAGGCCTTCTGCTTCTCTTTTCTCTGTGGGAAGCTGATGACAGTTACCTATACCATAACACAAAATAAAGCGTTTCTGAGAATGGAATGGGGGCAGCTTATAGAGCTAAGGATCAAAAAGCTCTGCATCAGAGAGTCGCATGGCAGTGCTAGGTGCTCAGCTACTTAAAGGAGTCCAGGCCCCTAAACAGGAGTATGCATCCTTGTAAGGTTTGGGTTTGCATTTTTTTAATGTAGAGTTGTCAAGTTCTTTGTCTTGTTTGTAAACCCTCCCCACCTTTAGTAAAAGGGGACTGGAGAAAAGTGTATGTGTGTGTCCTTCCCTTCTCCCAAAGGCAGCTTCATGTAAAACTGCGGCCAGCAGTGCATGGGGCAGTGGTGTTTGATAAACTGGACACTGAACAGTGAGGGGGGACCACGCCCCACATATGGTGCCTGGGGAGCCTGCTTATTCTGGGCCTTTCTGGCCCTAAGTTTTTTGTTCCCTTTGCTCAGCTGTTGTGATACTACCTTTCCCGCACAGTGCTGTCATGCCACCCCAATGTTTTCTATTTTAACTCTCTCACAGGGGCTAGATCTTGTGACACAAGGATCTGGCATCTTTCCTACGTGCTGGAATGTGGCACCTCAGGAGGCACAGTGGCCGCAGCTGCTATATCAGAGGGTTGCCCCCATAGTAGCTGGCAGGAGGGGGATACCCCTAGGATTGTGATGCATCAGAACAGGAAGTGTCCCTGCAGAGGAGTGGTGGTGTCTAACTGTGCCCATCTCTGTCTCTTCCAGCCTTTTTCAAGGAGTTTGAGGAGCTCAAGACGTTTTTACCAGCTGCCCGCTGCTCCCCTACGGCATCTAGCTTTAAGCTTTCTGGTATGTAGTTACTGGGGACAAGAGTAGAGTTGTGTGCCCTGGAGGTACATAAGATAGCTTTGCAGCCTGCTGACTGACTAATGGTGGGGAGGGAAGAAGGGACAGGGACAGCTGGTGGTGTGGGTGGAGGTACTTTTCAGGTTTCAAGGTTCAAGCACCTGAACGTCACATCTTGTTTCTGTGACTGGAATTCAGCACTTTCAACTTTCTGGAGAAACCCAGAGGAACAACATTCATGTATTCCTGATACTCCATGGGATGAGATTGGGCAACCAAAGCCAGTGTGTTTTCAGAAGAAATGTAGGAAATTCCTATGGTCTGTGTTGGGGTGCTTCACCATCTGGCTCATGCCGCTGACGTGGATTTGCCGGAGGTGGGAGATTTGAGCTCATGACCCAATCTTCATCTCTACTGTGTGCCCTGTGGGCTGGCAGAACGAGCAGATACCTTTCTGGGGTGTGAGGGAAGCTTTTTATAACTAGGAATGTGCAAGAGGAGAAGTGGCAGCAAAGGACATCTCTGCTGCATTAACCCAGGCTTGTCTAGAATGGAGTGGGTTTGTGAGTGAGTGACTGAGCTTGGGCCTTTTTTCATTACTTCTCTCGTTCTGCACAAGAGCAACCCTGAACCTCTCCCCAAGGAATTCATAGTGTCACACCATGTCAGGAACAAACTGGCAGTGCAGGCTAGCACAGGGGAACAGGCAAAAGCTCTGAGACAACAGAGGATGAGGTGAACCTTTTGCGTTCTGTTCTACTTTTTGAGCCTAGCGTAGTGGGAGTCAATTGTAATGAGAACAGCAGCTCTACAGGGACGTTTCCAGGGAAGCAGTGCTGCTGGGTGACTGGCACGTGGCTGCAGTGCCGTTTGGCTGGGTATGCTCCAGCATGTTCCTGTAGTTCTGCTCAAGCCCAGCTCAGCTGGTGGGCAGTTTATAGGGCTCCTCCCCATTCAAGGCATGCCTTCCTGCTGACTGCTTGGCCTTGTTTTTCCCAGTCAGTTGCTGTAATCCCATAATCCTGAGTCATATTGGGAAGCTGGAGTCATCGCCATTGACAGAAGACTTATTTAAAGTCTTTGAGGACACTTCAGATGGTTTTAGCTGCCTCAGTTTCTGTAGCTTTTGCTACCATCTTGAGGGCCTTGGTGAAGAACAAAATCTCTGCAGAGATATCTGGTGCTGTTGGAGTGTTGAATTCACTAGCACTTCCAATATCCGTACAGCTGAGGCTTGGCAAGATTGTCTTCTGCAATATACTTTCCCAAGGGACTACAGGCCTGCCAAGGAGGCCACTTTGGTCTGCAGGGAGGAGGAGGGCAGGGGGGTGGGAATGACATGGGTTCAGCCCTGGACACTTCTGGATTAGGCCATCTGCTGCTGGAGACACAGTGATGTGAGTACTTGCCTGCAGGGCAGTATGTTGAGCTCCTCCAACTCTAAGAGTCACACAGTACTGTCCTGCCTGCAAAGGCACAGCCAGTGCTCTGTTAGAAATCACTTTTCTCTCTTCTCAGCTTAACTGAAATCTGCAAAAATTCTCTGCTGCAAGAAAACAGGGGTGATGTCATCAGAAGATGATGCTGGCGGGGAGGCTCCTGGGGGCAGTTTCTGGGAGGTAAGGAAGGATAATCAGTGTGAGGGAGGTAGGAATGTCTTCTTACTTCCCACCTGTGGGATTAAGGGTTGAGCTTCAGGTTCCTGGGTGATGTGTTGCTCTTGGAGTGGAAGGGAGGAACCATGGGGAGGTTCAGTAACACACTTGAGTGTTACTACATGGAAGAGGTGATCCCTTCCTCCACACATACTGTGGAATGAGAGAGTACCTTGTTCAGCTGACACTGATCTGAGCTGTGAGAGATGCAAGCAAAGCATCTCAGCTTCTTCCCTCCACTGCTGTGCCTCCCTGAGGGAATGCCAAAGGAGGGATTGACTCCAGCTGTTGGCTTCAGAAGGGTCTATGCTCCCTCCCCATGCAATGCTTGACCTGCTGCACTCTGTTCTGAAGAAATATGAAAGTACAGTATAAATGATGGTGTTATGTGAAATTTCAGGCTGGAAATTACAGGCGGACAGTGAAGCGTGTGGATGATGGGTACCGACTCTGCAATGACTTGATCTCCTGCTTCCAGGAGCGAGCCAAGATAGAGAAGAACTATGCCCAGCAGCTAACAGAATGGTCTCGTAAGTGGAGGACCAATGTGGAGAAAGGTAAAGTGTTCTCTGCACTTTCCGGTGTTGGGTTACAAAAAATAATACTTGTTTAGTTTGGCAAGTCCTTGGGCAGTCCAGGTCTTAAATCAAGCTGCAGATCTCCCCTCCTACAGATGGCTTGGCTGCTCTCATCCAGTCAGATAGTAACTACTAATGCTGTGATTTAGGGGCAGCGGGCTCAAACTGATAGTGTCTCACAAAGTAATGGGAAACAGTGGGATAGATACCCCAAAGGAGTTACTGCCTCAGTCATGAACTAGTGTTACTGTCTGCAGATCATGGCAGATCTGCAGAGAACTTTCTACAGAAACCTTCTCCCAGTAGGCACCATCTGGGATAGCTAAGGCTGCCCAGAAATGCCCTTTAGACTGGCCAGGTGTAACAGATGCTCTAGATACTGCCTGTTGGGACTGGATGGAGACCAGTCAATGCTGACTTGTGCAATGGGGGAGAGTTAAACAACTGATTCCATACTGGTAGATGTGTGTAGGAGGAGAAGAATCTTTGTTTCCTTCTGTGGGCAGGTGTAAGAGACCCTCTGGTGTTTGTTCCTGCAGGTCCACAGTATGGTACTCTGGAGAAGGCCTGGCATGCCTTCCTGACCGCTGCAGACAAACTGAGTGAAATTCACTTAGCTGTCCGGAACCACCTGGCTGGTGAAGACTCGGATAAGATCAAGGCCTGGCAGAAGGAAGCCTATCACAAGCAGATGATCGGAGGCTTCAAGGAAACAAAGGAGGCAGAGGATGGATTCCGCAAGGCCCAGAAACCCTGGGTGAAGAAGATGAAAGATGTGAGCAAAGTGTGAATGGGGAAGGAGGGATGAGGGCAGTTGAGCTGGCTGCCTGATGGTGAGAGCCACTAGGCAAACGAGTTAGCCAGGGGAGTAGAGAGTGCCAGAGAGGCAGGGGTGTCTTGATGGTACCTTGTTCCTGGTGATTTTGTAACTTCTTTCCCATGTGGGGAGACTGGTAGCAGGCTCTGTATTCCTGCACAGTGGGTGAGCACCAAAAGAGAGAATTCGGAGGTACCTTTCCTCTTGGAATATAGTTTGCTAAATACTACACAGGCATTCCTATTAAATTGTCCTGAAACAATTGCTGCTGACTGTAACAAATGTTGATGTGCCCTCTCTGAGTAATGGAGGATCAGTGTGGTCAGGATCATGGTTTCTCTGTCTTCCTCCTACAGGTGGAAACTTCTAAGAAAAACTATCATGCAGCCCGGAAGGAGGAGAAAACAGCCCATACAAGGGAGAACCATGCCAAGGCAGACTCCTCTGTCTCACAGGAACAGCTGCGCAAGCTGCAGGAGCGTGTAGAGAAGTGCACTCAGGAGGCTGAGAAGGTGAGGGTGTGTTTTATGGACGTGGGCCGCAAGGAAACTCTGCTCAGGGGGAAAAAAGCACTGGTTGTAATGGCACTCTGGGAAATGGTTCCTGCTGAAGTCTGAAAGGAAGTGTGAAATCCCATTGTTTGAGGTTTTAGTGAGTTAGACTGGGACTTCAATGACTAAGACCTCTCTGTCTTTGGTGTTGAGGAAGGTCTAACGTATAAATACACTTTAAAAAAAAAAAAGTTGGGGGAGGGGCAGTGTGGAGGGGTGCAGGGGGCAAGAGCTCCGGAGTTGAAGACTTGGGTACCAAAAGTAGTTGGTTTGCCAACATAAGTGAAAGTGCAGGAGGCCCTCTCTGGAAGAGAGCAGCAAGGAAGAATAAGGAACTTCCAAGAAAATTAGGAGAGCAGTGGACTGGGATATCAGCTTTGGGATTTCTTCTTCCTGTGGTGTATTTGTTCAGTAGCGCAGGGGAAAAAAAAACTTATCCTAAGTCGGAGCAGGGGAGCGTGCCACTGGTTTGACATCAAGGCACCACATCTCACCATTGCTGTCCTCCTGGGTTGATACAGTGCAAGGATCAATATGAGAAGATGCTGGAAGAGCTGAACCGCTACAATCCCCGGTACATGGAGGACATGGAGCAAGTGTTTGAGGGCTGTCAGGAAGCAGAGCGCAAGCGATTGTGCTTCTTTAAGGAGATGTTCCTGAATCTGCACCAGCATCTCAACCTCTCTGCCAGTGAAAGGTACCAACCCTGACCCAGGAGGGAATTCTGCCAGCCTGGGGTGCCTTGAGTGAGCTCCCAGGTGAGGTGAAGGTGTCAATTCTGATGTAGGTGAAAGGGAGATGCCTGCTTGTATCTGCCAGCTCTCACTCTTTTCCCTTCCAAGTGTGTCTCAGAACAGGCATTTGGTCCCCTCAGACTGGCCAGTGTCTCTGAGCTTGGACAGTGCTGGGCTCCCTTGAGAGGACTCTTTCTGCCTCTGAACCCTTCCTCTTCCCCTGCTGTCCTGTGGGTGTTTCTATTTTACGAAATGCCTTCGTGTTGCTATATGTAATCCCAGTCTGAGGAATGCAGCTCTGTTGCCTCCTAGTATCTATAGCCATTACACCTGTTCTGCCCTGGGTAAAGAGACATTTTATGAGATAATGATAACCATAAACCCACAAGCTTCCCTTAAGTAGGGGTTACATGAGGAGAAATGGGTGCAGCCAAAAATCTGAGCCACCTCCCTATCTGTGCAAGAATACACCAGGCTCTTTCAATGCTCACTTGATGAGCTGTACTGAGAGTTGGCAGATGTTAGCCACTGCCACACCAAACAACCCTGTCCTGTTTGCCAGGCTGACCCTTCTGTAAGGGTGGCTCTCTTTCCTAGGGTCTGAATAGGTGCTGCTTAAGCATCCTTAATCCCGTGGGACTTTGGATGCTATGTAATTCTGCATGAGATTATGATCTTTCTTCCTACTTAACTTTTGGGGAAACTGCTGAGGGACTTGGTTACTGATGGTTCTGTCTGTTCCTGGTCATAGCTTTCATGCGTTGTATCGAGATCTCTACCAAGTCATCATGGCTGCAGACAACCAGGAAGACCTGAAGTGGTGGCGCAACACTCATGGACCAGGCATGGCAATGAATTGGCCTCAGTTTGAGGTGATGTAGCGTCCTGGAGAGCATTTGTTGTTATTTCCAAACATATAGCTGCTTTATTGAAACTGGTGGATTGCTAGTCTTGTGTTAAAAAGACCATGTTTTTGCTGGGCAGGCTCAAGATGTTGGGCTTTTCTAAAATTTTCATTGTGCTGCAAGGCCAAAGAACAGGAATTTGTTCTTAGGGCTGTAGGACAAGTTCCTGCTAGAATTTTTTACAGCCCCTTTTGTTGCACACTAGGGTTCAACGGGAGTGAACCGGCTATGCCAGCAAGGCCATTTGGCTGACCAGCCCAGCCACAACTGACATATGACATGGTGTTCTGCTCTTCTATATTGGTCAGTAAAGATGCACAGAGTTTTTTTTGAGTGGCTTGATGGTGTTACTGCTTCTTCCTGAACAGGAGTGGTCCCTTGAAACACAGCGACCCATCACCAAAAAAGAGAAAAGTGGCAAGGTGGCTGATGATGTCACGCTGACCAGCATTTTGCCTACACGGGATGGTGTTGTCTCACAGACCCCTCTGCAGACAAAGAGAAGGTAAGGGCTGAAGTGGGGATATATCAGGTTAGGAGAAATACAGCCCTTCTAGGGTCATTAATGAGTTGTATCAATAAGAGTGATCTCTTCCTTAGCTTTGTGTCTCTTGCCCATGGCCTTGCCTGTGCCACTCTGGAGAAGACGGGGTAGAAAAGGGGATTTAGGGTAGCTGCATGGTGTGGTTTGTTTGGTTTGGTTTTTTGTGGTGGGGTTTTGTTGGATTTTTTTTTTGTTGTTGATTAGAACTCACTGCCTCAAAAGGTGCCTTCCTTTTGTAAAGATCCTTTTCATGTTAAGATTTGGCCTGGTCATACTAATGCTGTGTGAGATTCTGGCTTGCATTTCCCCAATTCTTCTTCCTCCCAGACAGGCTGAGAAGAGCTTGGGAGCTGGTGGCTTTGTCAGTTAGTTGTACTGTCGCCTAAATTCAGGCATTAGATCATTATTTTTTTTCCCTGACATGGTGCTGAGTACTACCTGACAAGTCTGGGTATAGTGGCTTCCCTTGCCAGGAAGCATGCTGGAGAACAGGGAGAGGCTGAAGAGACTCGTGCCCTGCAGTTCCAGTAGCCATCCTGCTTTAAAAGATGAACTCTGGCCCAAGTGAACTGGGCAGAAAAGAAAGGGGGTACAGTAGTGGCCTTGAGATGTGTCTATATGCCATAGTCTATTGGATTGAGAGGCCCTGTTTGCCAATCTACAGGTTTTCCTATGAAGAGGAGCAGAACAGCCTCTTCTATGACAGCCTGAGGGCATCCGCCCATGTGAAGTTAGTATGGAACGTAGCCTCTCAGGGGTTTTGGGGTTCCATGTGCCTGTTCTCTACTGCTCTTCCCCTCTTTCCAAGTTCCTGACTCGGAAAACAGCATTCCAGGCTTCTCTTTGGAATGGGAGACATGGCTTTTCCTGTCTTATTCTTGGCTGGAGTAACTCTGGACACAGTTGGGCTCTCCAGTTAGGACTGGCCTTTCTTGAGTGAGAGGGTCTGTTAGATAAGAATGAGGTCATGAAGAGTGTGCATGTGTGAATATACTCTGCAAACGAGTTCTCCATGTGGCCCTCAGCAATAATGCTGGGATGCTTTCAAACAATTCTCCTATCTCTGGGTTTCTTTCTTCCCTGTTCACCTTCACTCTTGCACCTTGTTCTACAGCATAGCTGTCCTGGGGGGAGTCAGGGTGGTGCATGATTCAGGAAGAGGTGGATGAGAAATGAGTCTACTAACAACCATCTTGTTCCCTTTCTCCTTCCACATACAAAGCGGAGGGAAAGAAGACATTTCGGAGTGGTCAGATGAGGACACTCCCAAGAAGTGCCTGGATGCCAATGGGCATGAGGAGGACATAAAGGTACCAGGTGTACGGGTACGAGCACTGTATGATTACACAGGACAGGAGGCTGATGAGCTGAGCTTTAAAGCAGGTACAGAAGCACTAATCCCTTACTAACCTTTTGCTTGACTGCATGATTGAAACACTCTTTAAGCACTGGATGTCCCTTAGAAAACCAATACTTACTTTCTTCCGCTGGCCTGACCCACTGTCAGCTCCTCTGAGGTGGATGATACACTGGGAAGACCAGTCTGTTCTAGATAGACAGGCAGTGAGGCCACATAAACAGAGATTGCCTAGGCCTTGGTCACAGTGTAAGGAGAGCAGACCCCAGGTGGCAAGACAGATCCTTCCTGCCTGCTCTTAAGGCATTTATTCTGCATTGTATTTTGAGACTTTATTACAGGCTTCTCCCTTGTGCCACTGATAGAAAAATTATATAGGTGGTCTGGAATGTCCTTTGAAGTAAGCGGAAGGTAATTGTTTTGGAGAAAGCTCAGCTGAGACTGACACACACTACTAAAGGCAGAGTTCAACCGGCAAAAACCAGCAATGCAAACTGTGGCTCAAAATGGGTGTATTGAAAGTGGAGATCCTGGCTCACAACAGATGATTGAGTGAGAGGAAATGCTGGAGCAAACAGGCCCTTCCCCTTTTCTTCCTTCAGTTAAATTGAGTTTGCATGTGCATTCTTCTCCAACTCAGAGGACATCCAGATCTTGAGTGTGTCTCTAATCTTGCTTGTTTTGAGTCTTACACGGTATTTCTGTGAAAATACACCAGTTCTAAAAAGGCACTGAAGTCCTGCAGTAGCAGGAGGTTGTGCCTGAGGCAAAGATCTATGCTGCGGTGGTACCATGCTAGTAACCTTCTGAACACTAACTTGTTGCTTTAAAGTCTCTTACAATGTGGGTGCTCTAGAACTTGACTCTGCTCTCTCTTTCCACCCAGCAGATGTAACATGACTGGGGCTTGACTGGTTAGCTTTAGTCATCCCCTTTTTGAATCTGCTCTGAGCAGCATGCATCAGTGGGGCTTAAGCTTAACAGCAGATGACTATTTCTGAGCCTCTGCCAGTGTGGGATGTGCCTACTGATGCCATCAGACCTCCCTCTGGTAGAATTATGACCTTCTACTAGTGGAGAAGGGGATTCTTCTGCCCTTTCCCAAAGTAGAGGTGGGAAGTTCAAAAGCATTTCCTGGTCATAGTCTGAGAAATGAGTCCATGCCTTGCTGGCCAACTTAGACACTCCATCATGGAATAGTCACTTTGGGTCCTAACAGCTGAAGCTTAGCAGCCTCTTTTCTTCCCATCTGCTACTCAGGAGCCACTAAGAAATTTCTGAGATCATTCTGATCTCTCTGGCTTTAAGCATGTTCTTCTGGGAGTAGGAAAGTAGGAAGAAATATAGGGCACAAAAGTATTTCTAATGTTGAAGAGCAGAAGTGAATGTCTGTCTTCCAAGTTCCTTAGCCTCGGGAGTGGTGCTGAGCATAGATCCTGCAGAGGTCAGTAACTCTGGCTTTGATGAAGTGGTGTGGTATGATACGGGGTGTGATAAGTGGAGAAAAGTATGGTGATTAAGACCAATACATCTTACTTCTTACCAGGCCTTCTGAAGCAGGGAAAATGCCATGCTGCACTTCCTTAGGTTGGTTCCTAATGACTGTTTTTGCTGTAGGTGAAGAACTAATGAAGATTAGTGAGGAAGATGAGCAGGGCTGGTGCAAGGGTCGACTTCTCACTGGCCAAGTTGGACTCTATCCTGCTAACTACGTTGAGAAGGTTGGATCATGATTGCCACTGCCCTGCTAGTGTCTTACAGCCATACCAGCACCTCCTGCAGAGGTTACTGGGTCACTACTGGCCCTAATACACCTTTGCAGTACATCCAGCAACTTCTGGACTTTGAGGGCACGTATTCCATGTAACTAATGCTTCACTTTAAACGCCTAGACCTGTAGGGATTTTCTAATAAATAAATGAAGATGAGTAAAGCTTTCTCTGACTGTGAGCGCTATAGGAGTGCAGAAGGGAACAGATTCTCTTGGCTGGCACTCAGTGGAAGGAGGTAAGCGACATGCAGATCTCCAAAATGGAGAAAACCAACTTCCTTGGCTTCAGTGCACATGCATCCAAAGGGTGGTGGGGTCTGCTCTGCCCCAAGCTTCCTGTTCAAGGAGCTTTGGATGTGCAGGGGAATAGGGAACTTCTAGTCTTGTTTCCCCTTTTTGGCTCAATCCAGCTGACTAGCAGAAATCTATTTTTTCCTCCCACAACTTTCAGAAGTCTTCAGTGTCCCTCACCTGCAGGCTTGTTGGCTCCCCTGGTAAGGCAGCTGGTCTGAGCAATACAGCTTCAACAGCGACACATCAGAGAGAGCACCTCGGACATTTGCCTTGACACACACTGAAGGCCTGGTATTAAGAAAAAAAGCAGCTACATTCCAGTGTTCTACTTAGAACCCTCAAGTGCACTAGTATGTCTTGAGGTTTCTAATGGCTCCAGAGCATTTTGGCTATACCTCCTTTTTTTTTTTTTTTTTTTCTTCTACGTATTCTTGACTTACACGTGCTGGAAGTGTCACACTGCAAAGAAGAGTAACAGAGCGTGGAACCTACCCACTGGCTGGCACAACACGAGCTATAGAGGGATAACGCTGCTGGTTCTGGATTGCTGCAGGTGTGCTTATGCCCAGTTGTTAGGTGCCACTCAGCAGGGGGGACCGATCAAACCTCTTTGTCTGGCCTCTCGTTCTGCCCTTGAAAGCTGCTGAGGCAAGTGGGGTCCTGATCTTAGTGCTCTGCATATTCAAATATGAGAACTGATGGACTGTTCTGTATGGGATAAGCCCAAGAGCTTGAGAGGATGAAAAAAGGAAAAGTAACTATTTTTGGAAAAACAAACAATAGTTTTAAAATGGTTTACTTAATACATCTGCTTGAAACGGTTTTTGAGATGCACTGTGAGTTTGTAGTAAGCTTTTGTAGTGAAATTCTTATTCTGGGTTAGTGCATGTGAGGAACTTGGCTAAATCAGATTCACAAAACTCCATCCAGCCTCTGCCAACTGCACTGGGGCGATCTGCTTCAGAGTGGTTTGGAAAAGGGGGGATACAGATAAGGCAGTCTGAAGTCATAGGTGAACATTTGGGATCAAATGACTGCAGAATGGTAACAGCAGTGAGTGAACCAAACACGTTTAACAAGCGTAGACTGAAAAGGAGGTGGGGAGGGACAGATTCAAACACTGCTAATTTATAAGAGATTGAAGTATCACAGAGTTTGTTGCCTGCCTGCCACACAGCAGAAATACACCTTTTACAGTAGCAGAAATACACCTTTTACAGTACACTGGATGCCCTGAAACGTAGCCTGCCATGGACAGAGCTGAGACTAATGCTATTTAGTGGTTTTGTGAGACCATAGAAATGTATCAGCTGTTGAAAGGTCTTGTCCAAAGTATCCCTGGGCCTTTACTTCATGAATGAGGGGGAGAACAGTGCAAACTGAAAGAGCAAGGCTAAAGCATTTTGTCCTGAATCAGTGAAGACTTCTCAAGAAAAGATAAAGTATTCCTAAAAGACAAATATCTAAAGAACAGACATTGAAAATGCCTGGATTTAGCTATGAATTTACTTACTATTCAAAGTCCAATATTGGAAGAAAGCTCTAAGCTTATGCTGTGTAATTAGAGGTGTTGGTGTACAAGCACTTGGATTTAAAGATCTTGTCTCTGTTTTCAGTACTATATCATCAGTGTTGTACAGTAATTGCAAGTGTTCTACTTGCTGACCCACAACTGAACGATTTGTTGCTACTTTGTCCTAACACACATGAATGTGCAGAGAGCGTCTGCCAGGTGTGTGAGGTAACAGAGACCAACACAAGGCTAAAATGACCCGAGCTGTGCTAGAATGAATACCAAAATTTACCTTGTTAGCCTGGATATTTTCAAACGCTAATGGTTAGCCTTTCATGTGAGGTCAGAAATTCTAGAAGGGAGTTACAAGGGCTAACTGGAGGCTCGACTTCATTCCTCTTCTGGTTTTGTCAGGCTGTAATTAGGGATGGAGTTAGGTGTGGCCAGAACCTGCTGTGAGGACTGAGATGTCCGGTGGACAGGACCCCTGATTACAGTACAAACAACCTGAAATTCCACAGGACAAAGTCTGAACAGACTTGTTTGTTCTAGGAAAACATGACCACCTGATCATAATGAGCTGCTTGAAGTTTTCCAGAAACAGTGACAGCTTATGTGATCAAGTCTCTAAAGGAATGTTTGCACATCAGAAATTCCTGCCAACAGCTGAAGTAATGGACAGGAGACAACCCATAGAGAATGAAGTATTGCTTGGCTGCACTGTACCTCAAATTTTGGCATGGCATTTAGACCTGGCTAGTCAAAACTAAATGCATTAGTAAAAGAGAGCCTGTGTAGTAAAGAACCAGCTGGAGGGGAAGAAAAACCAACACCAAACACATCTAACAATCTTACATTAAATTAATAGCTCTACCCAGAGACTTAGTTTTTCATAAGAAGCAAATTAGATTTTAACCACAAAGGCTCTAGTTAAAACTTGTCATCCATGCCATGCCAAAAGCTTTGCTTGTGAACAGAGATGTGCACACGTGAACTAATGGCTGTGCCTTTATTCCAGAAGGCCAGCAAAGCTTGTTCTTCCCCCATGGCTTCTGTGAAAACAGAATAGAGATGCATTTCTGTGCCTGATGGGTGACAGTGAAAACATTATCTAGCCAGATTTTATTTTTTTAATAAAGCCACTCCTTGTGGAAAGCTTGTTCACCTGTGGTTGGCAGATCATTAATTTGGTTCTGACATCTTCCTTGAAAAGAATTTCTGAAGTACCGTGCAAAGCTTGGATTTCCTGTTGATCATGAATTTTCTAGGAAGAGGAAGTTAAAGATTCTCTATGATGGATCACACCCATTTCCCCAAAGTGGCAGCTGGGCTTGCTCAACCCATTTTTATGCCCTGTGGGCAAAATCTGGGTCACAGAGCCCACAGGACAGCTGTGCTCTGTGATAGCAGCTGAGACTTGTGGTTAGTTTCTAACTCTTGGTGGCACTCCCACAGCCCTGTGTGGAGCTTGTGGCCATTGGTACTTCAGTTTACTTTCCATCCCGCTTCCCCGTCCCCTGTGTCCTTGTGGCTGTTTTGCTTGGCACGAAGTGCTGAGGCAGGTACAAGTATGTGGAAATCTTGCACAAAGACCCCCTCGGAGCTGTCACAGACTGTCCCGTGCTCCCTTTGCCCAAGGCTGCGGACACATGGAGCTCTGCTATTTCAGGTGGGTTCTCCCCGATGGCAGCACAGGCTGGGTGTGAACTGGAGCTTCCTCGATTGCATTTCTAGAGCTGCCCTTTTTATGCTTATGGGCAGCAAGGTGCCAAATTCTCCTCTGCTTGTGAAGAAAGCTGGTGCTGGTGTTAAAGTGAGCTTAAACAGTCCACTTAGGCTGGTAGCTGATTGTTTTCAGGTTAACTGCACGGAGACTGACTGCAGACTGGTTGTGGTGCTGAACCTGGGACAAAGCCACTGCCACAACCTCCATCTTTGCCCATGGAGATATGGTTGGAAGATACTCGCTACAGACTGGCAGATGGTGCAAAGCAAGTGAGGTAAAAGTGTCTCCAGAGAGACCTTGCACACACACGTACAAAAAAAAAAGAGAAAAAGACTTGCAACCAAGTGTTGCACCGCTGCCCAGGTACAGGCTAGAAGGACCTGGAAAGCTCAGGGGATGCGTGGGAGTGAGCCTGTTTACCAAGCTACCTAGGTTTTTAGAAGATCAAAGCGAATGAGTATGAGAAGGTGTTTCTGTAGAAGATGGGAGGGAACAACAATTGGGTAGGATCTGTAACTGGAAGAAATAGGCTGGTTTTCTATTGGAACATCCTGACTAAGCAAAAAGACCCCATTGAACTTTTCCAAGCCCTATTTCAGGCCATATCACCTCAGCTGCTTTCAGCACATCCATTTTACTGGCTGTCCCCTCCTGTTTTTCATTATACACTAACCCTGCTTGCAGAGGTTCCTGGTTTGTTTCTCAGCTTAAGGCAATTAGAGCTGCAGCTTGAGGTTTCTCTGTAAGCAGTGTAGTGGTGGTCAGCACTTCTTCCCACTTAGCGTGGGGGGCTGTAATCTTCCCCTCTTCAGGCTCAGTGCTTTCAGTGGGTCTGGCTATTTACAGATCCCGTGGTCCCTTCCTCCCTGTGTTTCCTTTCTGTCCTATCAGCTAGAAGTCTTCTTCCAGGTCCTGCACAGCCCTTCTTTGACTTTATTACCTCTTTCCTTCCTGAGTCTATTGTTCCTGCTTTCAGCAGGAGGCTGACACCAAAACAGTCACTGCCCCTAGCTGTGACCACACCAGCCCTTTCTCTCACCCCCCCAGGTGCCACAGTTTTTAAGGAATGCTACATCCACAGTCCTAAGGATGTTTGTCCCACCAGTGGCCCTGTATCCCCTCTACATGTTGGGGCCACCTGCAGAGCTGAAGCACTGCGGCCTACTCCCTCTCCGTGTTCCTTGTAATAACCTGTTTGACAGTGGTGCTTGCACTCTGATAACTGTATGTTTTCAAAAGAGCTTCATAGTAAACCAATGGCTTTCTCTTCGTGCCTTGCTTACCTTGTCTTTTTGTTGCCCCTGCCTGCCCTGCTTCCAAGGATCACCGTCTTCTGCGCTTTAAGCATGCTCCCTATGCTGCTCATTAGCCTCTGTACTGGAGGTCAGTTTAGAAAACTGGAGAGTGGGGTGATCTGCAAGGAAGAGAGATTACATGTCCACTGGAAAATTTGGAAGGGTCATGTCTGATGGGGGACAGCCCTGCTGGCTCTGGCCTCAAGCAAATTAGTGCGTGTGCTGTGGAGAACCTTCAAGGGAGGCTGAGGTAGCTCAGCCTCTGCTCACTGCTCAGTCCCTCCACCTTGCTTCCATATGGTGTGATGAGCATGACTTGAAGCTATACATCACTTGAGTGATGATCACCTGCCAAACAGCTTGCTCCTAGCAGGGACACCTGTAATACCTCCAAACTGACCGTTACAGCAAGGTTTAAAACTTGTCCCCAGATTCAAGAAACCCAAGGGTACATCTGACAGCTCACCCCTGCTTTGGGGTATCCCAAAGCCTCCCAAATCCCAAGCACCTGCCAGGCCAGTCAGAGGTGATGTTACCAGACTTTTGAAAATAAACATTTGATTATTATACTGGAAATGGAGTTACAAAACAAGAGCCTGGTACAACATGTACACACACACACACACACACTTAACCACTTAGGAGCAGCATACTCCTTCCCTGGCCCCACACTCCAGTCACCCTTTCCATCAAACCCCAGTGGTTTTCCCTGGCAGCCCAGCAACACCAGCTGGCATAGCTGAAAGGGATAGTCCTCTTCCCCCTTTCCAACCTTCTTATCCCTTTCCTTATTTGCTTCAGCAGTCACATGAGCAAAGGGAGATTCGCTCAGCAAGGCAACGACAATCAGCATTTGAGCAGGGCCAAGGACACAACTCAGCCCAAGGCTGCCACTTGCCAGAGCAAGGGACAGCACGTGCAGCAGGGCCAGCCTTTCAGCCACAACACAACCCCAGGCTGGATCAAGGCAGCCATGACTGTGCTCCTCAGTATCTCTTGAGTTACCCATCCACCGTGTTCTTTGATTTGTATGCTCCTTCTGCCTTTGCTGGCTTTTCTCCAGACCACAACATTTGTAAAACTGCAGTAAAATTGTGTAAGTTATAAACCTGAAGAAAAAATTCACTCTACACATAGCGTATTAGCCCCTTATCTTGGATCTTGCTGGAAGCATTGCAGGGAGTCAGTGTGTGATGTGACTTCCTGCCTTAATGCTTTACTTTTTCCTAGGAAGGCAGCTACTAATTACACTCAATTCAGCACACTGGCAGGCCTGTCACCCACAGCCCTCAGCCAGCTGCTTCCCTTGCATCAGTCCTACCAAATACATGGCCTTGTATGCATTCCTTATGGGAAAGCAGGGCAGCTTGCTCACCTGACAGAACCTGTGTCTTGTTCTATTGAAAGGGAGAATGCTTTCTAGTTGATTCTCCTTTCCTCCATCTGTGGCTATGCTTGCTCTGCTCTTTTTACCACTGAAAACAGCCAGGCTGCCCTGAAATACTGAGCAGAGCTCTCTCCCTTAGTGTTTGCAGACTGCTTGGTAAGAAAGGAAATAAAAAAAGGGGGGGAAGCAATATATTTGTATTAGGAATTGCTCCTCTCCCCAAGACATCATTGTAGATTCCAGCTACTCCACCACACACACTGTGGTCCATAGGGAACTATATCACTCATTTATTTTTCAGTTCAGTTTACTGGATTTGCTGTCCCCCTTCCCAAATCATCTCAATCATCAACACCATGAGAGGCCAATGGGTCTGAGTAGGAGAGCAGGACTCGGCCACCCCACCTCTACCCTGCGCACTGACACACATCTCTCACTCAAGAGAGCAAAGTCTCTCTTCTCTGCCACCCTGTTTCTGGACAGATTTTCAGAGAAGCATTTTCTCTTCCCTTTGGCTCAGACCTGCAAGCACAGGGCAGGTTTTATCCTCATCACTTCACCCCTGAGCTTTTCCAGCTCTCTTTCATGGTAACCTCATGCCCTCAGACCACAAAACTTCTGTACTGAAAATCTGTCCCCAGTGGTATGGCAGACTGCAAGAACAAGCCTGGTCACCATCCTTGGCTTTCCTTTGCTCTCTTGGATGACGCTGGGGGACTATCTTTTTCTGACAGAGGTGAGTAACAGCAAGGCAATCTCTAATTAGGAGACTACATTGAGCTCAGGGTCTGGTATCACAGCAGTCAAGAAGAAAGAGGTAGATGGGCAGGGAGGCTAAGGGCCAAAGAGCAGTCTGCCAGCTTGGAGCTCAGAAATTCAGCACCAAAGCACATGAGATGCAAAAGAAACAGATGCAGGAAACAGCAAGAACTGTGCAGTGACAGCACGTGTTTGCAGGGAACAGTCAGCAGCAGGAGGTCTTTCCTGTACTGACCAAGACAAAAAAAAAAGCTGACTATTTCTCAGACCAGCAGGCTCTTCCTGCTGCTTTTATATAAAACTGATGGACAGGATCAGCAGCCTTGCCAGGACTTGGAGCAACCAGCATGGGCTGGAAGGCTTGCAAGGGACCCAGCTGAGGTAGAGAAGCTTGAGTAACCCTGCTGTAGTAAGCCTTCCTAAGATACAGCGCAGGGAACAAAATTCATGCACCCTCCACAGAGAAAAGGAGCCTACACTGTATCTCTCTCTGTCTCCTAGTGCAGACTGACAGAAACAAAGTGTGACACTGACCTATTAGCCTGTGAAGTTGCCTTTGCTCCTCCTGGGCACATGCCATTTCTCTCTCACAAGCCCTAGCTAGGGCAACGCCAGCATGAACAGACTCTGTCCCTCCTAACCCCTGCATAACATCACCATTGCACAGCCAAACACAGACCTAGTGAGAACAAAGCCAGCAGAGGAGTAGAGCAGCACTGCACAACAGGTGGTGACAAGGCAGGAGCAAGCAACTCAGACTGAGACTACTCGAGCCAGCATGAACACCACTCCCAATGCACACTCACCACCTGAACTTGCTCCTCTACACAAAACGTAGCTTACACACCCTCCACCCTGCCATCATACACTCTGTTTCCCATCCCTCTATCACAGCTTCAGCTCTCAGGGCCCTGAGTGTACTAACAAGCCTTAATTGTCCTAAGCAGCCTCACCTGGGGCCTCTACCCACACCCCATGCCCATGGGTGTGGGGATGGGTGTGTTTTTCATTTAAACTCGGTCCAGAGGTATCTGTTCCCTTCTGAGCTCAACTGGAGGACTGGTGGTCTCTGGCTTTCTGCCTTGTTGATCCTGACGTGTAGGCTGGCTTACTGCCTTTGTCTTGTCACCACCAGCAAGTCTGGCAATCACTGGGCCTGATTCTGACCTGTGATTGACTTCCTAGCTTGACTGTAGACTACCTCATCACCATGAGCGTGCCTGGTTTTATCATTTCTTTGTCAAACCTGGCCTACTACCCTGGGCTTTCCCAGCTCTCCTTGCTCAGGTACTGGGGGAACAGGCCAGAACAGACGAGGGCCCAGGCCTGCTGACTGTGGGAAACCTCCCTTACAGCTCTCCTTCTAGGGTGCAGCAAAGACTGGCTGCACCCTGACATCAGCGCTCCTGGTATGACTGCAGGACAGCTGCACCATGAATGTCATCAGGGAGCTCAACTGGTTTAAAAATATCCATGAGGAAAAGGCTATCAGTTTCTTTTACCTGAACTGATTCCCCAATACTGTCTGTATAATCCCAGAAATAGGCACGATTAAGGTAGCAGCATAAAATACTGGGAGCTACTTAAGACAAGACTGCTGCCCGGAATGGTAGTCTAGGACAGGGTTGACTACTCAGGTCAGAAATTCATCTCAGAGTAGCTCAAATCAGATGTATCAGCCAGAAGCCTCTCATCTTACTGTAGGGCTATGTGCCTCCCATATCAGGTCTCGCCCTGACCACGTAGTTAGAACTTTGCTGATTGCCAGAACACAAGACTTCATACTCCTGCTGAACCTGCAGCAGGTTTTCTGCAGGGGTTTTTTTGCCCAACAACTCAGTAATTCCTGATTGCGTCTATATGTCCCAAAATTTTATGGATCTTGCTAAGATCATGTGTCCTAGGTTCCCATTGCAATGATTTCTACAGTCTACCTTATGTTCCTGCTGAAAATGTGGAAATGAGTTAAAGGAAAGCCTTTAAATTTAAACTGGAAGTTGTCTTGTCCAGATATTAGTACATTTAACTGTTTCTTTTAGTGATGAGCTGGTGCTACAGAGCAATCTGCTTTTGGAGGTAAGGAAATCCCAACCTATTGTCCCTCAGCAATACCACGCTGCTCATTGGCTTTTGTTGTTGCTGCCCTTCTGATCCTCACTGCCCTGCAGTCACCTGTTTTGGTTGGTTTTTAGGGGGGAAGGGGGCTAAAGCATGACATGGGCTATACACCATTAATATCAGTCAGACTTATTAGACTTATTATCTCCTATTTTTCTTGCATTATAACTGAATGACTTTCTAGTCCATTCCTTCCTGTTTCCAGGAAAGTAATATAGCACTTTAAGGTGCTGACACAATCTTTGGTCTGAGGTAAAAACTCCCCTGCCTTGACTGCCGCCCAGGCCACTTCACAGACGGGCACTTCTTGAGGTGTCTCCAGCTGACTCAACCGTTTCCAGTCCGTTGGCTCGTGCTGGTGGACCAGGCCCGCTGGGCCCAAGGTGCAGCTGGTGACGCCTGCGGGCACTCATTTCAGCTTGTTCTCTGGTAGCGGCTGACCCAAAGCGGGCGCTGCCTCCTTGCTCTTCCTCGCAGCCGCCCTCTGCCATGGGGAAGGGGGGTCAGTCGGGCAGGAAGGCTGAGGGGACACTGTGCGCAGCCAGAGCTGTCGGGGGGCTCGGGGCGGGGGACCGACTCCCTTCACGTTTAGACTCGGGAAGCGGTTTGCAGAGCCCGGTACGGTGTAACCCGACCGGCGGCGAGGCCAGAAATGCGGACAGGGTGCCGGAGGACCTAGCACCGAGGCACCGAGGAGGGGTCCTGCCCCTCAACACCTACCCTGAGCCCGGGGTAGGCGGAGACTCCCGGCCGTTGCGGCGGTAAAGGGCGGAGCCGCCCCGCGCGCCCGCTGTCATGGCGACGGGGCAGGTGGGGACGAGCTCCACTCCCTTCGCGGGCCGGCGTGGGCTGAGGCGGCACCCGTAACTGTGACGCGGCGCGGCCCCGGCGTCGATTGGGTCCCGTCAGCACCCGTCGCCGCGGTGGTGTCTGGGAAGGAGAGATCATGGCGACGGAGCCGAGCAAGACGGAGATTCAGACTCTCTTCAAGCGGCTCCGGGCAGCGCCGGCGAACAAGGTAGCGGTGCGGTGCTGGGAGGCCGGTCGCCCTTCCTAGCCAGACTGCTTCCCTGCGGCCGCGGTCTGGGCTCGGGCTAGGCCTCGCTGGGCTCCGGGACGTGGGGAGGGCCCGGGGAGAGCGGCCGGGACGCGGGGGACGGGGCCGGCTTGTCGCGGCGGGAGCTGGAGGAGCGGAAGAACCTCCTCAGCCCGACCGTCTCTCTGCTTTCGCTTTAGTCGTGCTTCGACTGTGGCGCCAAGAACCCGAGCTGGGCCAGCATCACCTACGGCGTCTTCCTGTGCATTGACTGCTCCGGCGTCCACCGGTCCCTGGGCGTGCACCTCAGCTTCATCAGGTGTGCGGGGCCCGGGAGCATGGGCGGTGGGAAGTGCCGGCTCGACGGTGGCCGCCGGGCAGGCCCGGGGCGGCTGTGCCTCCCTGGTGCGGGGACAGGCAGGGGCTTGGTTGGGGAGAAGCATTATCACAGGGTGGTCACCTGGTGTTGTATGGGGCTTGCTTGCTGGAGGTTGTAGGTCACTCAGCCCTTTCAAGATGGAGTTTCTGAAGCGCCTCAGTGGAACATCCACTTGTTACTTTTGCTAACCTTGCAGAAACGCTCTCTGGACTCACAGCTGTAGAAGCTGAGAGTGTGGCTTGTGAATCTTGCCGGCAAAGCAGCAACGTGGAAGCCTTTCTTGTAGTGCTCAGTAAGGCGAGACGAGAACTATTATTCCTGTACCAGCTTAGTGTTGGATTTTCTGCCTATCATTCTTATTTTCAGTACTTTTAAAAAGTAGGTTTTTAAGTAACAGAACTGTGACCTTTGCTTGTTGGGAGATAAGTTGAGTAACTGGTATGAGACATACTGTGTCACCTGGCTTTACGTGGTTGTTTTCTCAGTTGCTTTGTCATGTGTTCTGGCCTAATCTGTGGGACGGGCTGAATCTGAGTCTCTCATGTTGTGAGATGACGTGGAGAAGAAAAGTTGTTGGCTGTACTTTCCCAGCCCAAGCTCCGCCCTCTTAAGCAATACATGTCAGAGGTCCTCCAAGTTTGAACACTGTTATTTGCTGTGAAGCTGAAGCTCTGAGATTTTTTTCTTCACTTTAAAAGTTTAAATTAATTTCTTAGGGGAGGAAAGAAGTTACCAAGCTGTTCTTTCCCCTTTTGCCTCTGATATTCTGGGATAGTAGCGGGATATCTGACTGTTCTAGCTCAGACCTTGCTTCTGTATTTGGTGTGCCTGCGCATTATTAATAGAAATACTTGGTTCTCACACAGGTCCACGGAGTTGGATTCTAACTGGAACTGGTTCCAGCTGAGATGTATGCAAGTGGGCAGCAATGCCAATGCGGTGAGGAGCCTCTGTAGGCGTTTTGCTTGCTTTCCCTCTTGCTAATCTACATCCTCTGTTTCTTGTCCCTTTCCTCTTGAGTGGCTTTCTGGGTACCAACCTCATCTGAAACATGTAATGAGAGTTTTTTGTCAGGTGTGCTTGGAAGTCAGACTGTGACCTTTGAATACCTTGGTTTTTGACGTGTAGATCTGTCGTTTCCTTACATCTCATGTAAATGAGAGGCACGGTCCCCTTAAAGGAGTTAGTACCACTGCTCAGTTTGGAAGCTCATTGTGACTCAGAAGCATCCTCCTGTGGAGGACAGGGAGGGCTTTCTTTGGCTTGTGGGGCCTGGAGTGAGACTTATTGGAGAAAGACAATTGCTGAATGGTTGGTTCATGCTCCGTCATCCCTTGTCTCTGGGAAGATGCCTTTTTCTGTGTCTAACGCTTGCTTATGACCTGGCAGTCAGGAGACTGAATATTCTTCTCTTTTTAGACTGCTTTCTTCCGCCAGCATGGCTGTACTACCACAGATGCCAACGCAAAGTATAATAGTCGAGCTGCCCAGATGTACAGGGAGAAGATCCGGCAGTTGGCAAGTGCTGCCATGGCCAAGTATGGCACTGATGTAAGTCTGAGCAGCTCTGTACTGTTAGATGTCGTGTGCTGGATGCTAAGTCTTGTAGGATACAGGATACCTTCTTTTTTCCCTTCTCCTCTCTTCAGCTCCTTATAGATGGACTGAGTGGAGCCCCCGGGCACTCCCCTGACAAGAGTGATGCCGATTTCTTCACAGAGCACACACAGGTGAGAAGAACTGTCTAAACCAGACAGCCTGAACAGCTCTCAAATAGCTGGCTGGGTAGCCAGGAGAAGTCCCAGTTAGTTTGGAAGGACTCTTAAGCTGTATTCAGTAGTAACTAAGATTCAGTCATAGCCACAGATCTAAACAATCCCTCGTGGGGCCTAGAATATCCATGTCCTCTGGTTTCAAAACCATCTTTATCTCCAAGGAATACTTAGAGCTACCGTCTACTCCCTGGAAGATGCTTTGTGTACTGTGTTAATGCATAGTCTCCTTGTACAGTTAAAGTAAGAACTGGCTATTACTTTGAACTTCGAATTTAGTCAGCTTTTCAGTGCGTACACCCTGGTGAAGTGAATCTGGGCACCTCTTTGCACAACGCTAGGCAGACATTCTCAAGTGAATACAGTGAGAATTGGCTGGATGGCAATAAAGACAGTGGAAGCCAAGATTATTTTTTTTTTTTCCAGGAAAATTTACACTTTCTCCCAGATTTAAGCTCATCTCTTTAACCTGGGAAGTCCTTGCAGCAGCCAATTCTGATGTTACTGTTGAGTGATGGTGGGGTTTCTCCTGGCCTTCTATTCAGCTTAGCATCCTTTTTGTTTTTTTTCTTTTGTCCCTGCTAATGGAATGTGTCCATGTGTTGTCCATATGTTACTTTCAAGGAAGGCTTAGTTTGGAGTTTGGAACACGTTTCCTTTTGGCCTAAAGCTGAAGTCAGTTCAGGATTGTTGGGTTCATTCATTCATCTTTTGCAAATCACTGGAATGAGCATTTCCTTGCAGTCTTCCAGTACCTGGGATGTAGCAGATGCCAGCCAGAATCCTGCACAGTCTTCCATGGAGATGGAAAAAACAGCAAAGTCATCAGAAGGTGGTGAAGTGTCAAGTGAGTTTCCTGCTGAATAATCTTCCCAAGAACCTGACTTCATTTCCAAGAGCATGTGCTTCTGTACCACACTTGGAAGGACTGAGCTTTTCCTTCGGTTCAGGCTTGAAGGAGTGGAAGCTCTGTGCACTCTGTGATGTTTAGTCACATCAGCAGAGACTTCTAAAAGCACTGCCCTGTTTGGGATCAGTTCTCTGCTTTTCCTGAAACGCACACAAAGCTCTGTTGGGGGTTAGCTGCCCCAGTTCCCTGCTTCCAGGTACAACTATTTGTTTGAAGACTTTTTCTGTCTCTTGAATTTTGTGGGTCTGGAAATGATCTATGAATATAAAGCAAAAAACTTTCTAGGGTGAATGACAGGAAAACCAACAATCTGGGGGCACAGCTGTAATTTGAAACAGCTCTGTGTGTTCCCCTGCAGCGTGTTTGCCTTTCTGTAGTGTGTCAAGAGCAATGCAGAGGAAATACTTTGCTCTGTGCAGGCATAAAGTTACTGTGCTTGGGAAATTGCATGGTTCAAACTGTAACTTAGCTTGCTTGGGGTGGAGGCAGAGGAGGTAAAAGAGTTGTATTGGAACTGTGTGCATGCTGAAAAGAAAGGGCTTGAGAATCTCTGCTGAATGTTCTCCTCTGGTTTTGTGCCCACAGACTCCAGCCAGGGCCCCTCAATTGACTTGTTGAGCACATCTCCTAAAGCTCCTCTAGGTAAGTAAGACTCTGCTGTCTCTCAGATCAGTCCTGCTGTTACACCTACTGTGCATTAGTAAACTCCGTGGAGCTGGAACTCCAGAATGTCTGAAGGAGCTTATCCCCCTGTGGAGCCAGTACTGGGGATCTCCCTAAATCCCAGAACTAAGTCACAGTTTACTGGAGGTTTCCTCCTTTGGATGATCAAGTTCAAAGCTGTCACCTTCCCAAAAGCCTGGTTTTGGTTTTTGAGCTTTGGCTAAAACTCTGTAATTGCATATCTAGAACTTGGCTGATCCAAGGCCGTGTGACTGTAGTGTTTAGGTTTTGGTTTTGTGTTTGGTGGGCTTGTTTGTTTGTTTTCCCAGAAGCTTTGGAGGTAAATGAATTTTTAGCTTCCAGAGTAACAGTGATTTGTATCTGATTCTCCCCTGCTGTTACTGTCCTGGCCACACACAGAACATCTTGCTGGAGCTTCTTTCCTTATTGAGAGTGTGCCCCTGGCTCACAGGGGGTTCATTCTGGGTGGAAAGCCTGTGTCCTCAAGTGCCTATTCATTCCCCGTGTTTTATGTCTCTTCCTCAGACATGTCCATGTGTCTTTCAACACAAGGGCCCGCTCCTGCCAGAGGTAACTGGCTGACAGCTGGTGTGCGCTGGCTGCTTGTGGCAACTCTGCCTGCCCCTTCTGTGATTCTGCCTTGAACTCTAACTTTAGCTTCCTGTGCTTGGAGGGAGAGAATGAGCCAAAGCTTACGTGTATGATATTGGGATCTGAAACAGCTATTCCATATCTGGAAAGGAATCTTACCAACATTTTTGTTTCTCAACAGTACTAAAAAACCCCATACAACCCTGAGTCAAATGTTAGGAACAGTCTTGGGCAGTGGGAATGTTTTGAACTCCGCTATTTTAAAAACTTGTGGTAAGACTAGAAAAGATACAGGAAAGGCTGTCAAGAATGATCTCATGTATAGGTTCACAAAAGTCACGTGGTTGTAGAAAGTAAGGAAATGCTTTTGTGGACAGAAAACCCAAGAAGGGCAATAAGAGATTTTGGAGCATGTAGGAAGCTGGGAAAATGTCCTGGGCAGTCTCTCTCTGCTTTGTTCTTACATTTTTCCCAGGCATCTGCTGCTTGGCTGGACCTTGGCTGGTTTTAAGAGTGTGGCGTGCTTCGTGCCCTCACAGTGACAGGCTCCTGGTGTTAGGAAACCTGTTGCTTTTACAGCTTGCTGCACTTTAGGTCCATTTTGTTGTTGGTCTGTTCATGTAAACGTGACTTCAGGGTTCTTGCTTCTTTTTCCCCAAGGCATTTGGTGAGGCATTGACTTTTGTATGGCTCTGAAGCTGCGTTTTCTTGGATTTATGTATGGAATAAATCTAGTCTTTTGGTAGCTACCCTGATCCCTGTGGGTTAGGGCCCCCAACTGCATGACAGTTGGAGGAACTTTTCAAAGGTCTTATTTCACTTAGAAGTTTCTCCAGCAATGGGTGTGCTTCTCTAGGCCACCAGCCTGCAATTGTGGAGCTTTTAAGTGCATCTTTCTTGGCTGGGTAAAGTCACCCAGGCTTCTGATGTGAAGCTGCATGGTGTGCCCTGGACTCTATAGCAGCTGGAGTGTGGTGGATGTTAGTGTGGGTTGCTGACTAATTTGGGCTTCTTAATTCACTTCTGCTTGTTTGCTGCTTCCCTTCTCTTGCAGAACTGAAATCTTCCCTCATCGGAAAGAAGAAGCCAGGAGCTGCCAAGAAAGGGGTATGTCTGGGCTCATGTTTTATGAAGAGGAGGCAGAGCATGTCTCACATTACTGCTGTCCTTTCCCTGGCCCTTGCTTTCTGCCCTTAACAAAACTGTCTACTGAGAGATCCATTTGGAAAAGGGGGAGCTTTGATTATATTGCTGCTTATTTTGAAAGATAGCTTGTATGTTAATGGATAAAAACAATTAGGTTTTGGACCATTACTTGTTATGTCTGAAGTGTATGTGGCTGATCTCTTAGTGCTGGCCACTGGTGGGTTGATTCTTGGGTGTTCTTCCATACTGTGTTGCAAACTCTGTTGGATCTGTAGGTTGCGACTGTAACAGGGAAGACGAAGGCCCAAGTGCAGCAAGGGGTAGGATTCTGGTTTTCCTCTACAATGAACAATCTAGGGTGAAGGAATCACTTTTTTGGTTTTGTTTTTCAAGTTGGGTGCAAAAAAAGGTCTTGGAGCCCAGAAAGTGAGCAGCCAGAGCTTCAGTGAGATTGAGCGGCAAGCCCAGGTGGCAGAGCAGCTGAGGGAGCAGGAAGCAGTGGAGTCCAGGAAACAAGCAGAGGAGTCCATGTAAGTGCCCCGTTTGGGCTGAATACCTTGCATACGTATGGCAGAAGTAACAGGAGGTTAATGTTCACCCTAGGACCTCGCTGCCTTGTGTGAGTACAGTGAGTACACTGCCTTGTGCATGATGGGATGAGCGGTAGCAGTAAGCCAGTACAGTCCTTACAGCAGGGCACAAGTTATACTGCCATATTTTATTCAAAGTAGCATTTCTGGAAGAACTTAAGGGGCAGATATGAAAGTGGGTTTTGTTTTTGTGTTGACCTTTGGACAGGACTGAAAAAGGCAAAGGCTGAACTGGATGGGGCATTCTTGTTGGGTGGGGCACAAGGCTTATGCTAAGGAAATCATGGCTAGCCAAAAAAGAACTGAAGCCCAGTGGAGGTGAGAGGGGAAGACAAGCAGTAGCTTCTACGCAAGGATTTTTGTCAGAGCTGTTGATGAAATGGGTGTTTTGATGGATTGTCAGGGTTACTCTCCCCCTTGCCCCTCCCCAGTATAGGCTGGGGGGTGGGCAGTGAGTCGGTACCCACCATAGTTCTTTCCTTTAGAGTCACCTCAATGCGACTGGCTTATCAGGAGCTGCAGCTCGATCGGAAGAAGGAAGAGAAGAAACTTCAGAACCTTGAAGGGAAGAAGCGTGAACAAGCAGAGAGGCTGGGCATGGGCTTGGTGTCCAGAAGGTATGTGGTTGTAGATGGCATAGGACAGAAAGGTGCCTTGGGAGCACCATGCTCTAGAATAGTTTCCTGGAGTCAGTAGCTTGCTGCTATTGTAACAGACAGGGAGCTGATCTAAAGTGCTCGTGTGTTCTGGACTGTCTGAAAGTGCTTCAGACCCCAGAAGGAATGTGCACTCTCTTCAGAGGCTCTAGCTCTCATTTGAGCTTTTCCAAGATGCGTGTGGCCTGTCAGTGTTTAGCCCCAAAACCCTGCTGCTTGACAGATGTCCCCCTGCAGAATACTTCCCTTAAAAAGGTAGCTCAAGGCTTCTGAGGGAGTCAGTATAAGCTAGGTAAGCAGTGAAGGGATCCCAGAGCTCTCTCTTGAGACTCGGGGCATCTGCCCTGCCTGTGAAGGCCAGGTGGATGTTTGAGGTAGACTGGTTGTAGGGGCTGGATGCTGTCAGACCTGTCAGTGCTCACTGCCTGTTTGTTGTGCTAGTTCTGTTTCACACTCGGTGATGTCTGAGATGCAAGTAATTGAGCAGGAGACACCGCTGGCTGCAAAATCTTCCCGCTCCCAATTGGACTTGTTTGAAGATGGTGGAAGCTTCACATCTGGACCTCCAAAGTAAGGCTTCGTTTCAGTGTAGTCTTTGGCTTATTCCTGCATTTAATGTGTGGCCTAAATTGCCTATTTTTGGTATCTAGGTACAAATACAATCCCTTCTCATTTGAAGATGCATTTGGCTCACGATGGGAAACAGACTCTTCGTGGGGTGTGGACAAAGAGGAGGAACCTGAGGTGACCATTTCCAGTATTCGGCCAGTTTCAGAGAGGTAAAGTGCCTGCCTGTGGAACAAAAGAACAGGTCTAGGAGCTGTGGGGAGAGATGCTGCTGTGTTGAGTTGACTGGAGCCTTGAGTTGCAGAAGATAACTTGCATGGACAAGCTCAAGAAGAAAGGCCTTGAATGAAAGAGTCTTGGGCACTTCTTTCCCTGTTGTGTCCCCAGGTTTGATATAGCCTTTACGATCATCAAGTTCTGGCTGTCCTGAGGTGGGAAGAGAAGTCTGATGGTAGCTAGCACATGAGGATCTGTTGCTTTCCTTTGATCAGATGGGGTCTGAGAGGTCTATTTCTTTGCTGTGTTGGTGAGCTTAAGCTGAGGTATCTCCTTTCTTGTTTCCTCAGACCCACCAGTAGGCGTGAGACGGAGAACAGGACAGCCATTGTGGAATCCAATGAAGCTCGGCAGAAGTTTGCAGGGGCTAAAGCTATCTCGTCAGATATGTTCTTTGGGCGAGAGGCAGATGCTGAGGTAGATACATTCTGCAGTGCCTAAGCTGGTACAGCTCTGGCTTTATCTCCTCCTGTTTACTCAAGTGTTCCCTTCCTTTATAAACTTGTTTTGTTTTCTGCTGCAGTATGAAGCCAGATCCCGACTGCAGCAGCTCTCTGGCAGCAGTGCCATCAGCTCAGCAGACCTGTTTGGCGAGGCTGAGAGCACCCACTCAGGTTTGTTAGCACTGGGCGGGTGGCAGGAGGGGCAGCTTTGGCAGATGTAGACTGGAGGAGATGAGGATGCGCTCTGGGGCTGGAGGACTCTGCGCTAACTCCTGCTGGTTCTTGTAGGTGGCGTGTCAATTGGAAATGTCCTGCCTACAGCTGACATTGCACAGTTCAAGCAAGGAGTGAAATCAGTTGCTGGCAAGATGGCTGTCCTAGCCAATGGGGTGATGAACTCCCTCCAGGTGAGATTCCACTCTGGCACCTTCAGACAGGGACTTTCACCGTATCCTGGCTTCTGCTGGAATTATTGTCTTCTCAAATTACATGGGAAGTCCCAGGCAGAGTCCTGTCTTTTGTAGCTGCTGACTACGTTACAATAGCTGAGCGATTCCAGACGGCCAGTGAACTTTGCTTGGCCAGCCTTACTCTCCTGCTGGACAGGACACATTATGTCAGATATGCCCTTTCCCACAAACCCAAGGCAGAACTTAAAATGTTACGGCCATGCCTCGGCGTGGTATCATGCCTAGGTAACCTTGCACCATATTCCAATCCCAAACAGCCCAAGACCTTGTTATCTGTCTCCAGAGTTCTGCATCAAGTGGTGTAGCGTGGTGTCTTGGTGTGTTTCCTCCCCAGGATCGTTATGGCTCATATTGATGACCCAGGGACTGCAACTCAGAGGGAAGCCAGCAAGAGGCACCGATGCCACCTTTGCCTGGAATAAACTCTGCAGGATTGTCTTAGTTTGTCTGGGGGGAGGGGAGAAGGTAAGCAGAGTGGGTCAGGATATGGCTGTGCCCAGGATGCTTTCCAAATATCTCTGGATTCCACTCTATTAAAATTCAATGTGCCCTCATACCCACTGCTATCTACTAGCCAGTGGAGACAGGCCTTCTTTCAGGTGTAACCTCACTGCTGTAAAAGATATGACAGGAACTCCTCAGCTGCCCTTATCAGTGCTCCTCTCCTTGGCCCTCACCTTAGCTCACCAGTTGACAGAAGAAAGGGGAATGCTGCTTTTCTGAACATTGTGTTACCTGGTTCCCATGGACATGACTGGGGGTTTTATGTTCCACTCAGTGCTCCCAGTCCCAGGTAGCGTGGAGTCCTCTGTATTTGCAGGGTCTGACTTTTATTGTGGGATAATCCTTTTTACTGTTGTGTAAACCAGCTTATATTGATGCAGGAGGAAAAAATCAAACAAAGCAAAGATTATTTTTTTAGCTTCTAATTACATCATCAGCAAAAAAGGCCCAGGTAAAGAAGTACTGCAAAGAGATGTACTGGATCCCTGGTTATTTTGTTGCCTGACTTTTGACCGAGGTCAAAGGCCTGAGCCTCTGGCTTCACCATGATGTGGACTTCTGAAGCGCAGCAGCGAGTGAGGACTGTTATTTTAGCCCTGTTCAACTTGGCTCTGCTCCTGAGTATGGTTTTAACGAGCACATTTCTCTCTTCCTTTGACTATGGTGTTGAGGACTGGATAGTAAGAAAAAGGGGGTGGGGTAGGTGGGGAAGGGCTAGTTACACACTAATTAGCAAAAAGAGAGACTGGGACTGGCACGGTCTCCATGGGTTGTGGTACCTGTAGGCGGGAGGGGAAGGGCTACTCTGGCATTGTGGTGGGGGCAGGAGAGAGGGCAGAGTGAAGGGTCTGGCCTTCCTGGGGCTTTGCCCTTAGTCCCCTGGTGTGGTGGTCTACCTGAGACTCGGGACAGGGCGAGTGCAGTGGGACTGGGACTCAACAGGGCTAGGGTGGGGTAGTGCTGTTGCCTTTAGGGGGGGCTCCTGTCATCCCCATCCAGTCCCAGTACCCCATGTGTCCCCCCCGCCCCTGATACCACTTGCCCAGGGTGCTACTGGAAGAGCCCAGAGGCAGCTGTGGCCTTACTCGGCGTGCTTTATTGCCAGGCTGTCACAGTCACTCACTGAGGGGTGGAAGAGGAAGCACAGTCAGTGAGCACATTAATAAATAAAATAACTTGCCATCAATAAATAACCCCTCCCACTACCTCCACAGGGGGTGGGAGGTGGTGATACAGACTCAGCAGTAGTTAGAGGATTAGCCTTAAAATAGCTCCAGCACATTTTGAATCCACTCAGCTTAGGGCTGCTCTAAGCATAGAGTGACCAGCTCTTGGTAGCACTTTATGAACAAGGGGAGGAAGAGAAATTAAAGTGCTCCAGGAAATAACTAGCCTGTGCGAGCTGGGCTAAACAGAGCGTTCAAGGCTGTGGAGACAAAACCATGCCATTATCCTTGAGAACTACACTGTGATACTACAACAATTCCAATATTTAAAAAAAATAAATACTTGGGGCTCATTTGGTAACTGCTTGCCTCTGCCCACCCAGCCCTGGCAGATGGTCTCTATGTTTGCAACCCACACCACCCGTGGCCAAAGAATTCAAGGACTTTTTCTTCTCTCCTCCCTTACTAAGCTGGTTGGAGGGAGTGGGAGGCCTCGCAGATGGGAGCTCAGAGCAGCACCACGCAGTGCTTAACTGCAATCTGGCTTGTTTGCTGTATTTGCTGCTTTGGTAAGTCTCAAACGCATGGAGGAGGAGGAGGGAAAAACAGGTGGCATGGCAATACCTCAGCCCTTCTTTTCTAGGAACTTCAGGAATTTCTCGTCCTTTGATCATATGCAGGTGCAGCTTTACTGGGAGTATGATGGAGCATGAGTGCAGAGCTGCTGCTGGCAGTTTAATCACGCTGTTGTCTAGGCCAACTCTGAACACAGTTACACAAGACAAGACTGGCAAACAGCCTGCACCAGTACTCCCACTTCTCCAGCACCTGCACAGCTGTGGGGAGGGCCCTGCTAAGAGGAGACGGGAGACAGAGCTGGTGTCTGCTGGTTTGTTGTGCTTGCCAGCAGAGGGTGGCATAACTCTGCAGCTGGAAATGGCTTCTGCAGCAGAGTTATTCCTGCACCCATTTGGAGCTGGGGAGAAGGCAGAGTTCTTCCTGGGAAGAGAGGGGTGGACCTGGCAATAGGGGCTGGCACAACCACACACACACTGGTGATGCAAACAGAACGCACTATCAGAGCAGATGCTCTGGGGGAAGGTGCTGGTCCTCCAGTGGGTTCTGGAGAAACCTGAGATGGGAACGAAGCCCATCCTCACAACCATTCAGTTTTCAGAGGAGTCTGTCTCTTCGTTGGAGCCTTCACTCTCCGTATCCATTTTTCGCCGGTGGTGTAGAGTCTTCCACAGAGAGTTAATCCTGGGTGAGTGACGGACAGGCAAATTGGCTGCATCGCTGGTGGGACCGGAGATGGAAAGCCCTGAAACCTGAGCTACCCTGAAAGAGAAAAGACAAATGCTAGGCAGCCTGACTTGTCAGCCCCAACCTTCACTGTAGCAGTGTTGGAGTGAACGTGGGAGGAAGGCTTATTCACAGGGAGCACAGGGATAGAAAGATGTTCGTGACACAGAGGGGGAGCACCTTACGTTAGTACCTACTAGACTCACTGTGTGAATCTTTCTTACTGTTTAAAATAGGTCTTTCTTCTGGGCTGGGCCTGTGTCCTCCAATACTTGTTTTCACTCTCCAAACAAAATTTCTCTGGTCATTAGAGAGTGCTGCTTCCTCTGGATCCCTCTTTGAGGCACGCTTTTCCCCTGTTTCTGAAGCCTTTTCTAAGGATGTTGTTAGCTGCACCAAGGCACCCCAAAGACAGAGGTTCCCTCTACTTGGGCTGCTCTGCTACCTCCTCCAATGTTTTAGAGTAGAGCAAAATAATAGAGACAGTACTTTTATCAGTCTCACTTGGCATGCTACCTTTAATCTGTTGCTTTACTTCATACTTTAGGCAACTCCACTTACAGTTTCTCAAGCTCCTGATCCATGGCAGGGTCCAGAAACAGCTCTCCTTTATCTGGCAAAGCCCCTGGGGAAAAAACCAAAACCATACAAAGAAAAGTATCAGAGCAGAGTTAGGCTATTCATTCTTAAAGAAAAGCACCCAAGCTGTAGCAGTATCCAAAGTCCACCCTGCAACTCGGATGACTCTTTCTTATACCTGGCAGAGAAGTGGACATTGCATGTTAAGGCTCACAGGTCGAGAACGATGATGTGTATTCTGTCCTTCACACAGGCTGTAGCTGGGCTCTGGGAGGCACTCTCAGGAGTCTCACCTCCCAGAGAACTCGAAGAGCTCTAAGGATTGGCAGTTTCCATTCACTACATGAAACTACTGAGTATTGACTATCAAGATGACTGTCAGCTTCAGGCCTCTGCTAATTGCTCTCTGTAGTCACCAGTCCCAGATCCTATCGGCAATAGACGTGTTGCTTGTGCCACAGCCTGAAGCATGTGCTATCCCACCCAGAGAGATGTATACTTCTGTGCCACCTGCCTTTCTTGTGGTGCACTGAGCTTGGGGATCAAAACACTCCACAAGTGTAAGACTGACTGCTTTCCTTGCAATTCAGGAAAGTCAGGCCTGACTCTAGTGCACATTAAGCCCACAGGAGTAAGTGTGGACGGACTGTGCTTGAGCAGTGCTTGCTGTCTGGGTGAGAGCCTGAAAGGCTGGGCCAGCTAACCGGGTACCCTCTCTCAGCATAAGGTCAACACGTTCCTTCTCATGTTTGAAACTCTAGTCAGGATGAAGGACATGGTGTAGTTCAAGTCTGGAACAGCTGATTGGTCATCTTTGCCATTCTCTGAAAGGACACTATCACCTCAAGAAGAAAACAGAAAGGAAGATGGGGTTCTTAGGGAAGCTCTCCTTCCTAATCCTGTAACAAGCTCCACCTTGTACAGGGGTCATGGGAGGGTGCGAACAGCCAGCACAGAGAGGACAAGAATCGACTGCCACAGCCTGGGTAGTGCCACACACCAGGACAAAGAAACCCACTTGGTGATCTGTACCACTAGTGCAGTGAGGAACGCTCATGTTTAGCAAGAGACCTGGCTGCTACAATCCGGACCTTTGGGAAGGGGCTTTGTACTCCCTGCAAGGACATGAATCTGGTTTCTGGCCCTGGCACCTTGCTCTTGGACAAGGGTTGAGAGAGCCACCTGCCTCATGCAGACAAGCTGGCAGCAGTCATCAAAAGTGTAGTAATGAGTGCCTACAAATTAGAACAGACTTCCCCACTTCTTTGGATGGGCCTCAGGAAGAAAAGGAGAGTTTACAGTCTCTGGGAAAAGGGGGTTGGTAACTTACGAGCAGTATCAAGATGTAGTGAAGATACGCAGGGGAAAAAATTAGAAGGGCAAAAGCTCATGCAGAACTTAACTTGGCCACCACAGTTAAAGATAATAAGAGGGTTTTTTTCAGTACATCAATAAAAAAAAGGAAGGTTGGGGAAAATGTAGGCCCACTGATGAATGAGGTGGGTGCCTTGGTGGTGGAAGACAGAGAAAGTTACTGAATGCTGCCTTTGCTTCAGTCACAGAATCATAGAATGTCAGGGATTGGAAGGGAAGGCTGCCCCTCATGAATCCCAGCCCCTGGAGACAAGGAAGAAGATCTGGAGAGAGGAAGATTTCCCCTCTGTAGAGGAGGACTGGGTTAGAGACCAATTCACCAAGCTAGACATCCATAAGTCTATGGTCCCTGATGGGATGCACCCGTGAGTGCTGAGAGAACTGGCAGATGTTATTGCTGGTCTGCTCTCCATCATCTTTGAGAGGTCCTGGAGAACAGAAGAAGTGCCTGAGGACTGGAGGAAGGCAAATATCACCCTGGTCTACGAAAAGAGCAAGAAGGAGGACCCAGGGAACTACAGGCCAATTAGTCTCACCTCTGCCCCTGGGAAAGTAATGGAGTGACTTGTTTTAGATGTCATCTCCAAACATGTTGAAGACCAGGAAATCATTGGAAGTGGTCAACACGGATTTAGCAAGGCTAAGTCATACCTGACCAATCTGGTAGCATTCTATGATGTAATAACTGGATGGCTGGATGAGGGGAGAACAGCAGATGTTATCTACCTTGACTTCAGCAAGACTTTTGACACTGTCCCATAGCATCCTCATTAGGATTTAAGGAAGTGTGGGCTAGATGAAGGGGCAGTGAGGTGGATTGAGTCCTGGCTGTGTGACAGAACTCAGAGTTTTGTAATTAATGGAGCAGGGTCAAGTTGGAGGCCTGTAACCAGTGCTGTTCCCCAAGGGTCAATACTCGGCCCAGTCCTGTTTAACATATTCATCAATGACCTGGATGAGGGGAGGGAGTGTATCCTCAGCAAGTTTGCTGATGATGCCAAACTGGGGGGACTGGCCAACACTCCAGAGGGCTGTGCCACCATCCAGCATGACCTAGGCAGGCTGGAGAAGAACCTAATGAGGTTCAAAAAGGGCAAATGTAGGGTCCTGCACCCGGAGAGGAAGAATGCCAGACACCAACATATGTTAGGAGCGAACCTGCTGGAAAGCACTTGTGAGGAGAAGAATCTGGGGGTCCTGGTAGATAGTAAACCATCCATGAGCCAGCAATGTGCCCTTGTTGCCAAGAGGAGCAATGGAATCCTAGGCTGCATAGGGAAGAGTATGGCCAGTAGGTCGAGGCAGGTCATTCTCCCCCTCCAGCCTGCACTGGTGAGGCCACAACTGGAATACTGGATCCAGTTCTGTGCTCCCTAGGTTCAAGAGAGACCGGGAACTACTGGAGAGAGTCCGGCATAGGGCAACAAAGATGATTAAGGGATTGGAGCATCTCACTTACGAGGAAAGGCTCAAGGAGCTGGGGCTCTTTAGCCTGGAGAAGAGGAGGCTGAGGGGGAGACCTTATCTTTGTTTACAAGCACCTAAAGGGTGGGTTGAAGGAAGATGGAGCTGGACTCTTTTCAGTGGTTTCCAGCGATAGGACGAGGGGCAATGGGCACAAGCTGGAACACAGGAGGTTCCATTCAAATATGAGGAAAAACTTCTCAGAGCACTGGAACAGGCTGCCCAAGGAGGCTGTGAAATCTCCTTCCCTGGAGGTTTTCAAGACCCTCCTGGATGCAGTCCTGAGTGCTGTGCTCTAGGCAATCCTGCTTTATCAGGGGAGTTGGACTAGATGATCTCTAGAGGTCCCTTCCAACTCTGACAATTCCATGATTCTTCCAGCTCTAGTCTTCCCTCTCCTGCAAATGAACAGGGAAGGCTGGCACTGCAGCACAGGGTGTCAGGAGGTCTGGTGAAGTGCCCCAGCCTGCTCCCTTCTATGCTCTCAGTTACAAGAATAAGCAGCTAAAGCTCAACTTGTTTCTGCATTTGCAGAACACACAGTGAGGTCTCTAGGGCACAAGAATTACTTGGGAGAGCCAGTAAATAACACTTAAAGGATTCACAAGTCAATGCTGATACTGGAGTTGGCCATGGATTCCAGGCTGAACAAACAGCACTGCCCCGACCCAAACAAGCTGCTCTAATCCCTGCCCCTTTTCCTCAAGGGGGGCTACTGGCTTTGTGAGACCAGAAAGAAGGCAGGCATCTGACCAAAAGCTCATTTGCCTAAAACTGCCCTCGCTGAAGGGCTCTGGGGAAGGAGAGAGCCCTCTGTGATCCCCTACTACTATTGAAATCACCCTTCCAGAGAGACTAAAAGACACCAGGAAAAGATTCCTCCTTTCCTTTCCAAGGGGCTAGCACCTGTAAGGCTTGCGGCTGCTGCCCCTGCTCTGAGCAAGGCCCCAGCGAGCCTGGCAGAGGGCCAGGGGATGGGCCTACAGTAATGGAAACAAAAACCCACACACTTTGTAGACAGCACAATGGAAGCCGTGGGCAGGATTTCTCCCCCCCATTCATCTGTTTTCTTTGCACTTGACTAGAAGTGGATTTCATAGGGCAAAGGAAAAAAAGGTTTTGCTCACTGCAATCCAGGCATCACCTTCCCCAGTGAATACACTGCTTCCTAAGCCTGTTTGCAGAGGGGATCGCAGGGCTGCATTCATGCACCTTTGATATATAATCTCCATGTTGCTTGGGTAAGCAGCCCTGCCCCAGAGGAGCATTAGCAGCTTAAATGTTTTGCTGTAAGAACAAGCTCAGCCAGGGAGGGGACACTTTTACTCTACTATGACGCACACCTTTGCAAAAGAACAAGCCCTGAGGGAAGGTACACCTTTTCACTAAGGTTTGTCTTTGTAAAAATAGGGACTGGCAGATATTCAAGCCTAGAAGTGGAGGGAGAGGATACTGAAAGATAAAGAAAGTCGGCCCTTGCCAGCCAGATGATTTACTGAGTGAAGATGAGTGTTTGGCCCTCCACACATTTAAACATACCTCCTGGATACAGCCTTGTCAAACACAACAAGCCATTTTCCTTCCCCTTTGCAAGAAGAGGAAGAGCACAAACAAGGCTTATAGAGGGCAATACAGAACTATGAGTCTGAATTATTATGGATAATGTTGCCAATGCAACACTTTGCTTCCTTGCTCTAGAACAATATTGGTCAGCACAATATGGAAATGAGCAGTAAGATGCTACTTGGTAATCCCTCTGCTGCCCACAGCAGCCTGGTACAGAATTTTGTAGCAATTTGTGTTTTATAGTACCATCAGTTTTTCAGCAGGCCATAGACTAATGAGATCACACGGCCTTGAGGGAAGACGAGGAAAGACTGGGCTGTGGGTCTTTGAGCTAAGGAGGCAGCAGAAGTTTTCTCATTAAAAGTGCCCTCTTTTCTTGTAGATGAGACCAGTCACTTAACATATGTGAGAGAATGAAGGGCTAAAACATAGGATGGGACTTCAATTCAATACTGTCGATAGCAGTCAGGCACCTTAATTATCTCCTGACCACCTCTGTCCAACCTTTATAGCCAAACATGTTAAAATGACAGTTCTGCTAAAATGATCAGCTACTGAAGAGGAAAACATTGCTATCTTAGGGCGCCATTTCAAATCTAGCTTTATCCTCAAAGAAGCTCTACAGCTTCAAGCAGGCAGTAAGGCACAGTGTAAAATCTGGGGCATAATTACCGAGGAACTTCCACAGAAATGCAGAATGACTGAAAATTTAGAGTTGTAACATTCTCAGAAGCCTTACCTAGGGCTCTGTTGATCCCCTGGTCCTTTGCAAGTGCCAGAAGAAATTCATAGAAGGTCAGTCTCTGTGCACTACTTAACATTTCCTTCACAAGAGCAGAAGGTGGACAGCTAAGAAAAGAGAGACAAAGAGGTTATAGAATCACAGAATGGTCGAGTTAGAAGAGATCTGAAAGATCATCCAGTCTCAAATCCCCTACCATGGGCAGTGATACCTCCCACTAGACCAGGCTGCTCAACAGCCATCTTGTCTTTTAAATTATTGTCTTTTTTTTTACCCCAAGCCCCAACTCAAACTTGTGAAACAAACCCTTTTACCTGTTCTAATACTGTCAAGTTGCCCCAACTCAATTTAAAACAAATAGCCAACAACTTGCCTATTTAGCATTGCATCTGCTCCCCATTTACTAAGGACGATGTTTGAGCTGGGGTAGATCTCTAGGAGCAGTCTTGCCTGTCTCCATTCCGAGGACAGAGAGGAAAGCCTTGATTCACTCAGAGGCACACACATACCAACTCTTAGGATATTTTTTGGCAAAAATCAACTGGGACATCCTTTCTTTTAGAAGACGACAATAAACTTTCATGAGGGTTGTTATGTTATCACCCTTTTATCAGTAATAGTTACCCAAGGGGCAGGACAGCCTCTCCAACGATAGCCTAAATAAGTCAGAAAACAATATTTTTGTGGGGACCCTTCTTCTACACTCAACTTAAACCCTGGCCCTGACTTTTAAGCCATATCATCTGACTGATTCTTGCTCTTGCCTAGTACTCCTTAAAGGATTTAACGCAAAATAAAACTGCCTTATAAAAAGGAAGTGTTGAACAGTCCATGGTGTAGTGCCACCCCTGGGAGATGTGGGTGTGGGCCGGTGATCCCTCAGGTGAAGGTGGTTACCAGCCTGGCTGAATATTGGGCTACTGAATGAAAGGCTGGGAATGGCTCCCCTCACAGTGCTGTGCAGACCCTGACCTCAGATGGGCTCACAGTATACTTCCCTTCTGAAGCTCTCAGGACATACTGGGAATGTAGAGCTTCTGTTACTTAAAGGAACAAAACAACCTGGCATCGTCATGCCTAGATATGTATAGTACCGAAGAGCAGTTCAGCAGTAATTTTGTAGATCACAAATTTGAATAGAGACATCTAAAGCAGAAATCATGTGGAACTTGTGTCCTGAGTCTTTTTGTGGATCTAGTCCATGACCTTCTAGCAGGGTCACTACCTGCAAGAAACTATGAAGAAACTGTCTGTCAAAGCTATACAATAAGATCTGGTATTGCTCTATCCCCTGGTGCATGAAGGCTAGTCTTGTGCCTGGAACTGAAACTAGAGACCAGCTCCATCACAGGTTTGAGTACAGGCTAGCAGTGTGGTCTTCTCCAGATACTAAGGCTTCAAACTCCATCCACCTCAGTGGCCTTTTTCTATGCTTCAGCACCCAAGAACACAACTGCATTTACCTCCCTTAATTAACTCATTATGGTAGATGGAGCTCTCCTTGATGAAGGTGACAATGCAAAAGTGAGAAGGAAAGCAGAGACCCCAATCAATCCATTACTTCAAGAATCATCTCAAATCCCATGTCCCTTAGGTCCATTAAATTGTTTCTCTCCTTCGGTTAAAGCGGTTTGGCTATAATTGCTCCCTTCACACTTTCCCCAATAACATCTATTTGGGAGTTACAGCTTGTTCAAAGTCCTGCATTTCTTCACAGTCCCAACTCTATAAAGGGTCTCCAGAGACACACACTTCAAACCTGTGTTTTGGACTCCATTCATACCTGTATTTTGATCTGTCACATAAGGACTCTAGGCACTGGTAGAAGAGAGATGCCTCTACCCCATCGAGTGGGCTGCCATCATTTGGGGGCTGGCGCTGCCGATGTTGCCCAGAGGATGACGTTGGCACAATCACAGTATTTGGATTCTTACCGGCCAGTAGATCCTGATAAATGGCAGCCACACTTTCCAGGAACTCTTTAAAAACAGAAAGGGACTTAAAACACAGGGCTATAACCGGCAAAGCATCCTCTTGACCTACCATACACAGGATTAAACCGTCTTACCCTGCTCTGTGCTGTACATAGCACCAACAGAAAATAAGCACAACGCTACAGAATCCTGCATATTCAGATCAGATATTACACAGGCAAAACCAGCCATTTCCATATAAGCTGCTGGCTTCTTTCTGTCAGGGTGATTATGAGAGGCCACTCGCACTGTTGAAGAAGATTCTTCTCAAGGGAACAGAGGCTGGCTAGCATATGGATAAAACAGCGGGGAACAAAAGCTAACGCTGAACAGAAAACCAGTTTGCAAAGTCTAAAAAGTTTTCCTTCACCATCTCTTGCCTTGCCACTGATTAAGAACTCATCCAAGTTGGGAACAAACTATATGGAGCTGCAACAGGAGGAAAGGGAGCAAGCTACCCGGGGCTCCAGGCTGTATCCCAGCTTGTCTCGGTGCTCCTCCAAAGTAAATACAGCACGGGATCTAGAGGAAGGGCCAGGGCAGGTCAGGGCTGGAGTTGGCAGAAAGCCTCTCCCCAGGCTCCTCATACTACCCACTGTTTACTGCAAGAGTCTAATTTTAAACAAGTTTGTTTATGGATGTGGTCAGCAGTTTACAAATCTAGATTCCATTTGGAGTGGTTTGCATGTGTGTGGGTTGGTGGGAGAGCATATGACAGGCTGCGTGTGTGCGTTCTGCCTGGGTGAACAGGACAGGGGTGGGATGGTTTGTGTGTATACACAAGGATGGGCTCGTGAGGACTCCAGTGGCATTTAATGTCCCCAGTGAATGGAAGCGTGATGCTGTGCGTGAGGCGGGTGAAGAGGGAAGGCAGGATGTGAGCAGGCCCCGAGGCTGTGCTGAGGTTCTGCAGCTCAGTGGAAATACTTGCTAGATCAGAGACAAACTTTCCAAACACATTTGCTGTCCCTGGCTAACGGCATTACAAGCCTGGTTCTGCCCAACCCAAAATCACCACTTTGAACTGTTTTTCTTTGATTGATTGTCCTGGATAATGTTGCCATACGCACAGGGAAGCTACAGGGGAAGTATATACACAGGAGTCCTGAGAAAAAGAGGGGTTTGTATTAGGGAGAGCAGCTGACTCTTAACTGCTAGGAAGACGGGAACTGACAGGTTGGATCAGATCAGCAGGCCACACAAGTCTACGCTCTGACCACAGACTACACTCCACCTCAGCTTCTAGACAGCGTCTCCCAGTATCCAAACCTGGCCCCTTTTGCCTGCTCGAGGCCAACTGTGAGCTACATCCATCAGAGGGAGCTATTTAAGTGCGAGTGCACAGAAATCCATGGGCTGATGTCGCCTTTAGAAAGTGCTCCTGTGCTGGGAGATGAGTAAGTATCACCCCAGCAGTCCCCAGTGCTTGGGAGCATATTTAACTGTGATAAAAAAAGCGCATCCCTCTTTTTGCCCACCTAAGCAGTTCCCTGAATAAGATTCCCTTTCCTCAACCACATTTTAGGGTCGATGGGACCGGGCCAGTGTATTTTAAAACAGTCTCCCTGTACAGAACAAGGACCCAGATGCTCATCCAGGTTCCTCCCCCTTTTCTCCTGAACTGTAGTTTAAAAACACCTGGTGATTTTTTACAGGTGTATGTGTGTGGGTCGGCATATGCAAATACACACACAAACCAAATTTATTTGATTTGTACTTTTCCTGTCAAGAATTTTAAAAGAAGTACCCCATGTAGTTAAAGCTCAAACTAGGGGAGAGGGGTAGAATGTGATAAAAAACAACAATAGGAAGAAGCTAGATGGGAACCGACTGTTCACTTTCCCTTCCAACTGGGGGCTCTCAACTCAAACAAGTGAGGTGGCTGTTGATGGCACAGGGTGACAGGGTGGCAGACCTGTGCAATTTCTTGCCAAAAGGTGTTGTGGAGGCTACAGGTTTATGTGACTTCAAGGGGAGGCTGGAGACATTCTTGGGAGAGGAGTCCACTGGAGGTTCTGAATCCATGGCAACTATACCCAATTCAGAAACTCTTGGGGCTGAAAGCAGCTCATAGTTAGGCGAGTATTAGGGGCAAGAATTTTACCTATTTGCCCAGGTCCTTTTCCTATCAAGGCATTAGCTGGTGGGCTTTTCTTATCCTGTCTCCAGCAGGGACCAATACTTTAGGGGGAGAAATGCTGTATTAAAGAAAGGGGAAAAAAATAGTAAAATTTCCCAGTAAAAGTAAATTCTTAGGTGCTAACGTGCCGTAGATAGAGCTGGAAATGCATTCCTCAAGGCTAAGGCAAATACATGCATAAGCTGTAACAGTTACAGGTATCTTGTAATTCACAAAAATTTGGAACCTTCTTACGAAGCCTCCTAACCTCTTGGTATCAGTGATGCTTTTTGTGAGTAGATTCCATGTATCTATGTATTTTCTATGACAAACCATATCCTTACAAATTTCAAAAAAGTGCAGGGATTGGGAAACTGTAAGGCTGCAGTGCTATACTAGTGGGTGAAGTCATCAGCTTCCCAATATTTACCTGAGTAGTAGAACTGGATCTGGAAAGCAAAGAGGAAATCAGAAAAAGACATCAGGCAATCCACAGCATCATCCATCAGCACAATCCTAAAATAAGAGGACAGAGACAGTTTAGCATCTACAAAAGAACTGACGTCTGTAAGCAGGAACGCCAGATCTAGAGAAAGTGCAGTTAAGGAGCTCTGTGCTACTGAGAACTTCTAGTGGCTTGGCACAGTATAAGAGGTTAGGCAAGAGGAATGGGAACACCCACTGCTGCATGGCTGTGGACATCCTAGTATAAAATTAAGGCAGCTTGGGAACCTGCAGCAAGGAGGAGATCCTGGATGTCAATGCTACCATACACTTCAGCTTGAGCATAAACAGAGCAGAGTGACACAGATGTCAAGCATTCAAAGCCTGGTGGACACAATGGGATGAACACTGGCATAAAAACTGCAAGGCTGCTTCACACGGCTAGACAAAGAGTAATTGTGCTAAAGACAAGACAGTTACATGAGAATTAAACCGGTGTAAGCAGAATGAGACTTCTGTACACCTGAATTCATCAAAATGGGATATTTCAGACTCATAAGGATAACAAGAGTGATCAATTCCCTATCTTTACTCAAACAAACTACACTTCACTACAGAGGAAATAATGCTACACCAACAATCAGCTTTCTAATCACACACTGTGAATATCCTATTCTCCCTCCTTAACAAATGAATCAGTCTCTTTTCACATCTATCAGGTCTATCATTTGACTATCAGGTCAAATTCCACAGAAACTAGACTTGTTGGGCCAGGGACAATGTCTTCTTTCTCTCTGATAAGCCTGAGGTACATGTAGGGAGCTACATGCACTCCGATTTTGAAGCATACTTCTTGAATATGAAAAGTATCAGCCACAGGCCATAAAGATGAAGTATAACGGATAGTAAAGTCCAACCCCTCCTTTCAGGAAAACAACTCTGGATTTCAGAAGTAAGTTAGGGCAAAAACACTCATAAAATAATAAATAAGAAAACCCCAATGCTCTGGTCACTGCCACTATGTAAGGATGAAAAGGTCAGTGTCTGAAGTAAGAAGACAATCAAATTTTGGGTGAGCAATGACAGCTCAGACTGGAAAACAGAAGGAAACATTCCAGTATTCAGATGATGCTAAAGAAAGGTAGTTGGTACTTCTTTTTAACTGTATGCAGGTCTATGACCCTGTACAGTCAGTACCTGGCATATCATCTCATATGAGAAGGATTACCAGTTCATTATAGCCAAAGTACGGGTCATCTAATAGAACCCTTTTGAACACAGGGCCAAATGCAATCTATGGATCAACTCCTGCAGCATCCGTGGTCTAAACACACTGCTGGGGAACCACTGCTCTGTCTCATGTAAAAGACTCCAGGGAGCTGTGTGGGAGGCTGACCTAGAAGAGTTATAGGATCTTGTAAGACTTCTCTGCCACTCAGACCAGTTCTGTTCACTGTGGCAAAATCAAACATGCAGAGCAGCTTGAATTAATTATCCCAAAGAAGAAAGACTGGGGCTCAGAGGGTCCCCAGGAGAAAAACCAGTATTTAAAACAAAACCCTTTGAAGATGTCAAAGTGCTTCTGATTTATTTATTATGTTCCAGAAGCTTCCTCCTCCTCCTGTCTAAAGAAGCAGTAGCTTCAGTTCTTAATTCTCACTAATAAGCATGTTACTGAGATTGTCAGTGGCCACATCAAGGAAATGGCTTTGAAGCTGGCAGGCAGAGCATCTTCATCTCTCAGGCAATACTGCTCAGCCACTGCCATTTCTAACCACTATTTAAGCACTGAAAAAGCAATGGGCTGTATCACTGACAAGTGGCACTCCCTCCTTTGAAATGATGGTCTATCTCCCAGATACCCTCAAAGCACAAGCTCCAAAGCTTTTGTCAGTGCAATTCTCTATCCTGAGATGCAGGAGAACAACAGTGTATTCATTATGTGGAGAGACAATTTTACATCACCTTCATGACAATCAACTCACTTAACTTGCAAAATCTGAAGCTATGGTGAATGGCTGTGCTCTGCTGCACCAAGTCCCAGTCGCTTTCTCAGAAGAGAGAGCCTGAGGAAACAGGCAGAGGTCTGAGAATTTGCTGGACATTCCTTGCTGTTAAAGACAGCAAGGAGCCTCTAAGGAAGGCTGTACAGCACAGATGTGATGGAGGAGCGTCTAAGTAGAAGCAGGTGCACTCTGGTGCTGGGTTACTGACTCCACTTGGCCCAGGAGTCTGTACTCCGGAAATGCTGAGAAGTCTTTAAATCCAATACAATCATTTATGAGGAGATTGACTGCAGCTGGCTATCTCCCCACGTAGCCAGCTGACTGAGCAGTCAGGGGAGCTGGGAGGCCATCATATGCAACATATCGGCACCTCTTCCCTGAAATATCTGACAAGGAGAGAAGCTGAGCCATGGACTATAACTCAGACAGCAGGACCAAAACTGAGGATGACATCTGAAAGCCTGAACTCAACTCAAAAGAGTTCACCAGGTATCTGATATTTCAAGAGATTCTTTATTCATTCTTTCTTGTCCAAATTAGACTTTAAGACCTCAGGGGCACAAACTTATTTATTAAGTTAGTAGTCAGCACTCAATGAATCATGAAAACCAAGGAGAAACTTTGCAAATGACTGAAGAAAGATGCCTACACCTGAGGGACTCGGGTAAGGTGTAGTGGTCTTTCAGGGTTTGAGTGGGTTTGGCTGGCAGAAAAGCCTTGCTACTCTGCCAATGGGGCTACTTTACCATCTACTGATTGCGGTTAAAATCTCAGAAACCCAGACTAGACACGATGTCCCTGGGACAAACTCTAGACCAGGTAAGTTGAATAGACTTTTACTGTTCTCTGTTACCATTAAAGGCTAACTGACACCATCTGTCTTAAGGCCAGGCTGGTTTAAATGAGTCTGTAGGGACTTGGTTTGTTTACTGATTCAGGGAGGCAAAAATAAGCAGAACATACAAAAAGAGCAAGATCTGCACTCTCAGGCAACCTTTGAGCAACAGGGGTACAGACTTGCAAGCCCCACTTCCATTAGCACTGATCAGTGAAACGTGAGCTCCCATAGCACACAAAACAGCATACAAGCTCCGAACCACTCAGCTCCCACTACTCAAACGTGGGCAGCAAGTTCCTTGTGTTTCTACTACAAGAAAGAAGCCAGTGCTTGGGTACAGGTCTTGGAATCATGTCATGAAACCAGAAAAATCCCTTCATTTTCTGTCCTTCTGCAACTTCCAGGTTCAGAAAGGCAAAAAGCATTTCTGAAGATCAAAAGTATCTCTGTAGATTAAAATCTTCATCCTGCTAATGGCTGTAATCCTTTGAAGAAAAAACCCAAGAAATCTGAGAGAGCCTGGTTGTTTTTTGGGTCTGACTTGCGCATTTGTGTGCCACCCATAGCAGAAAAATGGAGCTCTCTGGTGTCGTGTGAATAAAACCTATATTGTTGTAGCCTCAGTTCTCCTGCGCTGACAGTTCCTGCTCTTACTCAGTGTTTGTTACCAGTGCGTAGCAACAGCCCCTGGACAAGCAGGGTGCACCGTGCTGTGAGATCATCTCGGTCACGCAGCACTGAGACTACAACTACAACCGCCCTTCCAAGGCGCCAGTAATGACTCGGGGCCTGGCTCTATCAATGAAAGCCCTGGCTGCTCCCACTGCTACTTTAATTCCTTTCCTACGCAAATTAGCTTCTAAACTGTTTGGGGTGCACAGACAGAAGGAGGAGCCATGTCAGTAGGTTTGCATGTGACATTCACGCTTTGCAAGGACTCGATCGACTTATACCAGAAGACAGCCTGCAGAGTTCACCTTCCTAACTGCCTGAGAGCAAGGAGGACAATGGGAAGCGTAGACCAGACAAAGGATGAGAAAGGGAGGAACAGTTGGAAGGGAAGAGAAAGATGGTTTAGAAATATGACAAGTTTTATTAAAATTGCTCGACTGGGTTAGCTTGTAACAGAACAATAGCAACGTGTAAGTAAATCTCTAGCTAGCCAAAAGTAGGAGTGAGGTCACCCCCACCTGAGCCTGGGCGCCTCTGACAGAGATCTCGTTTCTCTCCAGCACCTGCTCCCAGAGCCAGCTTATCTGTCTCCACGGCACACGCTCAACCGCGCAGTGGGCCCCTGACTGGGGCCTCGAGTTTACAACTGCCTTGTGGATTAAATTCCTTGACACAAACATCATAACATGTGTAGATAAGCTGAAGCCTCCTTTCATGCACCATCACAAATTCCTGCTCAGCTCAACTGGAACCCTATGAAACACACACCGACGCATGGGACTGGTGCTTGTGGACCTACATGAAAGGAAACAGCAGACACATCCCTGCAACAGGGTTAGCGTTCTGTTTCACTCTGGCATTGGAGGCCAAGCAACTGTACTCTGTGGAGCCCCAAAGGCCCGTAGATGAGCTAGAGGAAAAAGTGGTGCTCAGCTTGTAGTTTTAATTGAACAAACACAGCTTTAACTACAGTTCAGCTCAGAGAGCAGTGCATAGGAGCCAGGGAAGAATTCAGAGAATCAGCCAAGTGGAAGTACTAGCAGATGGATAACACTTCTCTTTTTCACTTTCCTTAATATATTTTTCATGGGACTCTGATGCTAAAGAAAGATAACAGAATGACAAATAGAAAATAGAAAACGAGGACCTTTTCATTATTTAGGCCATGAATGACATAGGCAGCAGCTAATATCCTGATCACGTGTCTGGATCCTGTTTCCAAATGTCATATCTAGGTCCCTGAAAAAAGTTATATTTCCATACCCCTTCTGCTGAGATGGCTAGGAATAAGAGCATTTATTCAGTAACCTCACTGTGGTTATATACGTGTGTTTCCTACTGAAATCTGAACTGACTCCCACCCCAACAGATGCATACACCTTATTACATTTTCCCTATCAGATAGTTAATAATAACTGCATGGGCTGGACTGGAACCAGCAAGTACTCTCAGTAAAAAATTCTATATCATGTTATCAGTGCCCTGAGCCATCTATCTGCTTTAGGCCTTATCTAGATTACAATAAAATTTCAAACAGATTAGCTACCACGTTCTTAGCTAACGTACTTGAAAACACTAGGTTTAGTACTTTTTAAATGTGATCAACCATAGGAAGCTGGGGTGAAGGGGAACACAGTTTAAAGATGGTAAACAGTATTTGAAATAGAGTTTAAAATCATTTACTAGCATTCTTTTATATGCAACTAAACTTCTGAACGTAGAGCCAGCAGCAGCATTCTGCACCGATATATATTGCTCCTGCATACCTTCAATGTACACTCTCATTGCTAGAAAAACACCCTCTTCTTAACCTCAAAACATGGTATCTCTTTCCCCCAAACTCTTAAAAGCTGAAGGTCTCTTTCCATACCTTTAACCACAGATCTAGTTCCTAAGTCTATGTCTGTAGGACTGGTCTTGCCTTAAAGGAGAGGATGAGGACCCACCTTGCTGCTTTCTGAGTGAGTTCCACTGGGAAGTCAGGGCAGAGCAGCTGCAGCAGGCAGTGGTACTCCTGTGCTGTCAGCAGATCTGCAGGAAAAGAGGTGAGAACATCATAATTCTTTTACAGGCTGTTCCCTCCCCTTGCTTCCTTTCTAGGAAAAAAACCTCATATTCCCTTCTACTCTCAATTCCAGTAGACTGGGTACTAACGACAATGTCACTGCTCCCTAGACCCTCAGAGCTGGGCTTTGCAGATGGAGTTTCCAGCAAAGACACTCAGAAAGAGGCCTGATAAAGAGGTAATACTATTAAAAAGGCTCCTGCAGAGAAACTAGTAACAGGTAGCAATTCAGTGTGAAAAAGAGGTGACCAAAACAGGGCAGTTTCAAGTGAGAACACAGTTTGGTTTGACTTGAATATAACCATGTGGAAAAAAGGAATAATTTCAACGTTGCTTAAATTTGCTGAAATTCACTGGCATGGTGACATTCACCACAATGTGCCTGAAAACCATCCACAGAACATCTGGCAGCAGTAACAAAGGCAAACAAGGGGTTTGGGTTGTATATGGAAGGCTACAGAGTATAAACCACAGACGTTATTACTTTGGCATTTGGTGAGACAGCTGGATGGTCTCTCTTGGAATAACGTGTACAAATCTGGTCACTGTATTATAGGAAGCACAGAACAAAGATCCAAAAAACACAACAAACCCAATTAAATGATTCATGGTTTAGAGAGTAGCTTTGTAAACGACTGGTTGAGAAAGGCCTCTGTGGTTCAGCAGAAGGAGTCTAAAAGAGAAGACTCTTAGAGAAGCTTAGAGGATCCCAAGGGAATGGAAATATACTGGTCAGAAAGCCCTACATGATTGTATGTTCATAGTCCAAAAGTCTGTGGACTGAAGTTAAGGAGAAGACTAGCTGAACAGCAGCAATTTTGCAGTACTTCTATATACAGAAGAATGCAAAGTATGGAAGAGTGAGCCAGGGGTGGAAGTAGAGCCAAGCGGTAGTCAGGGAGGGGATCCAAAGGGCACAGGCACTAGGACTGAGGTACAGAGCATGAGCTCTTTTGCCACAGACACATCTTAGCCTTCCATAGGCTCTCATCTAAATCATCAGTAATGTCCCAGATAACAGCCACTTCTGTGTATCTCCCCAGCTTCTCAAAGCCTGGCAGTTCAACAAAAGTGGGACATGGGGAAAATACTATGCCTTTGTTAGATGTTTCAAGAGGCAGGTATGCAGAATCAAAGGGACATTTCTCTTTGACATCCAACCCAGCCAAATCAGTATTTTCAATGCTGGCTAAAGAAATACTGTGGAAGGACTGTCACTGAACTCAAGTTAGAGATTTTCCCTTTACCGATGTTACTAGCCAGGGAAGCAGAAGAAATAGAAGAGAGGGCTCAGGAAACCCTATAGGTGAAAAACATTGTTGCCAGACTCTGACATGCATTCTAGACAGTCTCTAGAGTACTGTAACTGCTCTCGGGCGGACATTCTATCTAATGAAGCACCTTCGTTTTAGGGTCATGCTAGGAAAGGGTGATTTTGCTCTGTCTGGAAAACCCAACCCTGCAGTCAGAAATCTGCTCTAACACAAGGAAGTCTCAGCCTGCACAGAACTATGATAACCATTCCAGGGATTTGTGCAACCTATTCTACCATAGGGACAAACACATCGGAATCTTCCTTCTTCCACAACTTGAGTGCTGAGCTGAGTTACATTTCTGTGATTGCACTGAAATTACAGATGTCTGTGAGAACATGGAGGGCACTGTAACTGGTTTTGTATTGCCATCTCTTACTTAAACACAATTCAGAGGCTGCTCTATTGCAGATGCCACCTTGGTTCTTCAGTCAGTGTATGGCTGAGCTTGGGTCAATTGTGGCATCCAGTGGAATGGTAGAATTTTCTCCTGCAACGTTAGCTAACCAGTTCCTTGAAGGAACTTCATCAAGGGAAGTAACTGCAAAAGAATATTGTTGAAAAAGTCCCAGCTATCATGAGCAGGAAGATGCATTTTTTAACTGAATTTTCAGAACCAACAGTCATGTATAGCCATAGAGATTTCAGTCCTAACTGTTTAAGAACACTATCTGGCCATGCAAGGTACATGCAAGTTTCACAAAATCATCTCCAACAGGCTCAGCACAGGAAGCAGGTTACAGCAAAACAGAGAAGTTGGGCATTAAAAGGCTCTTTTGAAATAGACATTTTCTCATAGCTGAGGAGGACAGCATAGGCCTCTTTACAGCTATTCTTCAAGGCTTTCTAAATCTAGCTTTGAACAAAGCTGCCACTAAACTTGCAAATTTTGCCTAAAATTCTAAATGTTTGTCTGAAGGAATCACACCATCTGGAAGCTTTATGCAATACTTAATTTACATTTTTTTGTTTGCGTAAGTTCAAAATCCTACTACCTTATACTTCTTGCTCTCCATTATTTTTTTCCTTTAATTTGTCAACCGACCATTATATAAATAACCCGTTCTTCATACTGTATCTTATTCAATCTATTTAACTGATAACTATATTTATTTCAAGTTAAATACGTTTAAGTTTATCTTACCTTCTACATCCCTCCCTACCAAGACCAATCCTATCTGTTGCTCTGCTTTGATCCTCTTTAGATTTTCAGTGTGGTGTCCAGCAGTGTACAAAGCATCCCTCATGCAGTCAGAACAGGCAGGCACTAGGAGGATAATCTGCCTGCTTTCATCAGCAAAGCCCCTTTTCATTAATTCTGAATCTTTGCCTCCTCTTTTCTCCCCCTGAAGGTGAAGGAATTTAAGGGTTTTTTTGAAGGATGAGGTTTCCTGAGAAAGTTGCACTTTCAGATTGCTAGACAAAAGCAGCTTGAATGGCTGACTGGGCTCTAACAAGCATTAGTTTTGAGGCATAAATGGAGGTGTCTCACTTGCTGAAAATAACATACTTTTAAAACATAATAGTTTATGCTGTTTTCTTTGCCTCCCTCTTCACACCAAGTCCCAGCATCATCCTTACTCCTCTATCACAAACCAACAAAACAACATAGAACAAAGCAGAGGTCTGCTCAAAAAAGACTTTAGGAAAGGGTGGCAGAGATCTCTTCAGCCAGCACATCAGAGGGTGAAGTTCACTGTCAACAGAAATGGAATTAATTACAGTTTTAGCCTCAGGGCAAATGGCCTATTTAGATGGGAACTGCAAAGCTGAAGAGGTGCAGAGAAGTTCCTTTAAAGAAAGAAGCCTTTTGCTTCTTATGCCTGGAGAGATGGCACCAAAACAGTTGCTGAAGTATGCAGGCAGGCTCTTTTAGGCTGTAACACAACTCAGCCTGGAGACACCCCAGGTGCCTGACCAATAAATCGTATCAACTTCTCAGACTACACATGGGTATCTATTAAACAGGAAGGGGATCACCACAGACCTTAGGAGGTGTCTACAGTTTGCCGCGATGACTGTTTTCCTACTCCCTACAGCAAGGTCAGTGAAGACCATGCAGAAAATTACATTTGCCCATGCACCACGTTGTCTGCCAAGAGCTGCTTAGAATAAACAAGGGCAGTTTTGGTGCATGACCACATTGCTCCTTCCTGTCTCCAGGCCACAGCTGAGTAAATAGTGTTCAACGCTGCATGATGAAGAAAGAAAGAAAAGAAGGAAGGTACTAGTCAGAGTGAGTGAAATCTAGAATCCACAACTGCTACTTTGGTTGCCACCACAAATTACGGTATCTCCAGTTCCAGTAACAAATGAAGCAAATCACGGAGAGTTTGAATCTGACCCCACAGCAAAGGGCAGTGAGCTATACACACTCTACCACGCTCTCGCAGTGGAACAAACCTTGTCATACCACATGCTTAAGGATGGAGAGAGACTGATTGCAATCTGCATGTTAACCATGTTCATTTGCAGCTAAACATATCACTTTTCTCTTAGCCTGCAAAGCAGCTAGTAACAAATTCCAAGGTGATTTATAAACAGCAGTACACTAAAAATGAGGCGATGGGAGGCTTAACAGAGTAAGAACAAAGAGTGAAGTGGGATAGCCAGGGTTGCACAGGAAGTACTTTAACTATTCATCATCACTTTCACTGAACTGGGCTTCAAGCTCCTGCCCAACCTGTACTGCTGCTGCGACGGTGCCACTAGTGAAATCCTAACTCTTCTCCACAGATCTCACTGTGAGTAGTTTATTGTCTTTTAGTGACTGAAGCAAACTCTTCCTCATGTTTCAGAAGCATCGTGGAGATGGGAGTTTGTCCATGTGGTACAGTCTTAGAAAACAAACACCACTTTCTGGACAAAAATGGCCTACCTTTGGGAAACACAAAGGCAGCTGCTTTGTTATCTCCCTGGCTTTTAAAACACATACTGTTTTCACCGGCTCATTCCCAGATTGTATGTAGCTGACAGACGGCAGTGGAACCGAAGTGATGCAAACTCTAAGAATGCTAAATGATGCATTTATGCTGCTGTCAGTGTCATGAGTGTTGTTCATTAGTTGGCCAGTCCAGTCTAAAGCATGACATATAGACACACTCGAGCTATCTTTAAACTAGTTCTCTTTTATACCAACAGCAACCTAGCCACAAAAGCCTGGAGTTCAGGGAAGGCTGTAAAATCTACCCAGGGAGTCAATACATATTTAAGACTTAGCCTGAATTGCAGTCATTTAATTGCTGTATCTAGGCTTCTTTCAGCACAAGAAGTAGCTATCTACAATGCTGTCAAAACACTGTGACAGCTATAAATATGCCCAAAGCAAGACTTACTGCCCCAAAAAGTCACATGAAAAACTTCCCAGATTGCCTTGATGAATATACATTAAAGTTCTCTATTCCCATCATCTTTTATGTACAACCACTACCCAAGCAGGCAGGAGCCCTGGTCAATATAGCCTTCCCCTGGGGGGAGATTATGTGGATTGTGGTAGGACACACAATTTTCACAGGTTGCTTTTCTACCAAAGTTGTGAAGTCATTCAAGAGTCATAAATTCACAGAGCTGTAAATCACTCTCCTGGAAATATAAGAGAGAACAGCCTAGTAACTAATACTATGTTTTTTAAAATGTTAGGTGAGTTTTTCCTGGCCCCTAGTTATTTAATGGTTCTGGCATATATATTACATCCCTAGGATTCTCTCTATATCTGTTCTAGTTTGCAACTCTGTAGAAAAGAATAAAACCAAACAAAAGTCCCTAAAAATGAAAGCTTAGGTTTTCTTGTGCTGCCTACAGGAGCTGTGATTTTACAGGAAATGGAATATAAACACGCGTATCGGTAGCACTGTGACTTCACAACTCACATCTGGCTAATAGGCTACGTTCTGCACATGCCTTGTCCACAAGATACCTACAGCCTAATTTCCTCCATAAACCTACTGCAAATAACAAATGGGAAACCAAGAATTCTAGGGAAATTAATCCATGCACAGGATCTAAACAGCAATGCACAGCTGTGTAAAACTCCCATTTCTTCCTCATAACACTTTATACTCTAAAAACAAAAAATAGTTGTCTTCCCTTTCAATTAATCTTGTATAAAATTTTGCATTGAGAGATTTTATGACCTATCGTGAAAAAGATCTGCTCCTGTTACTTGAGAGAATTGTTATTTAAATAAGAATTTGAAACAAAATAAAAACATTCAAGGACTGTTTCTTTGACTAATTCATTTTCCACTGACAAAAAGAGATATAAAATAAACAGAAAAACCATCCAAGATATGCCTATGTTTAATTTTAAAAATTGATTTTCCTTTTTTTTTTTTTTCCTCCAAGCAAACAAAAAGGGAAACAGCAGGTCATATAATTATCCCCATAATTTGAATGGAATGTTAAATAAATATAAACTAAACAATAAAAAATAAACACACACACACTTTCCCCTTAAGTTGCCTAAGACTGTTGATGTAAGATGTGTAGAGCAGGATTCATTCTGCTCTTGAAGTGTACAGACAACTCCCACAACCATTAGAAAATGTTCCTACTACCATAGGAAAATTGGAAGAAAACTGAGTGACCCACTTGTTATTTTTAAGTAACAGGAAAATACACTAGAAGCCAAAGGTTTCTGTCAGGTTAGCTCAAAACCACCTTCGTTTCTTGAAGGAAGGTTTCCCATGGAATAGCTTAACAAAGGTAATGCATTTCATGGATCAACACAAAAATCTGTGCTTTTACATAGAATCATTCAGGTTGGAAGAAACCCTTGGGATCGAGTCCAACCATCAGCCCTACTCTATAAAGTTCTCCCCTACACCATATCCCTCAACACCACATCTAANCTTCTGCTGGTCACAGTATTTCATATACAAGCCAGGATGCCATTGGCCTTCTTGGCCACCTGGGCACACTGCTGGCTCATGTTCAGCCTCCTGTCGACCAGCACCCCCAGGTCCTTTTCTGCCAGGCAGCTCCAGCCACACTTCCCCAAGCCTGTAGCGATGCATGGGGTTGTTGTGGCCCAAGTGCAGGACCTGGCACTTGGCCCTGTTGCAACTCATGCCATTAACATTGGCCCATCTATCCAGTCTATCCAAGTCCCTCTGTAGAGCTTCCCTGCCCTCATGCAGATCAACACTCCCCCATGGAGTCTTGGACATAAGTACCTTTGAAAGTACCAATGTCTGGCTCAACCTCATTGGATACTAACAAAAAAAAAAAAATTCTCAACTTTAATAACTGAATGCACTATCTCTGCCTTCCTGATGGTGAAGTTCAACAAGCAGCTAAGCCCATCTAAAGCCTTACTGCTGCTGAAAGGGGCTCCTCTCTCTTCTTTCCTTTCACCTCACTTGTTGGTTCTGAACCACCCCTTGTACCAGCTCTGGCACTCAGCAGGCCCCTTGCTGAGAAAATTCAACTTTTTTCCTGGGCTAGTGAATTGAACTGACTCTCAGAAATTTCTGACAAAAGCTCATGCAAGCTGTGGAAGAGCATGGCCAGGGGCAGGAAGGAGAGAAGGCAGAAAAGGGGAGCAGAAGCTCCCCTCCTCAGCAGAGATAAACTATTAGATAGGCTCAGGTAATTCCCTGCTTAAGATGTTTTAATTCTTAAAGTCCAGGATGCATGCAAGGCATTGTCACAGGATTAACGATCCTCCTAATTAAAAGTAGGTTCAGCTTTGCTGGCTGTACTTGCACCATACCTGCTAAAATGGTTTGTGAATACTGCTATCAGACACACTCTTAACTTGTGGCATCCTTACTATCCAAGCAGGCAAATAAGCCCAGGTTATCTACTCTTTCCACTGATACCATTAGGCCCTCCCGGAAGGGATCCCAGAGCACCCTCAGGAAAGAGCCCCAGAAGACTTTGTGTCTGACATGACAGCAAAAGCAGAGAGGGTAACTGAACAATGCACAGAGTTGCCAGAGTTTGGCTCTGCGGGGCCGTGTGTGTGTTCTTTCTGGAGGGTACCTGCAGCACTGCCTGCACCTGGCTTGCCTCTCCTGACCTACGAGAATACCAGCAAAACCCCACCAGCCGTAAGGGTGCTGTTGCAGGCACCTAGTCTGCAGAAACAAGATGTTTTGCACTCCACAAAAGGAGCATGGCTGCAAATAGCAGACTTTGATAGGTGACTCCTGTTGACAACAGGTAGAAACCCACAGCTTGTGATGTCAAAAAGCAAAGTGACAGAGATTTAGTGAGATTTGCCTGGAACAACCTGTGTCAGACTCGGGACAAATATAGTAGAGCGATAAGCAGACTGACCTAAAAAGATTTGTTGGGGGAGTGCTGCAAGAGAGAACAGTTAGAGGGCATTTTGGCTGCGGATGAGCAGAAAGCTGGCTTTGAGGCACACCAGTGCCTCAAGAAGGAAAAGATCCAGCTGCAGCTGATATGAAGAATGAACTCATCTGTTCTGGAGGGAATCTGGACAGTTCATACGAACAGTAAACTCACTGAAAAGCGGGCTTATTATGGGCAAAGCTCTAGTAGCACCATATTTTGAAGGAGTCAAAGGTTTTTTAAGGAGTAAAATCCTTTAGATGGTGTGATTGTTTTCCTGCCTTTTGATCTTGAGCCTTTTTATCAATAAACCACTTGTTTAACAACAACAAAAAAACCCAACCAAAAAATCTCCAAAATCCAGAATCTTGCTCTTTATACAAACTTCAATCATCCTCTAGTCCCTTTCAAATTCCCCATAATTATCCTTCAGTATCAAATGCTTTATGTGGCAGCATTTCTTCAGCTTTGAGTGACTATTATTGAGGGCAGGATGAGCTGTGCCAAAGGTAGAGTCCAAGGCTGTCATCTGGTGTGCGTATGTGTCTAGCATGGCACAGCCCAAATTGAAACATTTAAACTTTCATTAGAAACAGAAAAAAAGTTTCCCAACTCTCACGGTTGTGAAGAAAACATTCTAATAGTGGAAGAGCTTAACTGATGCAGTGTGGTATTCCTGAATCCACAGACAGCCTGAAACAGGACTCCAGTTCAAACCTTCCACCTACTTTGGGAACCTCAACACTATACTTAATGCCACACTAAACACAATGCTAACTCTTTAATTTCTTGTTTTAATTGTAGGATGGGACTTTGAATGAAGTTGGAGCCTAAAGAATTCGGAGTTCCTGAAGTGCAAGAACAGCAAGCAATAAAAAAAGAGAAGCAGTCACAACTTTTGTCAGTATTTTGTCAGAAGTAGAAAAAGAAGATAGAAGATGACACACAAAAGATCCTGGTTTAAAATTTCCAGTACAGTATTGACTACAGCAACCCAAGTGGATTAAACTTTGTTTACCACATGGGCACCGAATTTTCTCCATGCAGCTTTCTCTAACATTTGCACAGGTATTTCTGTGCGTATTCTGAAGCACGTATAATCCTAAAGATAAGCCTACCTCATTGAGTAAGGTCCCAAAGGACATTTAGCCTTCTCCAAAAGACATAGGCCTGAAGCAAACAGAGGCCAGTTTTGTGGACTAGAGTATGAAAATGACAGACCTCCCCTTATGTTTCAGAGGCATTAAAAAGCCACAGATGAAATGTTAAGAATGTCATAGCATCTGAAGTTAAGCACAGTTATAAACACGCTGTATATTCTTGTGTAACTAAGCCTGTGGAGCAGCAGAGATCACCCCAGCTAATCCTCCAATCACTCCTACCATCCTACATAGGTAGATGTCATTCCTACAAGGGAAAGAACATCAGATAATAGGAGGCACTTTACCAAATACAGGCACAGCAGAACCAACCTAACACAAGACTGGCTCGTAAGACAGGTAAACTAGAAAAACAGAAATAAGTTCTGATTCCAGAGTGAGAACAATTTATAACTGAATTAAAACTGTGACATTTGACATTCCTTGAGTGTGTTGACTATGAAACTATTTTTTCCTTTCAGTGTAACATGACTGAAGATGTAAGTAGCAGATCTTCCAAGCAATAGGTGAACTACTAGTTTTAGACCACTTCTTTCTTGCTCAACAGTTGATTTTTTCCTCACTTTGAGGAGTTTTCAGTCACTCATTGAGAAAATAATCAATCCAATGCCAGAGCTAATTGGTCTTGTAAACAATAAGGAGCAAACATTCCTGCTGGAGTTCTGGCCATCTGGGGGGCAGACTGCTCAACCACTTGAAACAGGACCCACAGCAATCTCAATGGCAAAGTACAGGAATGCGGGCAACACTTCACTGGAGGGGATCATCAACATTTCCCCAAGCTCTCAAACAGCAGCAGTAATCTTTAGACAAGATGTGGATCAGCCTCTATTCAAGAAAACAAGTTGTCATTAAGCTTAAGATCTTCAAAACAGCTAAAGAATTCATAGCTAGGGATCACGAGATGGGCAGAGTAAATGGACAGGTGGTATGCAGCTGCATCTCATGCAATATAGGACCTTATATACAACCCCCCTCCCTCAGATATGTACTTGGTCTAGTGACAATAATGGGATGATGGCAAGGGAGAGGCATACAGTCTTCAGTTACTGTTTGGTATTTCCTTTCTGCTTTGGGAGCCCCAAGAAACACGGTTAGCTGGCAGACAGCTCATCTGTGTCATGCACACAGGGTT